>MU551633.1:11682900-11695522 GCA_024362625.1 Silurus asotus | reverse complement strand
CTTGTAAATGGGGTTGGGACCATCAGTTGTGTTGTGCAGAAGTCAGGTGGAATTTGTATTATGGCAAGAAAAAAGCAGCTAAGTCCAGAAAAGCGAGTGGCTACATTACTTTAAGAAATGAAGGTCAGTCAGTCTGAAAAATTGGGAAAACGTTGAAAGTGTCCCCAAGTGCTGTCACAAAAACCATCAAGCGCTACAAAGAAACTGGCTCACATGCGGACCACCCCAGGAAAGGAAGACCAAGAGTCTCTGCTGCGGAGGATAAGGTTATCCAAGTCACCAGCCTCAGAAATCGCAGGTTAACAGCAGTTCAGATTAGAGACCAGGTCAATGGCACACAGAGTTCTAGCAGCAGACACATCTCTACAACAACAACTGTTAAGAGGAGACTGTGTGAATCAGGCCTTCATTGTAGAATATCTGTTAGGAGACTTGTTTGGGCTAAAGAACACAAGGAATGGACATTAGACTAGTGGAAATCTGTGCTTTGGTCTAATGAGTCCAAATTTGAGAGCTTTGGTTCCAACCACCGTCTTTGTGCCGGTAAAAGGTGAAAAGGTGAACGGATGGACTCTACATGCCTGGTTCTCACCCTGAAGCATGGAGGAGGAGGTGTGATGGTGTGTGGGTGCTTTGCTGGTGACACTGTTGGGGATTTATTCAAAATTGAAGGCGTACTGAACCAGCATGGCTACCACAGCATCTTGCAGCGGCGTGCTATTTCATCCGGTTTGCGTTTAGTTGGACCATCATTTATTTTTCAACAGGACAATACCCCAAACACACCTCCAGGTTGTGTAAGGGCTATTTGACCAAAAAAGGGAGTGATGGGGGGCTGCGCCAGATGACCTGGCCTCTACAGTCACAAGACCTGAACCCAATCAAGATGGTTTAGGGGTGAGCTGGACCGCAGAGTGAAGGCAAAAGGGCCAACAAGTGCTAAGCATCTCTGGGAACTCCTTCAAGACTGTTGGAAGACCATTTCAGGTGACTACCCCTTGAAGCTCATCAAGAGAATGCCAAGAGTGTGCAAAGCAGTAATCAAAGCAAAAGGTGGCTACTTTGAAGAACCTAGAATATGACATTTTTCAGTTCTTTCACACTTTTTTTTTTTTATGTATATAATTCCATATATAATTCCACGTGTGTTAATTCATGCCTTCAGTGTGAACCTACAATTTTCATAGTCATGAAAATAAAGAAAACTCTTTAAATGAGAAGGTGTGTCCAAACTTTTGGTCTGGACTGTACTGTATATATATATGTTATACTTTGCTAATACACACTTTGTTGTTTATCACATTTTGGTTTGTTTTTCTCAGTGCCAATAACACTGGACCCAAACACTGCTCATCCTCTTCTCACTGTATCTGAGGACCTGACCAGTGTGATAGTCAGAGAAGAAAAACAAGAACTTCCAGAAATTCCAGAGAGGCTAGATGCTTGTTTGTGCGTTCTTGGCTCTGAAGGTCTTAACTCAGGGACACACTGGTGGGATGTTGAAGTTGGAGATTGTGCAGCCTGGTCACTGGGTGTGATGGCAGAATCTGCTCAGAGGAAGGGTGAGATCAACTCCAAGAGTGGACTCTGGTACATATGGTATTATGATGGTAAATATGGAGGAGGTTCTACACCAAATCCTCACAGTCTCATTGCAGTAGAACAAAAGCTACAGAGGATCAGAGTGCAACTGGACTGGGACAACGGAGCGCTGTCATTCTCCAACCCTCTTACTGGCACACATATACACACTCTCACACACACATTTACAGACAATTTACTACCATATGTAGCTGTTGGTTCTGAAACGTCTCCTCTGAAGGTCCTCCCACACTGAGTGCTATGTAAATGTTTAATCGCTTAAGATGCACATAAATTGTAATGTTTTATTGACCACAGCAACTATCATCTTTTGGGCATTGTAAATATATTAACATTTTACATTTTTATATTGTCATGAATAATTACACAAATAATGCAAGTCTGTTAGCCTCCTACTTTTGCCACATTGTATAATATCAACCAGGAGATCAGATTTGCCATTAAACATCTAATGCATGTCATTATCATCCTTTATTATCATATAAAAAATGAGAAAAGACTGATGAGGTTGGCCAATGACTTGTTTAAAAGGGTCCTTAAAAAAAAGGGTCTTTATTCATGTTCTAATGAGGCGATTAGTTGAGGAATCACAGCCATGCGTTCAGTCCTTGTCGTGGAGATTCATCTTCTTGGCCCAGCCTTGAGCTGAGCAGTCTGCAGCTGCCGAAACACAGGCCATAGATGTTTACACATCTGGCTGAGCTTAGCAAAATCCAGACTCTTGGCATTGCTTGTACAATCCCTTTATGTTTTTTAGGTGGGTTTGCTTAGCTGAAGGTTTCCTGTCACGTGTGATATGAAGCACCTGAGGAGGTGGATACCCGAGTAGTGCACGGAACTGATGACAGAAACAGGGCAGGGAAAACAAGTGAGAAAAAGAGAATTAGAGTTTGCAATCGAATCATATGATCATAAAAATAAACATCATTCTGAACACAGGATCAAATTAAACAACATCGGATTAATACTGAAATGATCTGGCTGAACTCTGTGTTATAGGTCAATACACAGCATCAAGAGTAGCATGTTAAGTATCTCACAAAAGTGAGTACACCCCTCACATTTCAGCAACCATTTTAGTATCTTCTCAAGAGATGTTACTATAGGAACAAAACTGTATTTTGGAGTAGTCAGTGTGCAGCTTGTATAGCAGTACAGATTCACTGTTAAAAAATACTCAACATACAGCCATTACTATCAAAATAACTGGCAACCTAAGTGAGGATACCCAACAGGAGCTCAAAAGGGTTCAGGTCTGAAGACATACTTGGCCACTTTATGACCTTTACCTTCAGCAAGGCAGTTGTCATATTGGCCGTGTGTTTGGGGTCGTTTTGATGTTGGAAATCTGCTGTTCCGACCAGTTTCTGAAGGGAGGGCATCATGTTTTGCTTTAGAATGTCACTGTACATGATGGAATCCATGTTTTTCTCAATTAACTGCAGCTCCCCAAACTCATGCATTCCCAGACCATGATGCTACCACCACCATGCTTGACTGTAGGCAGGAGACAATTTTCTAAAGTATATCCAAGTTTTAATTTCTATATTATTCTCCCTTGAGAAGATACTTAAATGGTTGCTGAAATGTGAGGGGTGTACTCACTTTTGTGAGATACTGTATATAGGATGTAATACCCTGGTATAGGTCTCAGTAAATATACATTTAGGAAAGATTGTTTTATTTGATTTTGCTTTGAAATAAAGACTTTATAAAATAAGACCAAAAACACAATTCCTATTCATGATATGATTCATATTCTGCTGATAAAATCCAGCAAGGTGAGATTCTGTCCCTGGTTTCTCTGTAAAACTCTGTATATCCTGTATAAAAACTAAGCAAACCGCAGGACAGTGATACAGCTGGTGCAAAAAAAAAAAAAATGAAGTACAAATTCTCAGGTTAAAAGCCAGACTTTCTAACCTGAGAAAACCACAGAATGAGCTCAATCACCAAAACACATGATTTGGTACACATGTAAAAAACCGTGTGAAGAACGGTTGGTGAAGTGTGTGATGGTGAAACCCTGTTCTTTCACCCAAGATTAACCTCCCTATTCTATTCCAGAATATGCTTATGTGTCAGAATTAAAGAGCTTTACTGCCAAGTATGTTTGCACTTACAAGGAATTTGTTTTCATGACAGAAGCATCCAGTTGCACTTTCTTTCATATCAGTCACTGTCACTCCTTAAAGCCTCCAGATGAGTCATTAAAGACGTCAGCATAATGGCAAAGCTCTGGATTATGCTTTATAAATTGCTAACTAAATGTATGGGTCAAAAGTTAAAACATAAAATATTTTTAAAAAATATATAAGCAGGGCTTTTAGTTAAAAAAAAATCACTTTAGATGCATTTTATGATTTTAAGAAATAAAGGTAAATGGATTTAATACCTTTTTGAAGGTAATTTTCATTATGGTGGCAGTGGAAAGAATTTTTTTCCCATGTAATTGAGCATTAATTTAGCTTTTAAATGCTTGATAAATGTTTGAGTAAAGCTATTAATTCCCTTAATTTTTCAATATTTGACTCACACACCCACTTGCTTGTAACTACTAATAGTAACCTATTAAGGAACAAGTGGTGTGTGAGGTGGGAATATACCCTGGATGGGATGCCATTAAAATCACAGGAACCATTCGCACACATTTTATAACTTGGGAGGGCGTGACAGTGGGAGGGACACAGAGAATAAGAGATACATTTATAGCATTTGGCAGACACCTGTTTACAGTGGGTTTAACAGCGGTTTAATTTTAAGGGCTGTGTTCAAGAGCCGTGGTGCTGGGATGTAAACTTATAACCTTTTGATCAATAGTCTAATGTCTTAAATCAAAGCCTTAACCGTGGGTGGGTACCACCGCTACTCACAATGCAAAATGGCACACCGTCAGTCACCCAATAGTAGGATCAAACCCAGAATCTGTGAGGAAGCAATGCTAGCTACAGAGCAATCAAGCCACCCTACTAATTTCTCAATTATTATTTTTTTTGTTATATACAATAAATGAAGTAAAATGCAACGATACATAAGTGGCTTATGTCTATAGAGGGATTGTGATGTGCCTGAGGGGTTGAAGAAGCAGCATGATCAGACTGATGATAACATGGTCGGTGGATATGTAGTCAAAAGAAATGTTGTTCAAGACACTGCAAAAAGCCAGTGATCCAAGAATGTGTCTCTGTTCATCTGTGTGTCATGTGCTTCTTTCTTACCTCACAAGAAATGGCTGGGGGAAACACGTGCTCGTTTTATCCTTGATAAAATCGTGAAGGTTCAGAACGAGGGACAGAAGAGTTCCCTGACGAGTTTTGTCTATCTTCGTCACCACCAGCTTCAAACAGAGAGAAAACCATTTAAAATCAATGAAATGAAAATCAATCGAATATATTTACAATACTACACTAAAGAAAACATTTTTAAATGATAGCCAAATACATGTGTCACTTGTTTAGAGAACTGCCTCTATACAGATTTTAAATCAGATTCACATAGTAAATATAAATCTTAAACTGTATTCTGCTGCCACCTACTGCTCATTTATAGTTGGTGCATGCAGGTGGAAAACACTCACCGCATAGGGAAGGCCAAATTCTTCACACATCTCTACAGCAACCAAATCAAACTTCTGTAGTCCTGCAACTCCATCTACCAGCACGAACGTCATCATAAGACTGACCAAAAAAAAAAAAAAAAAAAATCATTATCCATCATATCACCTAATACCCATAAAACACACATTCCTGCTCACATCTTTACTGTGATTCTCATTACACCTACTTTTTTCGCTCTTGAAGATAAGGCTCGACCATGTCCACAAAGTCTTCTGGGGCTCTGTATCCATAGCCAGGCATGTCGACTAGAGTGAACGCTTTCCCCACCGTGAAGAAGTTCAGCTTTTTGGTGTGTCCCTGTATATCGCAATCAGGACAAATAAAATGTCACCCAGACCATAAAAAAACAGAAGTGGGAAATCTATAATAATGTATATTAATTATTATTATTTATAAGCAAATTTAAAGCTCATCATAAAGTTTGTTGTCTTACTGGTGTTTTGGAAACCCGTACTTCAACCTCTGGTGCGAGAGCAAACAAGGCCCTTATGAGTGAGGACTTTCCAACATTGCTCCTGCCTATGAAACACACCTGCAGTTCAACACCACACACACACACTCAAATAAGCCTTTTTTTTTTTTACAAACTAAACCAGAATGTAATATACATGCATAAATATTTTAAAGAAAAAAATACACCCAGGATTAAAATATACAATTAGCATATGACCCTTTTTTTTTTTTTGCATCCGTGATTGATTCTGTAAAAAAAATTTTTATTTATTAATCAATGTTTTGTTGTTTTCACATAAAGTGTCCTCTATATTACACAAAATGCTGTGTGGCTGTTCTGAGGAGTGATGGCAGGGAAATTTAGTCTAAAGAGACTGTTGCAGCGGTGCTTTAATTCTTCATCCTGCTCTTCTTCTGTGCAAACTGCTAAAGAAATGTATATTCCAAAATCGTAACATTCAGCAAGCATTGCTATCAAACACAATTATCTCACTGGTCACTAACTACCAGAGCTGACTTTATGTCTTGAAGATTATATATCACTGTAACTACCCAAGCTGCTGTGACATTCCTACACTACTGTCCAGACCAGATATACACGACTATCCAGCAAAACAGCAATGCAAATACACTTCTTCTTCTTCTTCTTCTTCTTCTTCTTTCGGCTTCTCCCAATAGGGGTCTCCACAGCGGATCATCCGTCTCCATATCCCCCCTGTCCTCTACATCTGCCTCTTTCACACCAAGTACCTGCATGTTCTCCCTCACCACATCTATAAACCTCCACCTTGGTTTTCCTCTTTTCCTCCTTCCTGGTGGCTCCATCCTCAGCATTCTCCTACTGATATACCCCATGTCCCTCCTCTGCACATGTCCGAACTATCTCAATCTCTCCTCCATCACCTTGTCTCCAAAAAGCCTCTAATAAACTCATGATCAGGAATAACATTATGATATTATTATGTTCCTGGTCTGCGTTGGTCAGTATCTATCAAAAGTGGCACAAGGAAGGAACAGAGGTGAAACCGGTGATAGGATCGTGTTCAGCCAAGCCTCATTGATGCACGTGGGGAGTGAAGGCTGGACTCCAACAGAGGAGCTCCTGTAACTCAAATGGCTGAAGTTAATGCTCAATGGGTGACCAAACAGAATATGAGGCAGGTGGTCATAGTGTTATATGTGATCAGTGTATATTTCTAAGAGGGGTTTTCCTTGAAGCATTGCTCTTGCCCCTCACCTCTGGCTGTGTGAGGTCAGGCAGGTGGTCAATGCGCACGGCTGATGATGAGTAGACTATCTGATGTTTGGGGGATGATGTGAAAAGTCTCTCCGCCAACTCGAGGGCTTCCAGGGCGGGCTGGTAGAGCTGGAACCGGGTCTTGTCGACCTGTCGGGATAGATGTGCCTCCAGACTGCTGAATGGATACAGGAGGGCCAGGCGCTTCTTCTCTGGGAGCAGGGAGACACGGCGCAGAGTGGCGAGTTCGTGGGCTTGACGCGTGGATCCGATCATCCAGACCCAGTTGTTCAGGCGCAGTAGGATCTGCAATCTCATCCTGATGCAGAATTAATGTTATTATTACAAAATAAAGTGCCAAAACCCGCTGGGTAGGTTTTTACTCCTGCAGGTCAGGTGTTCTTCCAGATCTCCTCCTGTATTACAGTATAAAAACATACCCACGTG
The DNA here is from genome assembly GCA_024362625.1 of Silurus asotus. NCBI lineage: Eukaryota > Metazoa > Chordata > Actinopteri > Siluriformes > Siluridae > Silurus > Silurus asotus. The sequence continues at coordinate 11,688,166 of MU551633.1, read as the reverse complement.
TATGAATGTTATAGAGTTCACATCATGTTCTCATTCAAAACAAGTCAAAAACACAAGGACCGAACAGTTTCGATGTCTAACATTAAGTTTAAAATGAGACACCTGATTAAAGAGTCTATTCAAAGTCTTATCACATCATGGCTTTTTGTGCACCATTTGTATTGCACGCTATAGGAAAACACGTGAGAGCACGTTTTGTGTTCACGTTTTCCGCGAAACAACGCCTCTGGACTAGATCGATCACCTTCTCTATAATGGGATAAAACTTACTTTTGACGTGGAATATGCATGTTACTAAATTAGGACCTAACAAAATGTCTGTACACAATTCTTCAACATATCAAGTTGAATGTTTGGTGTTACACTAATATAAAAGCCGCAGACACAAGGTCACGTTTCAACAGTTCCGGCGGTGTGATGAATAGGTTCTAGACATTTTCTGGACATAATTTCCTGCTCCTTCAATAAAAGTTTGAGAAAATTTTATAAAAGGTACGTTGTTTTTCCAGCACATTCCAGACTCTGTGGTTATGCAGCGTTAGACAAAACAAACTGTGTGTTCTGAAACCTTTCTGTCATAATCATCATTAACTTTTAATGTTATATACTTCTCTGTTGTTCATTTGTACTTCATATTTATTTGCTGCAGATTCTCAAGCCATCAAAGCTCGAAGATTAAAAGGCCTGTAATGGCTTGCAAAAAATATTTAACTTGTGTAAGTCAATAATTAGGAATTTATATTGTTTGTTTAATGCTTCAATTTTTTTCAATGTGAACAATGTGGTGAATTACACCCACCAGGCATAACATTATTACAACATTATTTGTGAGTTTGACAAGAACCAAATTGTGATGTCTAGACGACTGGGTCAGAGCATCTCCAAAACTGCAGCTCTTGTGGGATGTTCCTGGTTTGCAGTGGTCAGTATCTATTAAAAGACCTGACAGACGAGCTCCTGTAGCTAAAATTGCTTAAAATAAGTTAATGCTGTTAATGTTCATGGGTCAGATCTGTTTTGGCAGCAAAAGAGTGACCAACACGATGTTAGGCAGGTGGTCATAATGTTATGCCTGGTCTTGTGTTTATTTCTAAGCAGAGTTTTCCTTACCTAAGAGGTTTATTTACATATGCAAAACTTTGTACACTTTTTGTAAACTTTTAATAGACTTTTTGGAGTTTACTTTTATTAGGAATTGTGACGGTACATCATTTGGTTGATTCCTTAAATATGCATAAACAGTGGAAAAAAGGAAATAAAAGAAAAGAAGAATTGTTTAAAACTAGAGGATAATTTTATTTCTCTTTGATTTATAGTGTTGGTTGATGTAATATTTTGCATTGAAAATATATTTATTAAAACAAACTGTTGGAAATCATTAATTCTGTTCATAAATAAATAAATAAATAAATGAAGACACACACACACACACACACACACACACACACACACAACTTGTACTTTTGGAAATTGTTAAAAATGTCTTCTCATATATGAACTCCTGTGCTTTTCTCCTATGGACTATGGCAGCAGCAAAAGAAAAGGCATACTCAATATGACAATGCAACACCCTTTCCACCATCAGCACTTTCCGTAAAGCCCTGAGGACAACAACTCTGCAAGTGCAGGAGAAGCAGAAGGCTCAAAAGATCTGCTGTTCAAACAAGATCTTCTCAAAGCCTTGAGGAGGAATGTGGTAAAAGTCGCTGATCTGGCAATCTAAGATGGCGTTCTTGTCCACTGCAACACACAGAGAATCTTTCAGTCATATCCTGGCCAGAGGAACCTCGGTATCATCCATCATCTGCTTTATTCAAATCAAATCAGATTAACATGTATTTAAAAAAATAGGTCACTTTAGATAAAAGTGCTAGGGTATAAATTAATAGGTAATTATATACTAGCACCTCAGATTCCATGTATGCTTTTAATTATTATTTTTCCCTAAATCTATTATATAACAATAAAATAATTAATGGACATTCAAGGCCACCCAGATGAGGATGAGTTCACTTCTCAGTCTGGTTCCTTTCAAGGTTTTTTTCCTCATACTATCTCAGGGGGTTGCTCCTTGCCACTGTCATCACTGGCTTGCTCATGAAGGATAAACTTATAGGCACTAAACCTCCAGGCTTCTTTGAGACAGTGTCCATTGTTAAAAGCGCTATACAATTTGGATTTAATTGAATTGAACATTTTACTGACCGTAAACTACAGGGAACACAGTCCCTCGAATGCCTGATGCTGGGCACTGCATGTTCTTCCCGTTCAGATACAGGTTCAGTTCCACATGGTCATAGGTTAATCCCTAAAATATATACAAACACGAACTGTAGCATTAAAACCAGATTGTGGAATCCTTTTGAAAACAGGTGTGTTTTCAGCCGGTAGTCAGATAAGCATTAAATACTACATTGCAAATAATCATAAACTTTGCTTAAAGGCCTATTTAAAGAGTTATATAGACTATACTATACTTTACTATAGAAATAGCTTTATCTGAGAAAACAAATGGTAACTCTATACAGCTCTTTGTTAGGAAGGTCCCATTACAAGCCAACTTGTTTGTTAAGGGGATTATAACATTAGTTTCTTCCCAAAGCTTGTTCTACCCCATGTCTGATTCTGAAATATATAGCAATATATCTGTGTGTGTGTGTGTGTGTGTGTGTGTGTGTGTGTGTATAACTTGTGAGGTGGGGTCTCAGATGAAGTATGTCTGCAAACTCATTATCCATACACATATTTTGATAAAATGCAAATTTTGCTCATACACTGTACTCTACAAAAAATATATATATTTAGATTTGATTATGGTTCCTGTTTTGCATATCATTATGAAACGAATTATTCATTATTCATTCAGTCTAGTTCTGGTAAAATGGCATTATATCTAAAATAGTGTTTATGTAAAAAACAAATTGTTAATATACATTAAATGTGTTAATATTGAACATGTGAAATGTGTATAATGTGTCCTTGCTCATGCCTTTGCTTAAAACCATCTAAAAAAATAATTACACTTATTGTTTAACAATTTTTATTTAAAAAAAATGGCAAAAAATGGATATTCTGTGTTTTGGAAAGACACAACTATTTGCAATCCAAATTTCTTCCTTCTTGTATAGATTGCATTTGCCATTGCAAAATTCTCACCACAACGTCTCCCTCCTGAGGTACACTGTTAGCTGGCAAGCAGTTCCTCTTTTCATTGTTGTGATAGACAGATCCATCATGCCTAAGCACCAAACTGTGACTGTCTCCTACCAAAGGTATGTGGTTTAGATTCAACTTCTGTGTGCGACCCCGACTTCCCACACACCTACACAAAACATCAAACATCATTTCCAATGCTGATTTTAGAAAATTATTACATTATTGTTATATATAATGTTATACATGCGCAGAAGTAGCTGATACACAATTAGAGGCTAGAAAAATAAAACATGATCTACTCATAAGACAAAGCAGATCATATTGTGCATCATTCAACGACCAGCAATACCATCATTCCAGGTGTTGACTGCTGCATTCCCTTGCACCTGCTGCTTGTAATTAAAAACATATTTAAACTAATTTTGTTTTATTATTAAAAGACTGTAGATGGTGGTGGTGGTGGTGGTGGTGTGTGTGTGTGTGTGTGGGGGCGGTGTTCAAAAGACCTCCAGTATCTAATTACAGTAAGATTTCAAACTCCTCTCAACCATATAGAAGTGAAAGTAAACTCTAAATACATCATTTCAAGATAAACTTGCGTTCTCACAGTCCCGAAAAATTTCACTTCATCTTATTCTGTATAGATTTTAAAACTCTGATTGATCCTTAAACTAGAAGCTGACGGATTTACATATTGACCACATCACAATATATTTTTCTGTAATTCGACAGTACTCTAAAAGTCCAAAAAAAATTATAGTTAACAGTGTGGGGCATTTACAGAAAATTCCACACTAAACAGTCAATGTTTTTTTTTTTTTTTCAATCTAAACAGTCCGGTTTCGGTAAGCATGTGCCCACTGTAGCCTCAGCTTCCTGTTTTTGAATGAGTGAAGTGAAACTTATGTTGTACAGTAGCTCAAGATATTGAGGTGTTATGTATTCTTAGATGCCCACAGTCTGTCTGTTCTCATCTGAGCTCTCTCATCAATAAAGCATGTCCACCTGTAGACCTGCTGATCACTAAATGTTTGTTTTTTTCTTTTTCAGTCTGTCTACACTCTACATCAGGGGTCACCAACATGGTGCCCGTGGGACCACATGAATAGCCCTCGGGCCTTTTATAAAAATAGCTGTTGTTAAATCATTGTTGATAATTACTATGAGAAGTCATTACCATGATCAGTGTCTTCACATAGATGAATATCATTAATTATTAATATTAACATATAATAAAAGGTAAATTGAGCAAATTTGTTATTTCAGATCAAACTGAAAACTGTGTGTATCAAACTGGAAGCCTTTCACATTAATCGCTACCCAAGAAGTAGCTCTCAATTTCAATAAGGTTGGTGACCCCCTGATCTACAGACTGTTCTGGGGAGATCCCAGGAAAGATCTCAGGAAATAAACCATTTCTAAAAAAACTTACATTATTACAGTTTTTCTCAGTTGCTTTGGAGCGTTTCTCAGATCAGAACTTCTTGTTCAACCTCCACATCATTTAGTCACTTCTGCTCATCATCAGAACATCTCTTGTTGCTGTGATCAAATTGCGAATGCTTTATAATGTTATAGATTTTGTACAATCGTCTGCTGTTTTCTATATTATCAGTTGTTTATGTTCATGTTGATCAAAATATATTATACTGGTTTCACCTGAATGGTCTCAACCCACGGCATCAGTTCATTGTAGAAGTCATCGAATGCGAAATGGTTGAACCAGTTGTGGTCATCGGTCATCTAAAAATTCTATTGAACGTATTTCTTTGGTAAAAGTGTTGAATTGATGAATTGTGCAGATGAATCTTGAACGTCACTAATGAAGGCGAGTGAACGGCAGATAAACCAATGATCAACCAGTTCTCTAAAACAGGTCAAAGGTGAATCTTGTGAACCTTCAATTAAAGAGTGTGTACAGACAGAGCAGAATTACAATTTCTAAAAATGGATGAACAACCAAGAAACAAACAAACACATGTACAGTACAGTACAAGTATGAATCCTGCCCGGTCTCTTGCAATCCCAAATATGCAATCAAATAAACGAATTTGTGCTGCTGAAATCCGTTGATGCCAAACAGAAGGAATTTTAATTTTGTGCATGTTCA
>MU551633.1:11657900-11677900 GCA_024362625.1 Silurus asotus | reverse complement strand
TAGATAGATAGATAGATCTAGACCAGATTATTTTTTACTTTCCAGAAACATACGGGCTTTTTTATTATTTGTTGTGTATTTTATATACAAAAACAGGGAACTCAAGAATAAATGTTAAAATAGGTCTAATAGAATGTGTCCATTTGTCAATGGCTACGTTAGATTTTGCTTTATAGAGAGAGAGAGAGAGAGAGAGAGAGAGAGAGAGAGAGAGAGAGAGAGAGGAGAAAAAATATGCGTAACATCTATTTATCGTTCATTCATCTGTCAATGGCTTCATTAATTAAATAGTCTTTATCTATCTATCTATCTATCTATCTATCTATCTATCTATCTATCTATCTATCTATCTATCTATCTATATATCGCCATTGACAAATAATTACATTATATTATTCCTATTTCTCAGTTGAAATAAATATCTAAGATGTAAGGATGCAATAGAGAATCACATTAAGACCATGTTGTTATACTTTATGGGGAGTATCATTTCTGTAGAAAAAAAATGCAATACTAATAAAAAAGAAAGTGCAATAATAACTACGGATTATACCTTATGATCTATTATATCCTTTCTCAAAATGCTTACGTTGGGGGATGTGGGTGTAATGGGTAAAATAATAGTAGGGTTTTTTTTTTTTTACTTTGTGCTATTTCTGCACCAGGGGGTTCATCCCATTTACTTGATGGTGCTCAAAAAGAAACTGCTGTGTATAGACCTACAAAGAAAATAATAAAAATAATAATAATAAAAAAAGAAACCTGGGGGTGATGATGTGGGAGAATCCTCCCATTCTCCATTTCAAGTTAAATCCTCCAGTAAATAAGCCCCGTGACGTCATCGCCCCCACTCGGTCGGTTCACCCAAGTCATGCACACGCAGTATATATTTAGCCGACAGTTGCTAGGCAATTTCTGCATGAAAACTGACATTAGTTGTGCCCCCACCCCAACAGCCTAGTTTATAAAAATACACGTTATATAACGCTGGATGAATGGAAGACAGAAACGCAGTGACTGAGCGCGTCACCCAGCTGAGAGAGGGAACCTCCTCCGTGCACGCGCTCTTTACTTATTATCATTATTATTATTTATAACAATTGTATTATTTTTTTTAAAGCGCAATAATAAACCTCTATAATAATATTAATAATGATAAACCTAAATATCATTAGGTTTACACTGATATCTGACTGTGCATCATAAAGAGTTCACACTTCATGCTCAATTCGTTTTGGATTGTTTCCAAAAGTCTTCAAATAAATTAGAAAATAGAAATGATGCCTGATGTGTCATATGTAAAACGTTAAATCTGGTAGACGAACACCGACAAGATCTCAATAAAGTCTTTCAGTGCTTATTTCGGTTCAGCTTAAATATATAATAGATCATAAAATCATATATCATAAAATAGCATGCATATATATACATACATACATACGTATATATATATATACATACATACGTATATATATATATACACACACATGTATATATATATATATATATATATATGTCTTGATCAAAGTTATTCAAATAAATTAAATATTAATATAACAAGTTCCAGACTTTAATAACACCATGATTGATTACACACTGCATCCTGCCGTACAAATCGTGGAAGAAAAATCAACAGCCATATTTTTTTCCCTCTTGAGTACAAAAAGTGTTCGTGTGCATCAAATCTACAATATATAGTATGTATAAAACACGTCTATCCTAATAATAAAAAAAAAACACCACGCAATTAATTTTAAATAATATAACAAATGTATAATAATAATGATAATGATGAGTTTGATGCACTAAAAGCAATAATGTAAATATATCTATAATGTTGATTTTCACGTGCAACTCCCCAGACATTTTACTGCACAGCCGACACATAGTCATATAATATCACTCGGGTATATATTATATATATCACTCGGGTATATAATATTGGGTCAGAGAGAATTTAATAGTTAATTAATATCATGTGCTGAGAAAGAACAAATCCCACGCAGCCCATGGGCGAGTGCGACCTTTTTTATTATCAAATATTCGCGAAGTTCAGTGGATTTAGAGTCTGTAAAAAATGTAAACCGCTTATTTGAAATAATTTCAATATATAATGTGTAGTGTATAAATTTATTTTTATTTTTTACACTTTTAATACACTTGAATTGTTCGCATGAACACGAGTCCACGCCCTGTTACAGCAAGATATTTTAAAAGGCTGGAAAGGAAAAAAAAATAAAGCTAGAATTTAAAACCCATATTTGCTTTGTTATATATTTTGCATCATAAGTGCATGTTTACTATCAGTAATCTAAACAGCTGTATAACAAGTTCAGTCTGTCTGCCGCTGCTTTATTCCACTCAGTGACCGCGGCGCGTTTACATACATTACCCCGTTTCTGATAGTATAATAACCACGATACAACAATAATAATAATAATAATAATAATAATAATAATAATAATGGCAAAATACTTAATGTATGTTTGCATTGGTGATGGTGAGAAAATCTTTAACGAAAGTGTTGAACCTAATCGGATATTTATTTTTAATAATTGTAAAATATGTGACTTCAATAAATATCAGGATAATTATGTTATTGCAGTAATTTTTAATAATTAAAAAAAAAAATGATGAAATTGATTGTAAACACAGTATTAAAAAAATAAAACGATTAATTCCCGAAACTATAAAATTGTTCAGAAATTAAAAGGCAAATAATTCTCGAAATGAACAGACTTAAGAATCAGATTAACACTGCGCGTGTGTGTTTATTGTTGCCATAAATCGCGTTGTAAGATTTTTGTGAAGAACTGGAAACTTATTAAACACAACTTTCAACTGAGTAACCAACACGATCTCCCCCTAAAATACTGTACCGATTTCCTTTTCTTATCTATCTATCTATTCATCCATCCATCCGTGTGTGTGTGTGTGTAATCAAGAAAATCGGGAGCGCATTAATATGCGAGGTGGTAAAACATTCATCACACACCGTATATGAAAATATTTATAAAAACAGTTTAGGTTTTATAAATTGGTGCGAAAGGAAGTGCGACAAATTCCGCCAATATTAAAGAGGTATGCGTGTAAAAACACAACTGTAAATGCGATATAACAGGTTTTTACTAATTTTCTCTAAAAAAGTCTGAAAACATTTGATCGGTTTTTATCGGTCCGTTTTTCCCCTCCGGTTGACAAAGTAATTAAGCCCTTAATTATTTATCTATTATGTAAAACGCGGCAAATAGACATGCAGGAAAAAGCATTGAAACTGTTATTTATATTATAAGTACATATAAAAGATTTAAAAACAAAACTTTGTGGAAACACCAGATGTTTTAAGAAAGCTTTTAATGGGATAAATAAAAATAACACATTACATTAAAAAAAAAAAAAAAAAAAAAAAAAAAAAAAAAAAGGAGCCAAGCTTTAAAAAAAAAAAATTTTGCAAAGCAAACAAAATCCATCCCAATACTTTCTCTCTCTCTCTTTTTTATTTTACCTTTGATTAGTGATCAGTGCTGAAGAAGCTGATGGGCAGACTGAAGAACTGAAGCCAAAGTTACACTGTTTAACACACTGTAGTCAGGACAAAGACGTCGTGCCGCTTGGTGACTTCTTGCTTCAGCAGCACGAGCATACTGGAGACATCTGTCATGGTGTAACTCCAATATTTACATGCTGCTAAAGCAAGACAACACACTCTTGCACACGCCCACGCGTGCAGTGTATGTCCGAGGCACTGATGCTGCAGCACAGTACGGCCTGCATCTCTTTATCACCACAAACCATTCTGTGCTGCTACACCACCACCTGAAGTGCATCACACACACACACACACACACACACTCTCTCTCTCTCACACACACACACGCAGCTTGAAAGACGAAGGCTCCCCTGTTCTTGTTCGCTCCTACTTTTTTGCTTCCTCACAGGAATCCAGAACTCCATCTGGAACGCAGGAGAGAAAAATCCTTGAATAAGTATATCAATATTTCATCTCTAACACCTGCATGTACATTATGTTTATATTCATTGAATATTTCTGTTCAGATTTTAGACAATTTTTAAATACAATTAATGCTTGTGGGGGGAAAAGTATATACACAGTCAGCATGTGCACTCTTTGCAATTATTAGAATAACAGAGCACAAATCTGTATTTTTAACAGCATGTCGATCTGCAGCACTCTGAGACACCACACTGTACCATATGGAGAATGGCTCAACTCTGCCGAGGACAAAAGCATAGCACCATCTTCAACAAACACCCAAGCCTGGCTGATCAACCAGACACAACTTGACCAACAAAAAAAATCTGAAATCCTTTTCCTGTAGACGAGTAGACGAGTCACTATACCAGCATCGACGCCCTCCTATTGACACCAATCACTTATTTATTACTGATCTTCCTTATCAGTGTAACAGTGTACCACAACTGATCACCCTCATCCAACATTGTTGCCCTAGCCATGTTCCAACACAGCCTAATTAAAATTGCTGGGATAAATACACTTTATACACACAGATACACTTAATCTAAAAGCAACAAGAATCACACAGCTTTGGATTATACCGCATTATAGTATCCGAAGGGTGGTGTTTTTTGGTTTTTTTTGTTTTTCTGCAGTTAAACCCGTGCACGTGCTTCCAAGAAATGTTGCTGGTTGCATGTTTTTCGACTGTCCTTATACTAATATTCATCCCTTTTATTAATAATAAAATATTTCTAATTATTTTGGGTAATTAAAAACAATCGTATTATTCACAATTGTAAGTTGACATCATACACACCAGTTCTTTGTATTTAGTGACCACCCACTCTTACGAAAGAAAGAAAGGGTTTGCTTTGCTTGGCCTGGTGAGCAGTTAATAGTAAATCTGCATCGATATACGACATCTTGCTAATTCCTGCCTGTGCTGCTGTTCAACAAAATGCTGACCTCTGTCAGCATTTCTGTCTCAGTGATTTTTCTACATTATGACTGTAAAATAATCTTCAGCAATGACGAACATAGGCTGCTTATGATACAAACCAAATGAATCATAATATGAGAAAGTGGTGGCTCAGTGGTTGAGACATTGAGAGGTTTAAATCTCAGCACCAATATGCCACTACTGGGCCCTTAAGCAAGGCCCTTAAACCTCAACTGCTCAGCTGTATAAATTAGATCATTGTAAGTTGCTCTGGATAAATGCATATGCAAAATATAAATGTATATAACCACCCAGTCTTTAAATCTTAACCACAAGAAATGTGGTTGCGTAATACAAGGTAGAGAAGGTAAGCTAGACAAAGTGTTTCGGATCGTATCAATACACAGGCAAGTTTGAAAAGTTAAAAAGGTGTGTATATGGGAGACACTAAATTTCTCCACATAATTACCTGACCACAGTTCAAAGAAAAATAATAATAAAATAAAAAGTGTGCACAAACTTCAACTATACAGTTACAGCACAGTGCTTAAATCACATCAGTAAACAAATTCTGCTAACAGCATTACAACAGTATTAAAACCTCAGTATGGAGAAAAAGTACTACAGCAGCAGCCTGATCATGGTGGTGTTTATACTAAAGAAGCATTTAATTAAGTTTCTGGAGTTAATGTCCTCTCTCTCAACCACTCACAATCAACTTTTGCATTCTTAAATTCGGTTGTATATTCGGGTTTCCCACTTTTACTATAGAACAACTTCACCCAGAAACATTTCCATAATGAGGGAATTCCAACCGGCTGTGGTTTGAGCTCAAACTCTAGAAACAAACAGCAAATGCACAATAAAATTATAATACAAATATTCTAAAAGCCTGAAATGGTTTGAGCAAAGTAATGCTTCTTTATGGCCCTGTAATCACGTTTTTGTTGTTGTTGTTTTTAAATGTGGTTAGTCGGAAACACTTTCTTTCTTTTAATGTAATTTGTTCATTGCTGCAAAAAAGAGCAGGGAGTCTTTTTGCAGTGGGGCAGTTCATCATTTCTCTCACACACACACACACACTAAAAAATAAAAATCAGAAAATATCAAATTATAGATATAAATCAAGATATTTTACTATATAGACTAAAGTACAGCAAAATGTATTACAGTAAATACTTTAATAGGTGTTTTATATTCTTGAAGCATTTTTTATGTAGCTTATTATTTTTATTATTAACAGAAAGTACAGCTCAGTTACTGATTTTACTGCTAAACCAAGTAATGCACAAAGTATTTATTTTAAATAAATTGAAAGTAAAATATATGCATGCTTCCTGTTATCAATGCAATCTCTACATCAAAACCTCTCATAACCCTGGGTTCACGGTGTCTGAGTTGTGAAGAAATGGAAAAAAAAAAAAACCATGGGTTTGATAGAACATATATAATAAAAACACAAGAGGGGAAAAAAAGCCTGTATAATAGCATTTTCATTAAACTAATAAAAATTCAGCATGCTACAATAACAAAATGTTAGAAAACCAACAAGCACAAGTGAAGGATCAGTTATTTTATATTTAAAAAAAATTATAAAAAAAATAAATAAAAACCCACCACATATTTCTGCTTATTAGAATTTTGCAAACATGATCGATGGACATAAATGGAACTTTGTTTTATATTACACCTAAAACAAATCCACTGCATGTCACTTTATACACAATCATAATGTGCATGCAAATTTGACAAAATCATAATATTTGCTTCTTCAGTAGTGCTTCAGTCTGTCAGGTGCTGTTATTTTAAAACACACACCATGTGGTATTACACACACAATTATTACAGGTATGCTATATTGTTACCTAATAGCATTTTTTTTTATTTTGCTTAAATATAATGACTTGACAAATTTTATAGTAAACACATTAGTGGGTACATTATTAGTGCGTGGATAAAATTACATTCGGTGTATTTGGAAATGGGAGAACCCTAAAGAATCTGAAAGGCCAAAGCAATGCTGACAGTGCAATTATAATAAATATATATTTAAAAAATTGCTAAGAAAAAAAAAATAGAATTAAACATTACAAGATAAAGGATAATTGTATTTTCTCGACTGACTTAATTATTTAAACTCCCTCAATTTGTGTTAAGCTAAAAGCCAAATGACCTATGGTTCAAAGGGCATCACCCAGAACTTCCCTCCTGTCAGCACCCTATGACTAAAGCAAGCAAAAACACACACACACACACACACACACACACCTCTCAATACTTAGTACACATCAGTGCCTGTCAAGCCTGTAAGTATACCACACTTACAAGTCACTCAGCTCACCAAGCAGCACATTTTTCAACCAAATGTTAAAACAAAATGGTAATAAATAAAGTGATTCAAAATAAAATCATACCAATGATTTAATCCTTTACATTTATTTCATATACATGGGTATATGCATACATGACAATGTCTTGTACACTGACCATTTGTGCAGTGAGAACAAACCTTTAGGCAAATATTTACCCTTAATAAAAGTAGAGGCAGGATCGACAGTAAGACAGCCAGCACACCTGCGAGCACCCATGCATTTGAGAATAGCCAGACACCCAGACACACACACACTAACCTCACTTTCTCTAATTGTCTCTAACCCTTGCACACAGCACCACTAAAGATCTAACCCAAAAAAATCTAACTGCTTTTCTCACCAAACATACAGAGCACACGCAACTCACAGGAACGCTGGTACACACGTGTCCTGTGCAGCTTCCTCTTAGAGGTGCTGAAACTGTGTAGTGTAAACCATTGAAGCTAAAGCCTTAGTAAACTATAAAATAACACCAATTAGGCATTGCAGAATACCCCATTCTTTACATAAATCACCTCTCTCCATTTCTTAGCATGCAAATTACTTAGCATGATATTGCTGCTCTGTGAACCGAACAAAGTGGACCAAACATCCCTGGGGCTGGAATGGAATTGGCGAAGCCGACAATGGTGAATATTAGGCCTGTGTGCTATTTTGAAACCACTCAACAATCACCTAAACGGTCATTTCCACCTCCACATCGAGAATCTGTTTCAAAACCCTGACTGACCAAAGTGAAAGAGGAACACATGGTCCTGTTCTTACTTCGAATAAAATAAATAAATGCACCGCCACAAATATGAAAAAAAAAGAAGCAATAAATCTTTTAAAAACAATCCCGTGCTTCTTATTGTTTCTCACCAAATAGATGGATAAATAGACAGATAGCTATCCGTGCCCACAATTAAACTCATGTGTGCACCAGTGTCCCAGATAGAATGCTGTAGATTTTTATAAAATGCTTTATTGCAACAATGTATAATTAGAAACAAATAAATTCACCATTGATTTTATTTCTCAATTACTTTTTTCTCAATTCAATTGTATTTATGCAAAAACAGAACTAAATAAAAAAAATTTTTCCCACTTATTTACCTGACACATGCACTCTGGGTCTGGGTGTAAACTAATGATCAGGGAGCATTTAATAAAAATTCAACTCAATAAATTGCAGATAAACTTAGGCATGAATTAGGATTTAAAAAAATATATTAAACAAATTATACTGCACTCAGTCAGAAAAGACAGAAAGCAAGATCTCAGAAACTGCATAGTGTAAAGCAGGACAAGTCAATAAGATTCGAGACATATGTTCGATCCAATTTTGGTACCTTAGGAAACATAAAAAAAATTAAAACAAATCTAGGAATACAGCTATTTAAATGCAACCTACACAAAAAAATTCAACTCAATAAATTGCAGATAAACTTAGGCATGAATTAGGATTTTAAAAAAAAAGAAAGCAAGATCTCAGAAACTGCATAGTGTAAAGCAGGACAAGTCAATAAGATTCGAGACATATGTTCGATCCAATTTTGGTACCTTAGGAAACATAAAAAAAAATTAAAACAAATCTAGGAATACAGCTATTTAAATGCAACCTACACAACACTGGTCACAGCTCTCAATCTTCATTTATAAAATCATATGCATCTAATTTGTACTAAAAGTTATAAGCAAAAAAAAAAAAAAAAAAAAAAAAAAAACTAAAAAAAGTTTGCTGCATTTGGGCCAAAACTTTTTTAAACAGAAATGGGTAATAACCTAATGTCGTATTACAGACATGTAGATATAACATTGCTGTGTTGCTGAGTGAGAGGGGAAAAAGGGTGTGTGTGTGTGTGTTTGCTTGCTGATTAAAAGGTAATGTGCAAAAGAAAGAGCTGGTTGTGGTTCACTTGAGGGGGTTTCCCTACGGTCCCAAATAACACACAAGAGGAAGCCCTGACTCTGCCAGCAAATAAAATGCTAAAATAAAATTAGTTTAAAAACTCTTACAATGAAACACAAACACATCCCTGAACGAGTTGTCTAATGTGTAATAGCTTACACACACTTACTTGCTGGTGATGTGTAAGCAATAAAGCAGTTGGGTGCATAAGCCATACAACACCAGTGTTCTAGAGATGAAGAGAAAGAGGGAAACAAATCCCCTCCAAACTCTTGGCTCGTGATGCTGAAACAAACTCGGCACCGTTAGAAATTAGTTTGAACGTAAAAGTAACACTTCGGCTTTAACTGGACCGCTGGAGGGAAACAATTCGTGACGTCTAAAACAGGTTCGGTCCATTTCTCTACACGTGAACTGCTCGGTCCTGGTGCATCCTGTTGTCACATACTGAAGTGAAGTGGGAAAAGGGAGCCAAATCCTGAGAGGAAACTCGAAATATTTTCTAACTCCAGTTCCTTCGTTGAGAAACACAAAGCACCAAGTGTACTTCATCTAAACCTCTGCTGCATCCTAATGACAAATGCATTTTAGGAAAATTATCTTAGCCTAATAAAGCGCACGCTATTATCCGAGATTAATAAACTGACAAAGTCTCAGCTTTCTCTTGTTTTTTTTTTTCTTTGCTATGGAGGGAAACCCAAGATGGACAGTTATATCACTTACGAGGTCAAAGTGTCATGGTAATGACCTTTCAGCATGTGACTTCAGCTTCCCAAGAGCCAAGCGATCCAATCCACCATAGTTAAGCATAAGGCAAAGTCTATAAAGCAAGTGTATTATTATTTTCAGACGAACGAAATTAAAGTAATAACAAAATAATAATAATAATAATGGAAACTTTGGGCCTGAGGCGATATGATGGGTTGGCAGGACAGGGATAATTTCATCATCATCATCATCATCATCATCTCAGTCTAAATAACTCTACATCCAACAGAAGTCGTTACACTGTAATGCTCATCTTAGATTAGATTTTTGGTGGAACTCCTAGATGGGATCAGATTCTGACCAGTCTCATGAAGGATTTTTTTTTTATCGGTAATGAAGCTGATAAAACTGACTGAATGATCTGACCCTGATAGTGCAACCTCTAAGGTGAAGCAGATGCGGCCCATTCCAAGACCTATTCAGCACCTGATCACGATCTTTCACAAAACTCCTACACATCACAAGGGCGATCTGAGACGTAATCATCCATTCATTCCCTACAAGCAAAGGAACTGCACTTGCAACCAGTGCAATTATAGAACCAGTTTACTTACAGTTTCAGGAGAGATGTCAGGTAGTGGAACAGGCTTTAGAAATGGTGCATATTGACATGTCTAATCCAAGATAACTGCCTGCCTGTATTATAATTATTATTAACTATATATACACACACATATGGATGTATATGTGTGTATATAAATATAAATAAATGTGTATATAGGCAGTTATCTTTGATCAGACTCGTGAAAAAAACAATAATAAAAAATATATATATATTTAATTAAAGTACTGGTAATCCAGTACATACAATCCACAAGGTTTTCTATAGTTGAAATAATATAAAAAAGGGATATAAATCCTTTTTCACCGGTTTAGTCGAAAAAGTTGTCATTTTTCCTTTGTAAATTATGTGATAGGAGCTGATTTCTTCTGGTAATCGGTTGGGAGAGAGTGTTGGACAGAGATCCCCGGTGGTGTTTTCTGGGTGCTGATAGGCTGCGGCGGCGCCTCCGCTTCTCCAATAGCGCTCAAACGGGCGCGTTCAAAAAATGCCAAAAAAAAAAAAAAAAAAAAATACAAACCGACACCGACAAACGGTCGTAACAGCTTTTTCCTCGTCGCGCGAGCTCATTCTCTCCCTAAAAAACCCGCCATTTTTATAATTTTTTTTTTTTTTTTAAGTTTTTTTTTTCCCTCAGTAAGAAACTGTTTCACCGCCGGCTCTCATTCGTGTGCACGATTTAGCGTCGCTAGCTCACCGGATCCCTCTCGTCTCTCCACTTCAGCTGACGTTACTTTCCCTTCGCCCCTCCGAACTTGCTTCTTTATATTTTTTTTGTCCTCTCCACCGTGACTCCTGGTTAACAAGCCCGTGCAAATTGTAAGGAATTTTATAGATTTTTTTTTAGATTTTTTTCGATGTCTGAAAATGTAAAACAACTGACGTTTAAATCCGTATACGGCAGGGGAGAAAAAAAAATAAAAAGAAAGCCCTCAAAGCCGCACCGCAGCAGCTGTTCCTCCCACCGCCGCTGCTCAGTCGAAAATGGCGCCGAAAGCTCCACTCTTCATTCAAATTTGCCGGAGCCACGCCCCTGCCGCGTCGCGGCGTGACGTCGTGGAAAGCGCGCCGTTTGATTTGTTGAATGCGATGCATCCTCGAAACCTTCGTTATAGCAACCCAGAGAGAGAGAGAGCGAGAGAGAGAGAGAGAGAGAGAGAGAGAGAGAGAGAGAGAGAGAGAGAGAGAGAGAAAGAAAGAATAAATAAATAAATATGATCCGGTACAAGATCCATACTGAGATTAATGAATTAATGGCGTGCACTCTCTTTGTGTCTTGGGATTATTAGTGTGACAAATATAATGTAAAGCAGACCAATCAGGGCTGAATTCCCAAGGTACTTTGAGAAATAAATATCTCAGTATGTTAGAAAAGGGAGAAGAAGAGTGATGGAGGTTCCTGAGATGCTGAAGAAAGTGGACGAAATCTGCGGCGGCCGTGACAACAGCCGCTGACGCGCTCGCCCGATCAGCACCGCGCGACCTGATTGGATGGGCACGGAGGCAAGCCCCGCCCCCTTTCTCTTTACTGCCCCCACTGTGGCGCGCCAATAGTGCCGACATTGGCCAACGTTAATTATTGCTTAGAGATCATTAAAAGTGACTGGTCCCCACGATGATGAGACATTGGTGTAATATTTTTGTATTATATATATATATATATATATATATATATATATACAGACACCAGACTATATGTATAATTAAACTCAATATAAATGTCATTTCACAACACAAGTGAAGTCAATGTTGTGTAGGAAGCACTGTAGATGTCAACTATTTTCCAGGGAAAGTAGATAACAGAAGCTTCAGAAGTGGCTAGAGTTCTCCTGATGATGCCACAGACTTGTCTAAATAGACCGAAGAGAGTCGAGAGCGACAGCATTTCATGATTGCACCCACGAAGCACAAAACTACACTCAAGCATTCTCACATCTCATTTCACTTTGAATAACACTACTCTATAAGCTCCTGTCTTTCACCGTCTCGTTGTCTCTTTTGTTGGTGTGGTCCTTTGTTGACGTGTGTGCCATTGTATCCCTCATAGTCTCTTTGTTTTTTCGTAACCACTGTTCAGGTTTACAGTTCTTGCTTAAACAGTTTTGCTTGTTTGTTTACACTGTACATAATAAATATGCACCTTCATCCCTTATCTCTAAACAACAACTTACCCTACATGGATGCACCAGAGTTTTCCACTATCCAAGAAGCCTCCTAGAGAAGAACTGACCTGATGCGGGAGCAATAGGGCAGGGAAGATTGTAGTCAAAGCTACTCAGGAATGGCTCTATGCCATGTGCACCTTAGGAAATTGAAGGTTTCTAACTTAGGGCATCGCCCATTCCTCTTGCTACACGTTCGATTTGCTTCTTCTTCCATGCCCCACATCTGAAGTCACTGCTTTTTCTTCTAAGGATGTCAATTTTCCTCCTGGTTCTACTTAGGATGTCATTTTGCTTCCTTACTCTGTTGGGGACATCGCTCTGCCTCCTTGTTCCCCTGAGGACATCAAGCTGCTTTTTTACTCTATGAAGGCTATCCCTCCACCCCTTTGCCCTGTGATTTATGCTATTATAGCTCAAGACCTCACCATAAGCATCACCTCATTTTTCACCCTGCCATCCAGCTAAACATCTGACTTTGCTCTGCCTTCCAACTTCACCGAGGACTACCCTACTACTGTTTCATGGTGCACATGTAGGACATTGCTTTGTGAAGAACCTCGCCCCCAGCTTCACTTTGGACTTCGAACCTGCCGCTGACTTAATTGTGGCCATCATTATGCTTTTGTGCTTTGCCTTGGGCATCGCTCCACCCCTTAGTTATACAGAAGAGATTGCTCCATCTCATTGCTTGTGGAGGACTTATCACATCCTGCTTGCAGCGCTAAGACATGGCTCTCTAGGAAACTTTTCAGCCATCTTGGATGACTGTCCAGAAATTATGGTTGCACAAAAAGATACACAAAACTACAATACTCCTCAGCCCTAGCTTGTTATAAGCAATCTCACCTGTGTCTCATTTCACTTTGGTTAGTAATACTATATAGGTTCCTGTTTTCCCTCATCAATTGTCAAGCTTTTGTTGTCGTATACTTTTGTTGCCGTGTGTACCACCATATCGCTCATAGTCTTTGCTTGTTCATATTTATATGTACAGTTCATATTTATGGTCCAACATAAACAGGGCATAATATTTTCTTCAATAGGGTCAAAGAAGTCACCAAATCTGATGATAAATGCAACACTTGGCAACACTGGCTGACACGATATATCTACCTGATTTCTTACATGTGTTCACTGCTTTCCTATAGTGAAAAGAGCCAATGATCATCACTAACGAATCCCACACCCAATAACTCTTAAAATGTGCAAATTAATGCTTAGCTGTTTAAGCTGATATTTAATGTACAGGACACAGTGCGTGATGGTTTGTTATTTGTGGCATTGGACAACAACAGTGGGTAAGGAAAATGCCTCTGTGTTTACAGATAAACAAGATCAGGAAGTGCGGTCTAGAAAGCAGCATTAGTGTTAGTCTTTTTTTGGCATAAACAAACATTCCAAATAAAACTAAACTTTTTCGCAATATCCTTATATAATGCACGGAGCCCCTTCTGATATGTTTCTGAATTTTTCACTATCTACTAAACAAAATTTAGTGTAGGCTTGTGTTTTGAAACTGGAGCTGAACCACACCTCTGCTATCCAGATAGAAACACTAAATGTAATAAGTGGCTTCAGGCCATTTTTGCTTTGTTTGTGTTTGTGCAAGTGTATGTGTGACTTTGTGTATAGAGAGAGAGAGAGAGAGAGAGAGAGTGTATGTGTGTGTGTGTAAGCCTGCATGCACATACGTGCAAGCATTGGCTCTATTTCCAAACAATTATGGTTTATTTCCTGGATCACAAGACAGTTATAAATGCTTCGTTTAGGGACAACAGGAAAAAGTGAGTGTCTAAACATCTAAAATATTAGTTATATAGATTTCTATATGACTAATTCAAATTCCTTAAAGTTTTTATTTTTTAAATAAATTGTTTAAAAAAAGTATTTTTTGGCATTACTTTTATTAATATTGTGCTTAGATTCAGTGGTCTTGAATTTGTGTATGTAATGTAAGTATGATATGGTATACACAGTACCACTCAAAATATAAGATAGATTGATTTTTTCTATAGTTTTATCATTTTTAACATTGTACATTAATACTGAAGACATCTAAACTATAATAGAATACATGCAGAGTTGTGTAGTAGACAAAAAAGTGTTAACCCAGAATGTAGCCATCTTTAGCTTTGATGACAGGCAAACACATAGCATTCTCTCATCAGTTTCACACGGTAGTCAGCTGGAATGGTTTTCCATGCACTGTCATGAGTTTCTTTGCTACATTTCTTGCCTTCTTACTGTGCTTTAGACCATCAGTTGTCATGTGCAGAGGGTGATTACAGGGTAATTACAGAGTCAATAGACCTAGCAATACTATTACAACTACTGTACTAATATATATTATGGCAAGAAACACTTTAAAAAGCAAGATAAAATATAGTCTATCATTATTTTCAGGAATGAAGGTCAGTCAGTTCAAAAAATCGCAAGAATTATTAATGTATCCGCAAGTGCAGTCTTCAAAATTATCAAAGAAAGATCAAGAGTTACCTCTGCTGCAGAGGATAAGGTTATTAACATAACCAGCCTCAGAAACTGCAAATTTAGTTCAAGACATATTTCAACATCCACTGTTCAGAGAGGTCAAGCCTTCATGGTCAAATTGCAGCAAAGAAACCATTACTTTAAAAGAACAACGAGCAGAAGAGATTTGCCTAGGCTAAGAAACAAAAGGACTGGTCATTAGATCAGTGAAAACAAATAACTCTAACATAACGCTAACATAATCTAGAGGTGTGTTTGATGTAATTTTTCACTTGAAAACAAATAATAGTCCCGCTAAGTGCAATGGGATGGGACGGGATCCTATGTCTGATGGGATGGCATGTTGCTGCAAATGTTGTGTTAACCATGCTAAATAAGTGTGCCCTCAATGTAGACTTAATCACCAACAGTGTCACAAGTAAAGCACCCTCACAACAAAAATCTCCAATTTGGACTCATCAGACCAAATCGCAGTTTTCCCTTTTTTTTGGAAAACTGCCCTTTGGTCTGATAAGTCCAAATGTTAGAAATTTGGTTCTAACCGCAGTGTCTTTGTTAGATGTACAGAGGGTGAATGTGTGGTGGATGTGTGGCGGATTCATGAATGTGTGGTTCCCACTGTGAGGCACGGAGGAGCAGGTGTGAGTTGTTGGCGTTGTTGGCGATTTAGTAAAAATTGAAGGCATACTCAATCAGCATGGCTACCACAGCATTTTGCAGCAATGTAACATCCTATCGGACATGGGATCCCACTAAATGGGACCCTCATTTGTTTTCAAGAGGGAAATTACATCAAACACACCTATAGATTATGTTAGAGTTATTTGTTTAAGAATGAGTGCTGCACCTAATGACCTGGCCTTCATGGTCACCTGATCTTTATCCAGTTGAGATGCTTGGGGATGAGTTGGGCTCCAGAGTAAAGGAAAAGCTGACAAAAAGCACTGAAACACCACTGGGAACTCCTCAAGAGTGTTGAAAAACCATTCTAGGTGACTACCCCATGAGAGAATACCAAAAGTGTATAAAGCTGTCATCAAAGCAAAAGGTAGTTATTGTGGACAATAGAAAATGTAAAACATACTCTGGGTTCAATATTAATTCACATGTTTTTTTCTTTACTATATAATTTTATGGGGGGGGGGTTTGCAGTCTGGATGTCCTTGTTTTGAATAATAAAGAATCAAGTTCAGTCACCTGCATGACCATGAAGATCAAAAATACATTCTTAGACCAATTTCTTAATGTCAGCAATGCTGTATCTGCATGGATCAAAATTTGGCTTTGGGTTATGCTTTAAGTGGGAATTTACATTTTTATATTTGAATGAAAAATATACTGATTAAGTAGAATGTCATTTTTCAAAATCAATCCATCTTCTGTGTTGTATTTCACAAAAAAAAAGGAATGCACAGTTAAATACAGAAATGTGGATTGCTTTTAATGGAAGATAATATTCACTTCTGACAGGCAACCAGCATTTAATTCTTAAAAGACAACCCCATATTGATTTTTCCCAAAGTGATGTAATAGCAATGCAGTGAAGGTTTTGTTTTTCACTGTGGCATGTTAGCCACAAATCAAAAGCAATGTGTATTGTATTTCATGATTTCCCCAGTATGACTGCTGCCGTGTATTCTTTTTCCCCATATTCACTCATCAAACACTATACAAATACTGGGTAGGGCTCTACTTTTAAAACAGCTTTAATTCTTCATGGCATGGATTCCACAAGATGCTGGAAACATTCCTCTGAGATTTGGACCCATTGACCTGATGGCATTATGCAATTCCTGCTGACTTTTTCGGTCCACTTTTATGCTGGATGTCGCTGTTAGAAGTTGGCAAACTGTGCCCATAAAGGTATGCACATGGTCAGCAACATTAGTCAAATAGATTGTGGTATTCGAGCGATTATTGATTGGTATTAAGAAGCCCATAGCATGCCAAGAAAGCATTCTCCAACCCAATTACACCACCCCTTAGATTGTTAGCACAAGGTTAGTTTGGTCCATGAATTCATGCTGTTGACCATATCTTAACCCTAACATCTATGTCCTTCAACAGAAATCAAGATTCATTAGACAAGACTTTGTTTTTCCAATCTTCAGCTGTGAAGTTTTGGTGAGCCTATACACCTTTTTGACACCATGCTTTCTAAGTTACAAACATGGAACTTGATATGGACTGTAGATTTTGGTTATCTAAGTTAATGTAGTCTTTCCGTCAGTTTAAACCAGTCTACCCATTCTCTTTTGACATCAACGAGGCAATACAAGCCAAAGCTGCTGTCCTGTATTTGCCTTTTTATTGCGTTGCACTGCTGCCACACGATTGGATGATAATTATTACATGAATTATAGTGTACCGGTTTACATAATAATGTATCTCTGTGTGCATCAGCAACACAAACAGCAAACTTTTTTTTAGTTTAGATGCATTTGTTAATAATGAAGTCAGATGTCAAAAAAAAATATATATCTCGTATTCCTATGCTTGTAAGGCCATTTGGTTCCCACTAATTTTGGTGGTTAAATCAAAAAAGAAAAAAAAAGTGTCATAGCTTTAAAAATGTCAGATGAGTGTTATATCGCACTGAAGCTGGGTTTCGGTGCAGGTCGACGGTGAGTAAACGAGTAAACAGGGGCCGCCGCCGGCGCGCGCGCGCTCCACAGACATGCACAGACAAGCGCGCGTCCTCACGGCCGTCCCGCCTCTCGACGGAGGCAGACACTGGCGGTGACGTCACCCTTTTTCCAAATATAGCGCGTTGCTGGCGCCACAGGCCACGCCCACCAGGCGCAAGCCCACGCCTTTATTGGTGCGTCGCCATTGTCAATCGTCAATCACGTGGATAGACGAGGCCGCTGTTCTTGTAAACAGGGTGCCTACTTTCTACAGGCGCTCCAGCACGCAGTCCTACACACACCGCGGAGCTTTTGTTCAGCAAAACACTACAGCACATATTATAGTTTGACTACATGTTATTTCACTCCAAAATACTCAAAAAAAAACAACAAAACGATTTGACTACAATTTACACAATTATAAAAGCCCAGATCTTCCTAAAATCAAGTTTCTGAAAGCCAACACTCAAATCCCTTTGTCAGACTTGGAACACATATCATCTTTAATCCGTTTGGTTTTTAAACATAATTTAACAGTAGATGCCAGATCTTTTTTTTTTTTTTATCATGATCCTAAACATCATCCCAATTTGTTCCTAATTGTCTTCCTGATCATCAAAACAGCCAACATTCAACATAAATCTTCATCTAATTTAGATTAATTTTGACTAATACAGATCCTCAGAAGTTGTAGAAATTCTTCCATGCTATGAACATTTTCATTTGTTACTCTATAGAGCAACCAATGTTTTATCAAAACCATCTCAGGAAGTCCAGATGGAGTTTTCCGCCTTAACTCTCAACCTGCTCCACTTCCAGCATGTCTCTCTCTCTCTCTCTGTGTCCCAGAACAACTCTATTAATTCGAGTGTACGATAATTCATTCATATTCATCATTCCGATAGACATTAAGTATCTTCAAAAAAAAAGTTGATAGGCTCATGATAGTCATCTTACCCTCTGCTGAGAAACTCCAGTGTACAAAGTAATTCCTTGGTATGAGAAATAAAGTATGAAGTCCAATCAACGATGTGGCAAAATCGAAATTCTCAATACAGTGATCATTTCTGATCTCGAAGGCTATCTGTGAGTTTATTTATTTGCCGTTTCACCGGGCATTGAGGAAGTTCTTTTGTTCCAGTATTTATACACAGCGTCAAAGTTGCACGCTCAGGAGGCGGAGCGGCGCTCAGGGAAAGGAAGGACGGAAAAAAGAGACCAAGCGCACCCGACCTCCAGACACGGATAAACCCTGTTCACCTTGTCAAACCAAATAAGTGCAATATAGATCTTGTCACCTGGCACACCCTTTTTTAGGCTTGAGGTGCAATGCATCTTTTTTCTTGCTTATTTTTTTCTCATTCTATAGCAAACTATTGGCGCAGAGCACTGGCGCACAGCGCGCGCGCTGAGCTTTTGCGTTTGTCTATGGCATAAAAAAAAAGAAATGGAATGCATCTCCATACACAGGCGTGCACTAAACAGTGTGTGAGGATGTGTGAATGCTACACAAGCCATACAGCATGCATTACTTTTTTTAAATACTACATAGGCCTATCCCGCGTTATGGAAACGTCTCACGGAGAAACCCGATTATCCGTGTAAAAATGCGTGGAGACTCGTGTAACTCCGTGTTCCGTGTGCGACACCGTGTTTATTGTGATACACGTTATTGTGTCCGTCGACTGCTGCTTTCTTTCGATCTTCACAATCAAGTAATGATGTTGCTGTAGAGTTGCATCACTGCCTGGTTTTGAAATGTTGTGACCTGATAAGACTATTTATCTCTTATTATTTTATTTCCTATTGCATAAAATGTTTATTATAGCATACATTCATGTTGCAATGGAGACCTCTTAACGCGATAATTACGTCATGAGAAAATGACTACTCAAGTCATTAGGAGACCCAAATGTATGTTTTTTATATATACATTATAGTAACAGACAGTTTTCTTTCATATATACAGTATATATATCATAATTTGACATAGGCATGTATAAGTGTGTGTATATATATATATTGCAATGGAGACCTCTTAACGCGATAATTACGTCATGAGAAAATGACTACTCAAGTCATTAGGAGACCCAAATGTATGTTTTTTATATATACATTATAGTAACAGACAGTTTTCTTTCATATATACAGTATATATATCATAATTTGACATAGGCATGTATAAGTGTGTGTATATATATATATA
>MU551633.1:11614133-11656662 GCA_024362625.1 Silurus asotus | reverse complement strand
ATAGTGATAAGTGAAGAGTGTAGTAATTACTTGTGAAGACTATATTGATGAGTGAAGAGTGTAGTTATTACTTGTGAAGACTATAGTGATAAGTGAAGAGTACAGTAATAAAGCGTGTAGTGTAAAGTTTGTGTAAAGTGTAAAGTGTAGTTAAAGGTATAGCCATATTGAAGAGTTTTGTGGTAACTAGTGTATCAAATATTGATATCCATTGTAAAGTGGTAACTATTATTAAGAGTACAGTGGTATGACAAAAACAGAGTTTAAAATAATGATCACATAATGTATATTCATATATATATAGATATGTATATCCTTTAAAACATAAAAAAAAACTTTGTGGTTAAAGCATGTGTGTGTGTTTGTACACTTCCAAAATATCTTCTGTACGTTCTAGGATGTATTTTTCAAGGGGGCTGTTATTATATATTGGATGATGGACTGTTGTAAATAGTGTAGTTCTTTTTAAGCGTTGGCTGATTGGAATCTAAACAAAACTACACTACAGCATTAAAAGGTGTTTTACTTTGGCAAGGGCACTAAGAGTTCAAATGGCTATTTATTCAGGAGAAACACAAAGCCGGGGCATATAACTGTTGACACAGCTGAGGTGATGGTCTCGGCATTTTCCACAGACGCTTCCTAGGTTTGCTTATATATATATATATATATATATATAGTTACTGTTTAATTTTATACTTTGCTAATACACACTTTGTTGTTTATCACATTTTGGTTTGTTTTTCTCAGTGCCAATAACACTGGACCCAAACACTGCTCATCCTCTTCTATATATATATATGTGTGTGTGTGTGTGTGTGTGTGTGTGTGTGTGTGTGTGTGTGTGTAAACAGATTACCTGCACAGCTTATAGTTTTAACTATGTGTTTTTAAATGAATTTTCAGCTGTAACAAAGCTATATATATATATATATATATAAGTTGAATATATAACTAATATTATTAGATCGCCCATTTATCTCATCACATGTATTTGATCACATAAATCAATGAATCATTGATATTATTCTTCTAACTTTTAAACCGCCAGAAAAACGGTAAAAAAAACCCCAAAACGAATAAATAGACAAAAAGTTTATTCAAACGGAATTCAGCTGTCTGGGCAGACTGAGGATTTAAGACATCTCTGCTTTTGCTTTTGTGTGTAATATGTGTCACTTTCTTGACTATAGCAAAGCTTGAAATACACGTATTTTATTTAATTTGTTAAAAACATTTTTTATGCCTAATTGTTTAGAGTTTCAAATTGCAGACGACACAGTAAAGAGATTTTGAATTAGTATATTCTAGTATAGTAGAATAAAGTATATTTTAATGTAATTAGTATTGCATATCGTTTAGTATAGTCGTTTATTTATTATATCAGCAATTCAGGTTTAGATATGCAATGTCCTGTAATGTTTTTACGCCGACAAATGAAATATAGAGAAAAGTTCATTGTGCATCCTAAAGCTCAATCAGTGGACTTAAGTCAGCTCTTCTTCTTCTTCTTCTTTTGACTGTTTTATCCTGTTCTTCAACATAGCTGTATTCATGTTGAGAGAGAGAGAGTGTGCAAAAAAGTTGGTAAGGACAATCTTCCAAATGTTCGTGATCTCAAGCCTATTATTATAGAGACTGTACCATAAAATATTTTATTTGCTGTGAGTAATTATATGTTTGTTATGTCACGTGTTTTTTTCCTTTTTCTTAGTGTGTACTGCTGTTGCTTTGTCTCATGATGAGGTGCATGCTGGTCAGGGTGCATGTGTTTGCCTTATTTTGCATGTGTGTGTGGGTGGAAGTGTGGCTCTGATGCAAAGTAAGAATCATCACAATATGCTGTACGGTTTTTGAAATATCATTCATTCCGTTCACAAGAGTATTACACATATAGCTCCATAAGATTATAACTCTAGTTGATAGTAGGCATGGTGTGCCTGGGTCTGAAAGAGTGTGTGCGGTTGTAATCTAACCAGTCATACACCCAAATACAAAGGGACTGTTTTTAAAGTATCTGATCTCAAGATCTGCTAGAAAATGAAAAAAGACTTGGCAACACTAAAGAAATCAGTCATCCTGGTAGGGTCCCCTGGCAAATGTCCAGATCATGATATCATCACGAATGACATCATTAGAAAATGGCCCCCCTCCCCTTTACAAACACTCCCAAAACCACAGTGTATATTCGTATTTACTTTATCAGTACTTGAGAATAATTTGTCCTCATTGAAGTCGACATAACGAGAATGGACAGTCATAATGAGAACAAGTATATTTCCGTCACAACCGACAATCACATTTCTTACATGTTTTAACAGAAACAGATTTTTATCATGCTAACTTCATCCCTTCATCACCACACTTTTTTTAAACGTCATACCAGTATAGATGACAAATCTCACTGCTGCATGATGAAAGATACAATCCGATAAGAATTTAGTATCACAACATCATCAAGGAAAAAGCTGTATGTGTGCTTGCATGTGGTCCCAGAATTACTGCAGTCACCTACTAATATTTTTTGGCAAAGGTTACAGAATGAGTGTATGATGTCCTGTTTGATATAAATATTGTTGTCATATTGTAGTAAGTCTCTTTCTACTTCATGCCTTAGACCTTGTGTGCGCTCTAGAGTTATCTGTGAAACAGCTGGTGAGTTGGTGTTATCCAAAAATGTCAATAGATTCCTATCATCTCCTTCTACCTCTTCACAAGAGTGAGTGTAATTATTACTTATTGGAAACATTCCCTCTATAAGCCTCATTTTGGCTTCAGTAGATCGCTAACTACTGTGTACTTTCTATTACTTCTTACACTGCATGTAAAAATAAACAGTTCTGTTGTGCAGTACAGCACTAACTTCTCAATTTATTAATAGGTGGGACTTCACTTGTATTTTCATACCCTTCTTAATTGTCAATCTATGAACATGTACCTTTGCAGGTCTTCCTTAAGATACTAAAGTCTCCAAACATTAGTTACTATTTAGCTATCATGCTTACAGGGGTTGACATGAGGCCTCCCTAGGGACTATCTCAGTCATGTCACCTGTAAATTCTCCAGGATGCTCCCTAACCAGAAATTACAGTACAGTCCCCTCAGCATCCAAATTATTCAAGGGGTCAGCACCTTATCAACTTGACACTCCAGAAATTTCCCTCTTGAAAAGTGATGTAATTAAAAAAAAAATAGATCCTATCATTTAAAACAAGGGGTTCTTGTAAACCAGACTCTGCCCAGAGTCTCAACAGACTCACCCACAGGGTCTTGAGTCATTGCTTTGGTACAGAAAAGCCTTTTGTGAAATGCTACTGTATTACACTGTGATATAGGGAACATGATTCTCACCACCCCTAGTGTTCAAGAGAGTTGAAATGAAAGATGCAATCACTTTGAGATCTTTGCTGGAGATCACACACAAGAAAGTTCCCAGGTGATTTTCATCCCTAGTACAAATAACCACACATATAGAGTGTGGTAAATGTGTGAGTGAGTGAGTGAGTGAGTGAGTGAGTGAGTGAGAGAGAGTGTGTGTGTGTGTGTGTGTGTGTGTGTGTGTGTGTGTGTGTGTGTGTGTGTGTGTGTGTGTGTCTGGGATTGTCATATCCTAGCTGTGGGAATTCCTCCCTGATGATCTGAGAAGTCTTAACATTCCTGTGGTGTGCCAAGGAGGTTTCTGTAAAATTTCGCAGTCTGTGTTTATATATTTGATGACATCACACTTAAATTCTGCCATGCAGTTGATGCCTGGTTGGGTTTTCCAGTCAGCACTCTTATTTGGATCAGAAATCAAATAGAAACTTTGAAATAATCTCTTACTGAAGATGAACGAATGAATGGACGAATGAATGAATACTCCAATTATACACATTACATGATCAATATTAACTACAGTCACTGCAATATCTTTCCTAGACTAAGTCTCATAATAAAACATGGTATAATGTTCTTATTTTATTATGAATTATTTTCTGCTTTGTTGTATTATGATGGTATCTGAGTACTGTTGAATTGATCAACAAACCCCAATTTGATCTGAACACACGATCACTGTTCCAGATCAAGGGTTCATGAAGATTTTAAGGCACACAAGTCAAGAAGATATGAAGGTCATTTGACTGTTTGAGTGTGACAGCACCATCCCTGTAGACCCAGTTGTCTTCCTTTCTGTAACCCTGAAAGAAAGAGAATGAGAACTAGGGTAAGATTTGGCATAATATAGACTAAATTATTTATTTTTGTCCTATAAATTACTTTTGATCATCAATAATTTTCTCTAGTGGAATTGCAATAGTCTAGTGAATATTTTGTAAATATAAAACTTGCGAAGCTTTTATCGTCATACAAGGCTTTTGTAGGCATTTCTTAGGTCTTTGGCGCCATCTAGTGTAGATTATTAACATTGACGTTAAATGTAAAACTAAAAACATGCACAATAAAGGATTGAGTTTGTAAACAAATCAATATTTATTACATTTTTTTTACATGATTACTGTGTTTCCTTTAGTGATGATTAATCGAGCTATACTCTAACAGGAACTATTTTAATATAAATTTAGGAAAAGTTTTAGGCAGGCGTTAAAAATGCTTTAAAAATGTGTTTACTTTTAGCAAATAACAGAATGGTAAATAAATGAACAGAAAAGAAATCAAAATCAAATCAGTATTTGGCATGACCATTTGGCATGGTATGTTGCCTGGAAAAATTTGCATAAATTCTTCTAGCTACATTTGCACAGTTTTTGAAGGAACTGACTGGGTAGGATGTTCTGGACTGAAGAGTCAAAATCTAAAATATTTGGCTGTTGCAGGAGGCAGTTTGTTCACGAAAGCACCAGAAAGCAGTACAATAATGAGTGTCTGCAGTTCCTCCATGTTTGGGGCTGCAAATGCAGATTCGCTCAGGATTAATGGGGTTTTCAATTCTAAGAAATACAACCATTTATCCATCATGTAATACCATCAGGGTGAAATCTGATCAGCCTCAAACATACAGGTCACTAAAAATTACGTTTGTGATAACTTGCAATGAGTCTGTTACAGCGCTGTGGAGGAAATTTTAGTCCACTCATCTATACAGAATTGTTGTAATTAAGCCACATTGGAGGGTTTTCGAACATGAACCGCCTTTTTAAGGTCATGCTGCAGCATCTCAATAGAACTCAGGTCAGGACTTTGACTAGGACACTTCAAAAAGTTTTCATTTTGTTTTTCTTCAGCCATTCAGAGATGAACCCAGCCTTTTTTTTTGCTCAGTCTCTTTCTTATGGTGGAGTCATGAACACTGACCTTAACTGAGGTAACTGAGGCCTGCAGATCTTTGGATGTTGTTGTGGGGTCTTTTGTGACCTCTTGGATTAGTCATCGCTGTGCTCTTGGGGTAATTTTGGTCGGCCGGCCACTTTTGGGAAGGGTCTCCACTGTTCCATGTTTTTGCCATTGGTGAATAATGGTTCTCACTATGGTTTGTGGGAGTCTTAAAGCTTTAGAAAATACTTTATAACCTTTTCCAAACTGAGAGATCTCAATTAATTTATTTCTCGTTTGTTTCTTAAGTTCTTTGGATCTTGGTGTGACGTATAGATTTTGAGGATCTTTTAGTCTACTTAATTTGTCAGGCAGGTCCTATTTAAGAGATTTCACAATTGTGAACAGGTGTGGCAGTAATCAGACCTGGGTGTGGCTAGAGAAATTGAACTCAGGTGTGATAAACCACAGTTTTAACAGGAGGGCAAACACTTTTTCACACAGGGCCATGTAGATTTGGTTGTTGTTTTCCCTTAATAATAAAAACCTTCATTTAAAAAATGCATGTTGTGTTCACTTGTATTATCTTTTACCAATATTTAAATTAGTTTGATGATCTGAAACATTAAAGTGTGACAAACATGCAAAAAAAAAAAAGAAATCAGGAAGGGGGCAAACACTTTTTCACACCACTGTATAGGAATGTTGTGTTTTTATCCACCACATGGCACTATCGCGGATGTAGCGGAAGTAGCCCGATATGGAACGTACCATTTCGGGCGGGGGGGGACGGCTGCAAAAACAAGTTCTCGGTGTAAATTATTTTGCCCACCACTTACCCACATGGTTTAGAATTTACGTTTCGGTTGAGTAATCAAACGTCACGATAAACAATGTCTTTAATTTGTTTAAAATATATGCGGAGAAATCATGTCACGCGAAATATGATTACCCCTCATCACTCAGTAAAAAAAATGAAAGTGTGGCGCCATTTCTCTGAGTCCCTGCAGTTGTGAACGTCCTCCTTAGGCGGAAAATGACAAGCAAACAGAACCGCTCAGCACCCAGCAGTAATGAGAGCTGGATTGTCATCGCTGCAAGTAGGAAAAGAATTGAACCGGAATATGTATTTATTTATTTATGTAATCGGACTGCTGTAAGCGGCAGAACACTTAACAGTGAGCAACCGTTAGCACACGCGCTAGTTCTTCTTCATACGTATCCTAGCAACAGACCAAAATGGCTGCAATGTTGCCTTTAGTACCTTTGCGTTGTGGGTCACACTGAGCTTTACATAATCTACATAATGTATATAAAAACAAATTAACTAGTATTCATAAAAACATATATATATATATATATAACTTCTGACTGGAGTTATGGATAAATCCCAAGCCGTAGGTTAACTATATTATATCTGCAAGTGAATCTAACCTTCTCTATCTATCTATCTATCTATCTATCTATCTATCTATCTATCTATCTATCTATCTATCTATCTATCTATCTATCCATCCATTCACCTGTCTGTTTATCTATCTATCTATCTATCTATCTATCTATCTATCTATCTATCTATCTATCTATCTATCTATATGTCTGTCTGTCTGTCTGTCTATCTGTATGTATCTGTCTATCTATCTATCTATCTGTCTGTCTATCTATCTATCTATCTATCTATCTATCTATCTATCTATCTATCTATCTATCCATCCATCAACCTGTCTGTTTATCTATCTGTCTGTCTGTCTGTCTGTATTTATCTGTCTATCTATCTGTCTGTCTGTCTGTCTGTCTGTCTGTCTATCTATCTATCTATCTATCTATCTATCTATCTATCTATCTATCTATCTATCTATCTATCTATCCTTCCATCCACCTGTCTGTTTATCTATCTATCTATCTATCTATCTATCTATCTATCTATCTATCTATCTATCTATCTATCTATCTATCTATCCTTCCATCCACCTGTCTATCTATCTATCTATCTATCTATCTATCTATCTATCTATCTATCTATCTATCTATCTATCTATCTATATGTCTGTCTGTCTATCTGTCTGTCTATCTGTATGTATCTGTCTATCTATCTATCTATTTATCTATCTATCTATCTATCTATCTATCTATCTATCTATCTATCTATCTATCTATCTATCTATCCATCCATCCATCAACCTGTCTGTTTATCTATCTGTCTGTCTGTCTGTCTGTCTGTCTGTATTTATCTGTCTATCTATCTGTCTGTCTGTCTGTCTGTCTGTCTATCTATCTATCTATCTATCTATCTATCTATCTATCTATTATATATATATAGTCAAAATTGTGAAATTGTGTCATTTACACTCATTCATGACATTTTCACAACTTTTATTTAACTTGCTAAACATTAAATGGGACTATATTAAGCGCTGATTTGTAACACCATTATGCCTTATAATTTGGGATTCAAGCAGGTCTTTCATGACCCAAAACCATAAATCATAATTTTACATTTAATGTGATATTTTATTAACAGTCACACTGGTGACAGCACACCCATCTGGGTTAAAAAAAACATGACCCCAGTCAGTAAAAAGCTCAAATAGAAGACAACGGCACTGGTTGTTGTGGAGGAGATGTGAAACATGTATGAAGTAGGCCCCAAGCATCAAAAGGTGCCTAAAACATAAACAATTTGCTGTCGAACTCCCAACACCCTGTTAAAATGTGTAAAGGGAGGCTTTGAAATGTGTCTGAAATGTGGAATATTCGATGCAGACAGCAGAAGTGGTTAATATGGGAAAATCCTGCTATTAGAGACCAGACTCATTAAAACATTACCATAAATGGCGTTTCTTGATCCAGGGTCTAATTATGTGCAAAAAAAAAATTTGTAATTGAATTTTTTTTTTTTTTTTTTTTTTGCTGTAGGTCGTTGTTTAATATGTTGTTGGTTTGCCTGTAGCTTACTCAGCATGTTATTGTTTTTAACAGATTCTGCCCTGGACAAGACAAAGGTTCATGATGGCGACCCAACATTCATCAGACTCAGAAATCCAGCTACAGGTCTTTTGACTTTTTACTACATCAGGAGTTAATTCTTGTCAAGCAACTGTTTCACGTTTCCTTCTCCAGTGATTTGATCAATTAATTGACGCTGTTTAAATCCAATTCATAAGCACAATCAGGAGATTCAGTAGTAGGAACGGTGCAGAATTAAGGCAGTGGATCCTCAGATTCTCTGGTTTGGATATCTAATGAATTATATAACTGAACATGTCGTGGCAAATCTGCAAATAAAATCTAGCAAAGTGATTGGGGTCTTAGATGATAGAAAAAAGTATGTTTAATCTCTCAGGGTTGTGATCATAAAAAAGATTTTATTACTGAAAATAAAGCTAAGCGATTTCCACAGAACCATGATCCGTGCACACTATTGTACATAATCTAGCAAGTTTTTTTCCCTAATTTTTTTATACAAATTTCCTCTTTCACCACTATAATCTGCCTATCAAGCTTGCCTCTTGAAGTTTCCTAACATTTTCTCATAATAGTGGCACAAGTTGACAATAACATGATTATGATGCCAAGCTTTCAACACCAAACACATACACATTCTTCTTTCATTACAATATTCAAACTGATTTGACCTATTAGTATTGTGTGATCTATGCAAAGATGGGGCAGTTAATTAAATTATCAATAACATTAATCAGCGACGGATATGTTATGATTTGGATGTATTTGTAATAACTATGCTTTGGATGTACTGGTTTGGATATACTTTTAATCATTGATTTTGTTTAATGTTTTCAGTAAGCAGAATTTAACAGCAAGTCATAAAATCAACTGATGAAAGCACCTAATAACTCTCGATCTGTGCATTAGGTGCTGCTTCCCAGTACCTGTTAAGTAGTGGAGATGTGCAGCTGTATGAGGTGAAGGCGTTTGTTGAAGATTTCCACTCATGGTTTATCGACCAAACTGTCCAAAGAGGTGAGAACACGCAGCTTTAATATTCCCACACACACCGATCGTCAGAGCTTACTGTGTGGAGTTTACTAAGTTCTCTGTGTGTGTATGTATAAATGCACAAACATGGTGGATTAGATATCTATGAACAAAAGTATGAATTCAGTCAGATGGTGCAACAGTTTTATTTCCAATCTCGAGTTTAGTGCAAATGTAATGCGTGTGTTACCAGGATCATGTACAGTCAATTCAGTCAAGTACTAGGATGTATAATGTGTGCTTGTCATTGTTTGGTATCAGATCATTTTTGTTTTGTTTGTTTAACAGTGTGTGCATAATCAGAACGCCTGATCTGCAAACACCGCATTTGTGATGATACATTTAGGCACCTGTAATAATTCAGCTGAAGCGTTTTACACTGTATGGCATGTCCACACCTTGTTTTGACATGTGTGTGTGAAGGTATTTATGGTTTTTTTGTAGATGGTCGACTGCTGTATGTGACTCCTATGGATCCACTGTTCTTGTTGTTGCCTTACCTGCAGAGCAGTGCCAAGGAGGTAAACCAGTGCAGATTGTCATGACACAACTAAATATAATAATGTTTTATGTTTATATTAAACAGCTTGCTAATGTTTACACACTGTGTCTGATAACTGACTATTTTATATACATTTTTAATAACATTTGTAAAAAAAATTACCTAAATTCACATAAACTATACATTTTTAATGAATAGCTTCAACATTAATTAAAAATGTTAGATGTTGGACCTATTTTACTTACATTTTATAAATATTGTTACAGGCAGCTGAGCAGGATCCTACTTCATTATATTTATTATACCCCTTTTAAATTATGTAAACACCCACCATACAAGTTCCTTCAGGTTGTGGACACTGGCGATATAATATTGTAAATTATAGAGTAATATATAATAAATGCTGATGCATCAGGAGAATGATGGAAATTGTGGGACTATTTTTTTAGCAATATATAATTAATTCGCAAAAAAAAAAAAGGCACACAATTTCCATCATTCTCCTGCTGCATCAGCATTTATTATATATATTACTCTATACTTTACTCTATATTTTACAGTTTATCTTTTTATTTTTGCACCTATACTTTCTCTAGGAAGTTGTCTCTCAGGTTTCAGCTTCTTAATTTATCTACAGAAGGTTCAATTAAATCCTTGAAAAGTTTTAAATTCTGTAAGTTGTTGGTTTAATATAAAAGGTCATTCAGAATTCTTGAGTAACTCCTACTTGTTTTATAATAATCTGAAATAATCTGAGAATTGAATCAATTCGATCTATTTAGAAATAGTAAGATATGAAGAATATATATATATATATATATTAATATACAGTAGTCCCCCAGAACTCACAGGGGTTACAATCTAAGACTTCCATAAATCTGGGAAACCTGCAGCTCCTATGGCATCTATGTGAATTTACTCAGACATTATGTCACTTTATAAACGCAATAGTGTACAGTATTTGACCAAATACATAGTTTTAAATGCTATTCCTAACGTTCCAGAACGTTCAGTCCCGCTCCGGATTCCGGATTTAAGATAATCTGCAACTTGCTGTTAGTTAGGTTCCAAATGAGAACCTGCTAAATTTCCGAGCCGCAAATTCCGAACTGTGTGTGTGTGTGTGTGTGTGTGTGTGTGTGTGTGTGTGTGTGTGTGTGTGAGACTGTGACTCTGTGTGTGTGTGACTCTGTGTATGTGTGTGACTCTGTGTGTGTGTGTGTGACACTGTGTGTGTGTGTGTGTGAAAGACACTGTGTGTGTGTGTGTGTGTGTGTGACTCTGTGTGTGTGTGTGTGACTCTGTGTGTGTGTGAGACAGTGTGTGTGTGTGTGTGTGTGTGTGTGTGTGTGTGTAAAATTTTATATTTTAAATTCATATTTTTACACTCATTAAAAAGATTAGATTTGATTAATTAGATTTAATTAGTTACCGTTTCTGTACATTTGAATCAAGGCAGATAAAGAACAGTGCAAACCAGAGAAAAAAAATTTACTACAGTTTGTTCCTGTTCCTGTAATATAGACTATCATTTATATAATAAGAAATTAAGATTTTATTATTGCTATTGAAAATGTGCTATTTTTGGTGTGTACCGGATTTCAGTTATCCAGAAATCATCTCTTTAATAATTAAAAAAAAAACATGTACATAGCAATTTTTGTTCTGATTTGTAGAAAGGTATGTGTAACAGTGCTATCTGGACCTGTAACCATCATGTTGTCTGCAGGGAAAGTTTCAGCCACTGCAGCAGATGGTCATGGATGAGGATTTCCCAGGATCCACAAGACTGCTGAAATGCACACAGGCTCTGGACACAATTCATCATGTGGCGGATGAGAGAGGTGTGTTTAGTTTTTGCGCACATGTTCTTTCACTAGTATTGTTATACTAACCTCTGTGTGTCTGTTGTAGTGGTGGACAGTCAGAAATTTTACAGATACAGCCAAGAGAAGACTATGGACTGGCTGAAGAAAAAGGTATACAAAGAATTTATTATCTAGTGGTACCTACCTGAAGCATATAGAGGTCCCCGACTTACAATCGAGTTTATGTTCCGGCAGCACGTTCGTAAATCTGTTCTGTTTATAACTTCAGCAAAGTTTATACACTTTTCAGAAGCAGGTTTATTGGCTAAGTGTGTTGACACACACAAGGAATTTGGTTCCAGCCGTTAGTGACTCAAAAGTACACAGTAAAACTACACATTTAGCTTGGACTATACAAGACAACACAAATATACAATGTTATACTTATAAAAAAAATTCTGTAAATAAAATTTTTTTACTCTTAATATTGTGGAGCTCATCGGCTCAGCAGACTTCACACCTTCCATGATCTTGTCTTTGCTCTTTTAGAATTGAGTCAAACAAAACAAACAAAAGGGTTTTATGAGTAAAGCAGAGTGTAAACAGCGAGTGACGCAAATATTACAATAAGAGGGCAATGATTCTAGACGGTTTAAGACTTCATTCTGGTGCACACTGATGGATTTCTTATAAAGCAACAATACTTGTTCTGGTGAATAAAAAAAAAAAAAAAAGAAGAATTTTATACATAATTATATTTTGCCTTTTCAGGTTTTGAACACAGTGAGTGCACTTAAAAAGAGTGACATTTCTGTAGGTGGCGGCGTGAAGTCCACCACTTACGTGCGAGTCAAACAGGAAACGAGTGTGAATGAAGGTAAGTCAGATTGTTAGAGCTGTACTGAATCATTTGTGTACGTGGCCTGTGCAGATAACGATGTGAATACATTTTTTGCAGAAGATTATCTGCGTTACGCTCACGGACTCATCTCTGAATATATCAGCGAAGAGCTGAGCAAAGATCTGCACAAGCATCTGCAGTATGTGTACACACACACACAAATAGGAATGCATTGCTTTCTGAATAGAGGTCCATGGTTAACTAAGAATATATTATTACCATTAGTTAACTAATATTAATCAGGCATGGATGAAATGTATTTAGCACAGCAGTGGTATTAGAAAAATCGTGAATATTTGTAATGTCCAAACGAATTGACTATATACTACATTGTAGCATTTTGACCACATGCCTAATAATGTGTTGGTCCCCCTTTTGCCGTCAAAACAGTCCCGACCTATTGCGCTTTAATAGCATTAAATTCTTCAGCAATTTAAGCTACAGGAGCTCATCTGTTGGTTTAGATCACACGGGCCAGTCTTCTCTCCCCACGTGCAACTGTTCTTGGAGCACTTTTGATAGATACTGACGACTGCAGACCAGGATCATCCCACAAGAGCTGCAGTTTTGGAGATGCTCTGACCCAGTCGTCTAGCCGTCTAGCACAATTCAGCTCTTGTCAGACTCGATCAAATCCTTACACTTGCCCATTTTTCCTGCTTCTAACACATCAACTTGTTAAACAAAATGTTCACATGCTGCCTAATAATATCCACCCACTAGCAGGTGCCATGATGAAAAGCTAATCAGTGTTATTCAGTTAATGATCATAACATTATAATGTCATAATGTTTTCTTTAGTTGGTGTGTATTTACGTGGTATATATTTTTTACTTTCTTGTTTATTGTACACGTTTGCTTCTTTTTTTTTTTGTAAAGGTTACCTGAAATATCCAGCCCTAAAGAGGTGGAGCCTCCTTCTAAGGTAAACCAGATGGAAGCAAATGTCATTTTTTTCATACTTTTCATATTACTCATGCGCAGACACTGATTAGGAATTGCTCAAGTAAAATTATCGCATGCTCTAATGCAGCGGTCCCCAACTTTTTTTGTGCCTCGGATCGGTTTAATGTCAGACAATATTTTCACGAACCGGCCTTTAAGGCGTGGTGGATAAATACAACAAATTAAAATGATACAACCAGCATAAAAACTGGTATTTTCTAAATATAATAATAAACGTGTTGTTTTTGGTTCATGTTGCTCGCTTGGGGGTTTGAATTAAGCGGTAATATATTATGTGTTAGCGGCCGGAGCAGCCCCTTTAAGAAGGTAGTGGATGGAGGTAAGACATGTGATCGAGGCATCATGACATGCATCAAGAGCGAGTCATAGACAGATGTGGCAGAGAGAATCCGGTAATTTTCCAAAATAAAACATCATTCAGAATCAGATAATGAATTAAACAGAAATAATGTAAGTTATGTATTTTTTCTGTGCGGCCCCAGTATCAATTGACCCACGGACCCGTGCCGGTCCGCGGCCCGGAGGTTGGGGACCACTGCACCTAATGCACCTAAGCTAAATCTGATTATAATGACTCATAGTGTGTAGCTTTTTATTTCTACTGTTAAATATCATGTAAAAAAAAAATATTTGCCTACTTCATTGTTAAGCAAATCATTTATATCTATAGCTGTGTTATTTCTAATGATTTGCATGTTCATTCTTCTTGGGCTTTAGGTTATCAGTATGTGGAATGGTCAAAAATATATCTTTTATTACCAAAAACTCCTAAAAAGACACAGGAGGAGTTTCAGTTCCTCATTAAAGTGTTCGGTGGGATTTAATTCAGGGATCTGTTCAGGCCATCCGAGTTCTTCCAATCCAGCACAGGGAATCATTTCATGCTGGAAGCTTTCAATCCAAGGGAAATTGTAATGCAAATAGAAATACACACGTTCCAACATTGCGACAAAGGTTTAGAGGAGGAACTACACATGGGAGTGATGGTCAGGTGTCTGTAAAAAGCTTGACTATATAGCGAAGTTGTGGATTATTGTGTGATTTGGCATTTTAATATTATTCCAGCCATGCTCATTTGAATACATGAGATAAATGTAATTCACTCTGGAGAAGAGCATTAGACAAATGGCGTAAATATAAATGAAAACACAATCTCGTTGTGATACGAGTCCACATGAGTAGGAAGGAGTTGTGTATTGAGAAGGATCTTTTTAGTGGTATTACATGGAGGGAGATTATTTCCCTGGATCATAAATAAAGATGCAGTTAGCACTAAATTTCAGCTCTTCTGCCTCGTGGCATGAGCAGCAGATGAGACGTGGTGATTGTGATGTGGTGATTGAGTGGTTGCGGTCTTCTACTGAACAGAAAAGGAAACTGTCAGATAAACCCGTGGAAGCAGGAGAGGACTACACCAAATTTAACAGTGCTGACTTCACCCGAAAGGTGAGAAAGAACATGGACTCAAGCTTAAGCTTTTTTTTTTTTCTTTTTCTATTCGTATGCCTGCCTGTAGCAACCGTTTGTCTTCCTGTCCTTGTGGCCCGAAATCTTTTTGTTCCACCTTTACTGTTTAAATACTGTGTATGAGAGTAAGCATAAGGACTAAATTAAATGTTAATGGTTTCCCGATAGCTCCCTAAGAAGATGACAGCTGCTCAGAAGACACTTGCAAAAGTGGACAAAACTGGCATGAAGAGCATGTCTTCATTCTTTAGCCCTAAAGTCAAGCAGGAGAACAAGTGAGAGTGTTTGAGTCTGTATGTGCTAGCATATGTGTTTATTTTTGTTAATAAAGTAAAAAATTAAAAAAAGGACTTTTGTCACTCATTTATTTATTAAATCCATATCAATATGTACAGTATTTAAAGTATTTACTACCTCATAGCAAGGCTTTATTTGGCATTGGTTCTTTCTTTTTCCCCTTTGTTTTTCAAAACTATTCTTGTATTCCTAATATGCCATTTATTTAATACATAAGTGCTATGATGTTACTATTTTTGTGTCCTCAAATTTCCTTATTGTATTAGTTCAAGACATGGTTGGACCCATGGTTAGATACAAATACAAACATCACAAGAAAAGGTGTGAGGGGTGGAGTAACTACATATTTATTCTGAGTGTGGTATTTTGTGTGAATTATAATTATATATATATATATATATAAAAGACACCAATAAAATCAATAAAAAAAAAGAACACTGTGGCTTTAACTCTATGGTTCTACTTACTGAATTATTAATATTGTTTTGGTTATAAACATCCTGTCACGTGTATCTTATTATTATGCAGGTGGTTTGGTTTTGCGAGTAAAAAAAAAATGTTTTTGTTTTGTTTCCTCTTTCCTGAGAAAAAGGAAGTACATGTTCCTCATGGTGACTTTTATTGAAAACTAAAAAATTTAGTTTACTTCTTACAAGGAAACCAATTATATAATAAATATTTATTGTTTGTATTATTTATTTATTATTTGTAATATTTATAATTTATTATATTATATATATTATTGAACACATTTTGGGCCAAGCCAAAGGGCAAAATCACTTCAGTCACTTGGTGATTTACACTAATTTCTAATTTAATGTTTTTAACATGTTCTGCATCCTGGTAATATATCACACAGGTTTATAAATCCAAAGGAGGTTATATGTTTGCTAAACATTCAGGCTTCATATTCAGCCACATTGCACTTTAGAAATTGGGTGGTGTTTTTTGTGGGGGGTTTTTGTGGGGTTTTTTGCCACAGTCGCCACCGGCTCGCTCATTAGGGACAAACACACTTCTTATTGATTCTTTATAACCACGTTATCTGTGTAAAGCTGCTTTGAGACAAAGCGCATTGTTAAAAGCGCTACACAAATAAAAATAAATTGAATTAAAATGGCTTGAAGGATTGTGTTTTGTCCAGCACACCACAGTGCCTGAGTGGCTCAGTGATTAAATCTGATCTCCTGTAGACAAATCTCTAATTGAGGTTTGTTGAGCAGGAGAGAGTCTTCTTACTCGGGCTGAGCGACTCTTTAGACTCTGGGTTTTCTTTTTCCATGTCTAGTCACTTGGACATGCCTTGCTGCTGTTGAAAACTACTGAAACAGAGACTCTGATCTGCTGTGGATTATTGATGAGGCTGGTCAATAAGAGAGCTTCATTACCCCGATATTACATCACCATGCTCACATTCATGTTTCACAACACACTCTGAACAGCTCTGGGCAACATTGGAGGGCCTCAAACTGGATGTCTGTATGCCACAGATTTCACTTTCTGGTGAGGGTCATGGAATTGTGCAGTAATTCATACACTGACCAACCCGGTATTGGCTTAAGACGATTCACCTGACAAGCCGTTCCAGAATTTGTTTACCTGTCTTGCATTCCACGATGGGATTATTTAGACTTCTCTAAAGCAGAACTGAAGTCAATGAATGGCTTATCCATTACAAAGGCATGCCATTATGAATCCGCTGGGTTTCCTGGCCATCATCTGAGGTGAATGCCATGTGCTAATCTTTCTTTTTATGCTTAGGTTTGAAACGCAGGGTCTGCAAGGCACTCTCCACTACTTTAGGGAGGTGGATAGGGTTTCTCTGTAGCCTTCTGATACTGCTCGTGGTCCCACCTGCTGCCTTCCTCCAAGCACTTTCATCTGACCCCAGCTCTGGCCGCTTCAGCCGAGACGTGTCTGTGGATATCCGTCGAGGGTCTCGCAGCATCCAGTTAGAATGGAGGTTATGTTGACTTGTACTGGTTGCCACTGCAAAAAGGCACAACAAAGATTTAATGCATGAAAATGAAA
This sequence comes from Silurus asotus, assembly GCA_024362625.1. Lineage (NCBI taxonomy): Eukaryota > Metazoa > Chordata > Actinopteri > Siluriformes > Siluridae > Silurus > Silurus asotus. Next base: position 11,639,444 of record MU551633.1, on the reverse strand, counting down.
ATTATCTGGACAAAATGAGTTTCATCGACAAAAATGTATCTAATATTTTAAATAGTAGCATGGAAGTCCCAAAAGGCCATGCATTATAATATTTTTTATCTTTCTTCTTTTCTTATGATCCCGACATAAAAGTTGTTAACTTGTTATCAGACTTAATGTTCTCGTGATCTCCATGGAAAAGCTGTTTTCTAGTTATTAGGACTTTCTTCGCCTGATGACCTTGATATAAACATTGTCTGACATTGTAAAGATTATTGTCTTCTGTGTATTCTGCATAAGAGCATAGTTCTAGAGGTAGCATTCTATATAATAACCATAACCATTTGTGGCAGCGGGCGCTTCCATGAGAAAATTCAATTGTCATAACAAGAAAACAACTTTTATGTCGAGATCATGAGAAAATGAAGTCTTGATCACGACGAAACAACTCGTTATGTGAAGATTACAATGAAAAATAGAAAGGAAAAACTTCCGTATCATACAGTTGAAATGGGATAAAACTTTTATTGAAAAAGCTAAGTTATAGAAAAATGTTCTTATAATATAGGAAAAGTTAAATAAGAAATGCTCATAAAGGAAAAAAATAATAGTCAATGTTGGTCGATGGTCTTTTTAACATACCAATGAAATCTACATCCACGTGACCATCATCTACGTGGGGTTTTCTGGTGTGCTCTGAGTCACAGCTGGCGATAACAGCATCGAAATACTGCAGCGTGTCCTCTTCACTGGGGATTGGTGGTGCAGATGGATGAGGACGTACATGCTTTGAAAAATTTGGAAAGAATTCACAATACATGAATCATGGGCTCACATGTGCATTTCAGTAGCCTTTAAATGATCAATTAGCGAATCATCAAGTCCTTTCATCATTGCCTCGTATAGAGTGGGGGATGTTATGGGCTTTCAAGACTGGAGTGGAGAATTCCTGATGTAAAAACTATAGGAAGTATAACGTTCATATGCATTACAAAGAAATGTATCTAACATGGATTATGTGTAATTAAAAACAGTAGCTACAGTGTTAAACTTGCCCAATTTAGTGGAAATGGTATCACCGATGGTCAAGGCTCTTAATTGTTGATCAGGTTGTGGGTTCAAGTTCTGACACAACCAGGTTACCACTGTTGGGTCCTTGCACAAGGTCCTCAACCCTCTCCGCTCCATGGGTTCTGTGTCATGGTTGACCCTGATGCTCTGATTCCATTTACATTTACATTTGCGGCATTTAGTAGTACTTTACAAAAGTAAAGTTTTGTACAGTAAGTACTGTACAAAAGTGCTTTAAATCTCTAGGAATGAATAAATCTACACTGGTACACCCGATTACAAACTTAATATAAACATAACCCTAGAATTCTACAAACTTGGAAAGTGCTTATTTAAGTGTTTCAGGAAGAGGTAGGTCTTCAGTCGTCGTTAGAAGATAATCATGGACTCTGCTGTACGGAAATGTATATATATGTGAGATATTTGAAGAAGGAATCTTTCAGGATATAATATATAATTACAAATAAAATAAAAATGCCTCTATCTTTCTTTTTTTTTTGCTTTATGTCTTTTCTGTACTATTAGTTCATATTATGTGTAAATTCCAACAGGTAAGCACCTACTCAGAATATTCGCTTGATTAATCATGTGGTTTGTGTTTAAATATCATTAATGGACTTTAAGTACAGACATCTCTCATATGTTATCAAACTCTGGTCCTGGTGATGTGTACCACTTTTCCTGCACTGTTTAGTGTTTTCCCTGCTCAAACACATCCACTTGACCTCCAAAGTTATTTAGCTGATTAGTTTGATCGGGCGAGTTGGGAACAGAAGGTGCATCTCCCTGGTTCAGTAGTCGGGGTACTCATAGAGAGTCAAGCATTTTAAAGGACTGTCTCAATTGCGAACTCCGTCCAGTGCACTGGAACGTTTGATCCCTAAAAAAAATCACATTGCACCTCATTGAAAATAAGGCATACTTTCAAAACTCTGATTACTTACATTAACAATTATTAAAATGTATTTGACACTTGTTTGAATCTAACAACTTTTAGTTCCAGTCACTAGCCATGGCAGAAATGCATGTGATTAAGACATTTGTCATTTAAAACTGATTTTCTAAAGGTATTGACCAATGAGGAAATCAGTGTATCAGTGGGTGACCCAGGGTCTTTATAGTGTCTGAACTCATGCAGATGTCATATTGACTCACAGCTAATAGAGTTAAGGTTCATCCAAGACTGGTGAAGCTAATAGACATGCATCCAAGAAAAGACCAGATGGGTTAAGAACCTGTGTCTCTTAAATTATAGGTTTAACATAAAACATTATTCCACAGGGATGGAAAAGGAGATTGTTCTTGCAGTGGTGTGCTCCTTGAAACCCTGGGTATTCAGCTTTATGCCACTAGGGAACTGTAAATTCAGTGTAGTTGAATGAATACAATCTTATATGTTTGGCTATAGGATTATGTGGATAGTGTTATACTGGTTATTTGCTGGAGCTGGAGCAATTTGTTCCTGAATTTGTATCAACACTTTGGGTGACAAATATTTACTGTATAGCGTTTTTTCTTATTAACAAGGTTTGGATTGGATATAGTACATGATCATATTATAACAGGCTTTTGATTGTAAGAAAATAAACATGACGGTGCGATGAGATGCTTCTCAGAGCCCCTCAAGCAGTCTGTGATAGATTTTCTCACCTGTGGAGGTTGTGGTGCAGGCTTCTTCTTACTGAAGCTGTGCTCTCGCTGTTCGTCGTGCTTCAGATCGCTGAAGCTCTTGGTGTATCGCCGCCTGAGCGCCACCAGCTCCTGCAGATACTCCAGACACTCCTGGTTTTGGGAGTAGAGCCACACACGTTCTTCTCGGCTGTAGCAGTAATAGAACGCTGTGCTGGACTGAATGCTCGCCGTGCTCGCACTTCTCTTCAGGGTGGACTCCCTATGTGTCGTGCCCCGGTCCACGACCGTGAGCATTGAGGCACTGCGGACGAGTTTCACCGTGCATGCGCTGTGGTAGTCACCCCGTGCCCCTGGGCCGTGGCTCGGCCTGAACACCGCGTTGATTTTCTTGAACATGACGACAAAGCCACTGAGCAGCTCATCAAATTATAGCCTAATATAATCCTTCAGATGTTCCGATCCTCGGCCACCCCATCTCTGGATTATTTTCATAGCCCATGTAGGGAGGATTTGCAATTATAATTTAAATAGAATGAGTAAGAAATGGGTATATAATAGTCCTCGTCATACCTGTCCTTGAAAGGTGTGTGAAAAGGCTCCCATTTTGCCCCACGCCGTTGATGTGTAACTCAACCGTGGCAACCGGCCCCGTAACTCGAAACCAAACTTTAATAATGAATCAGCGACACGCGTATTAGGCTACACAAAGATAATCAGGTGCTTTATATGTCAACAGATGTTCATTACCTTAGTGGTGACTAAGTCACTAAGAGTGTCCATGTTCACCCAGATGGACTGGATCTAGACTATATAAAGTCTTGCATATAAAACACAGGTGTAGACAGGTGTTTATTCAGCTTTGGGTTGAGTTTGATGAAAAAAGGTCAGGAATGTTTTTATCTTACTTACCATTCATTATATGATATGGGTACATCACATGTAAACCAATGTAAAATTCCATCCTGTGGAAATGTAAATAAAAAATTATGCTATTTTTATCCATTTGCCATCCACTTGTTGCTTAGATCACTTGCATATATATATAGTTATCCAATCAGCATGTGGCATGAGCATGATGAAACAAATAAAAATAAATAAAGGTTATGAGCTTTACATAATGTTCACATCAAACATCAGAATGGGGAGTATTGTGATCTCTGTGGGTTTGATGGAGGTATGGATTTTGGTGACAAACAAACCTTCAAACAAACTGAAACTAAAACATCTTGTTGATGAATGAGATCAGAGTGAAATGACCAGACTGATCTGAGCTAAATAAGAAGTCTATAGTAACTCAAATGAGCACTTTATGTCTGTGATGAGAAGAAAAGAAAAAACTTGAGGTGGATCGGCTACAAGCAGAAGACCACATAAGGTGCCATTCAGCCAAGAACAAGAATCCATGGTGATCATGGGCAAAGAATCTGTTTTAATTGTTTAACTGTCATTTTAGAAATAAATAGCTATACCCTTACACTTACATGCTTGTTACAAGCAAGTGACACTACAACACATTTTCAGGTGTAAGATTGGGGAATATTTTTTGACTGAAATACTCAGAAACCTTTTTTTTCCCTAGGAAACTGAAATTAACCTCTTCCTCTTCTCATACAGACAGCTGTGATAAATGATGCCAGAGATGGAAAGAGTAATAAAATATTCTACTCAAGTAAGTAAAAGTACTGTTACTTTAATGAGATTGTACTTAATTACAAGTGGATTTACGGGTGTAAAAATGTACTCAAGTAAAGAAAAAGTAACTAATTGAACTTTACTCAGAGTGATATTAACTGGGTTATTTTGTGTTCAGATGGAGTTGTGTGTAAGGTGGGGTGGGGGATTCTCATGTAGTTTAAAAAGAAAACACAGGGATATAATTCTCAAACTAAACACTACAGTCATTGACTTGAGTCTAATGTGAGTTGTGTACTTTCATAGCAAAAAAGATCTTCTGTTATAATGCAGATTCAGAATTCAGACAGTAAGTGCAGGCATCGAACTACTTTCGATTCGAGGGCATTTAGTTTTTTAGATGGGTTTGCATCACTGGTGTATGCCTGGTCAATCTCCATCTTTCTTTCTTGTGAGTTTAGCATGTTTGTTCTCTGCCCATCAATCAATCAATCAATCAATCCAACAATCAGTGCCGTAGTTTCCAGAGCGCATTATTCCCGTTGCGTTGTTTATATTTATTTATTTATTTTTACTCAGTAACGGATATGATTCAAAATGTTCAGTACTTTAAACAAACCATACTAAGGTACAAGTCAAATTACAGATTTTTAACACTACTATAAAAAGTAGAACTTCACAAAACATAAACTACTCAGTAAGTGTAATTCGTTACTTTCCACCTCTGAAGTTGCAAATACGTGTGTTGGGCCTTTGATCAACTACAAGAGGTGCAAATTTATAACCAGCGGAGAATTCTCTCGATCCTGATTTTATTAAAATGTATTTGAACGTGAAAGTCTCTGTTATACCTAAAGACTTGGTGATACCTGCATGCAGCATACATGTTGAGGTAACAAAAAACAGGCATTAAGATACAGATGTAGAAACTATTATAAGTCTGACCTGATTGCATGTTAACCGACATCTGGAATCACACACAAGTATTTCACTTCCTCATTTACTGTATAAAACCTGTAATGAGTGGTACAGGTTTCACTCGCATTGTCATTGAATCAAGGGAGACACACATACTGCAATCAGACAGCCCATTACCCGAAGTAGATCATCGCAACAGTAAGCAAGCTTTAAGCCAATCTGATATTACAGCAATAATAAATGTTTAAATGTTTTTTTATTAATACATATAATTTATAAAAAAATATATATATAATAATTTACATTATTACTAAATACAAATTGTAACAAAGATAAACTAATAATGATAATCAACTAATAATGTTTTTTTTTTTATATTCTTTGTGTGTGTGTGTATGTAAAGCTTTTGAATAGGTATGCTGTGTGAAACCAAGTTGTGGCATATGACTTTTTCCACTGAATCTGAGTGTGTGGATCCTCCCACTTGCCACTCAGTCAGTGTTCCTAAAACTCCTTTACTGATCAACAATCTGTCAGCACAGATCGAAGTTCCAGTCCAGTGTTCTCCCAGCAACTCTTATCGAGAAATCCGGTCCCAGCATTTAAACTCTCAGCCTTCTGCAACCCCCCTGGATTGCCGAAATCAGTCTCCAGAAGTGGGCATCCCTGGCCGTGCACCATCTTCCGGAGCAGAGGCCTTTTTAGTGCCCCCCAGTTGCCACAGCATCTGCCAGAACTACAATGATCTGTACATTGCTGGAGGCCAGGTGCTGCCTCTCGGGCATGGTGTAGGTAATCCGGAAAACAGCTCCTCGCAGGACCTACATTGTGGGCCTTTCCTGCTTTCCAGAGATGTTCCTCCACCCTCACTGCCTCCCCCTCTGCTCCCTGAATACAGGATTTCCAGACGATGGAGAGAGGGGAGTGTGCGTGAACGTTTCTCTCTGCTGCAGGACGGACGTCCTCTTTCTAACGCAGAGCTGAACGGCTATCTAGAGCAGAAGGTGCTGGAGCTGTACACTGAGCTTCTGACTGAGGGTCCGATCATGGCATCCGAGCTAGAACAGATCACGCTACAGCTGAGCCGAGAGCACAAGCTGGAGACCGGACAGGTCAAAGACATGCTTCTCAGCTGCCTGATTAAAGCCACCAGCAGCCAGCAGTCCAGTGAGTTCAGTACACCAATACTGCAAATCTCCACCCAGACAAAATAAAAAAGGATGGAGAGAACATGGAAAAGCAGAAAAGGAAGAAAGCAAGAGAAAATGATGGAATGTTATTGAGCTTATTGATATAGTGGGAAGAAATTTACTGTATACTTTTAGTTTGTGAACAGAAAAAACAGAAAATGTGATATAGTGCTGGAAAAAATGAAAAAAGTTGCACACTCAGAAAGGGCTCAAAATATTACAAAATATGACACAGATGTGCTTGGTAAATCAGAATGTAAATATAAAAATCCAGTGTTGTGTCAAACCAGGAAGGAATCCTCAAACGCCTGACCAGCAAAAACTAATTACTGAAGATGTACATTTACACTTTATAGATTTTTTCTTTATTCTTGATGCCACTCCTAGCTCCAAACTAGCCTAGCAGCATCATATATGTATGTGATTTTGTTTGTTATGCAAGAAACAGTTCTAACTTTGTTTTCAATAAATGCCTGGTTTTGATTAAAATGTTCTTCTCACTCATCTAGCCTGCCTTCAATGATCAGTCTGTGATCTATTATTTATTTATTTAGAAAAAAAATGCATGACTATAATGCAATGCAGGTTTTCAGATATTAATCATTTTTTATTGTATATTATTTAGCTTGTTTGTGATTATTTCAAAGAGTATAAAGTGATATTCTGGGATGAAACTGAACGAAAGAGCCGAAGTCTCTCTGCAGAATGAGAATGGGAGACAATTAGAGCACTGTATTGTGCTCACATTGTGTTCCTCCAATAGATTTCATATAGTAGAGTAGAGTAGAGTAGAGTAGAGTAAAACAGAGTAGAGTAAAGTATAATTAAGTGAAGTTGAATAGAGTAAAGTAGAGTAAAGCAGAGTAAAGTAGAATTAAGTTAAGTTCAACAGAGTAGAGTAGATTAAAGCAAACTTGAGTAAAATAGAATAAAATAAAGTTGAATAAAATTTAGTAGAGTAGAGTGGAGTAGAGTAATGCAGAGTAGAGTAAAGTAGAATAAAGTAAAGTTCAACAGGGTAGAGTAGAATAGAATAGTGAAGTTGCCAAACATAAATAATTGTACATAACTGTAGAGTAAAGTAGAATAGTGTAAAGTAGAGTATAATATGGTAAAGTAGAGTAGAGTAGAATATGGTGGATTTCAACCGAGAAGAGTTAAATAAAGAAGAGTAAAGTAGAGAACAGTAGAATAAAGTACAGTACAGTAGAGTAAAGAAGAATACAATAAAGTAACGTAAAGTAAAGTAGAAAACAGTAGAATAGAGTAGAGTAGAGTAATTAAAGCAGAGTAGAGTAAAGTAGAATAGTAGAATAGTGTAAAGTAGAATAGAGTAAAGTAGAGTATACTACAGTGAAGTAGAGTAGAGTAGAATAGTAGAATAGTGTAAAGTATAGTAGTTTAGAGTAAAGTAGAATAGTGTAAAGTAGAGTACAGTAAAGTAGAATAGTGTAGAGTATAATACTGTAAAGTAGAGTAGGGTAGAGTAGAATATTAAAATAGAAGAATAGTGTAGAGTATAATACAGTAAAATAGAGTAGAGTGGTGTAGAGTAGAGTAAAGTAAAATAAAGTAGAATAGTAGAATAGTGTAAAGTAGAGTAGAGTAAAGTAGAATAGTAGAATAGTGTTAAGTAGAGTAAAGTAGAATAGTAGAGTTGTGTAAAGAAGAGTATAATACAGTAATGTAGAGTAGAGTAAAGTATAATAATAGAAAAGTGCAAATTAGAGTATAATTCAGTAAAGTAAAGTAAAGTAAGATAAAGTAGAATAGTAGAATAGTGTAGAGTATAATACAGTAAAGTAGAGTGGAGTATAATACAGTAAATTAGAGTACAGTAGAGTAGAGTAAAATAGTAGAATAGTGTTGTATAAAGTAGAGTAGAGTAGAAGAATAGTGTAAAGTAAAGTACAGTAGAATAAAGTAGTAAAGTAGTAAAGAGTATAGTAAAGTAGAATAGTAGAATAGTCTAACGTAGAGTACAGTAAAATAGAGTAAAGTAAAGTAGAATAGTGTAAAGTAGAGTACAGTAGAATAAAGTAGAATAGTGTAGAGTAGAGTAGAATAGAGTAGTAGTATTGTGTAAAGTAGAGTATAGTAAAGTAGAATAGTGTAAAATAGAGTAGAGTAGAATACAGTAAAGTACAGTAGAACAGTGTAGTGTAGAGTAGAGTAGAGTAGAGTAGAGGGTACTTTATTAATCTCCAGGGAAATATTTGTTGCCAAACATGAAAGCAACACTGAGCCTAAGCCTAACAATTCACTTTAACATGCTCATAAAACTAACAACATACCAGAAATAAATATAAGAATAAAAAATACGCATGTAAATATACATATAACACTTTTTTACAATTATTTACAGTCTAGAGTTTTTGTGCAGTTTAACTGCATGAAAGTACATTACGGGTTTTAAACCGTATGTTAGATGTGTAATAAGTAGGCATGGTATTGTGTGCATAAAAACTATTCATGATTTTTAATGATTCATGTCCCGATGCATAACAACTGATACGATACATTAAAGAACATATGAACCGGCTACCGATATGATGTGATACAATGCAGTGCGATTGAATTGATTCAACACAATGCGATTCAACACAGTAGGATGCAGTTTAATATGGTACAGATAGTTCGCTTTTATTTATTTGGTTCAGACAGAACGCAAATCATAAATATACTTAAATGCCTTCTGACTTCTAACGCATGCCCCTTTCACAAACGGTTCTTTCTAGTGGAAAAAATGTAATTAAATCAAACCAGATGATATTTTTCTATTCTGTCTTTAGGAAGATGCAGCTCTACCTCTGCCATGTTAATCTATATTCTATGTGACTCTCAGGACACGCCTCAGTCTCCATAGTGTTGTAATACCTAATGTTCACCAATGTATCAGCAGTGGTGCTGAGAGAATGCGCTTGAGAAACAGTTTTCATCTACTAATAATTCTTTATAAATAAATATTTTTTTTACCAATGCAAATATGTTAAAAACGACGCATCTCGATACAAATGCCAACTTGTATCCAATGCACTCTTTTTAAATCGATGCCTCGCAGTCCTGTAATTCCTGAGGAGCCCAATAGAGGGTAGTATGACACACTGAACTGAATTGTACTTCTGATAAGTTCGTGGTGAAGAAGAAATGAAGCCCTAATGGAGGAAATGGCTGCAGATTTCAATAATTTGTTGTGAAAGACGTATTTGAAGCGGAGTCAGGTGTCGTATTGAGTTTTATAATATCATAGAACATTTCAGATATTTGCCCAGATGTTTTGAATCACTTAAAGTCATGATATCATGGGTTCACATCTGTAGATCAGCTGTCAGTGGTTAGATTGTATTAGTATCTCTCCTGACATTATTCAATATAATGTTTTAGAGGTATCTTCTTTTCTTCTTTTTCTTTTGGCTTCCGTCGCTACAGCGGATCATCTGTCTCCAAACCCCCCTGTCCTCTACATCTGCCTCTTTCAAACTAACTACCTGCATGTCTTCCCTCACCACATCCATAAACCTCCTGCTTGGTCTTCCTCTTTTCCTCCTTTCTGGTGGCTCCATCCTCAGTATTCTCCTTTCTGATATATCCCATTTCCCTTCTCTGCTCATGGTCAAACCATCTCAATCTCACCTTCCTTACCTCGTCTCCAAAACGTCCTACATGCCCTGTCCCTCTAATAAACCCATTTCTAATCCTGTCCATCCTCATCACTCCCAACAAAAACCTCAGCATCTTCAGCTCTGCTACCTCCAGCTCCACTTCCTGTCTTTTACTCAATGCCACTGTCTCTAAACCATACAACATCTCAGGTCTCACGACAGTCCTATAAACTTTCCCTTTCACTCTCACAGATACTCTTCTATCACAAATCACTCCTTTCAGCTTCGCCTGTTTTGTGTTTTAGGGATATATGTGTTAATAAATAAATGTATAATATTTGTTTATACATTTATAATATATGTACTGGATCTTTGTGTGGACTTTAAAGTCAGTGAAGTCAAAATTGGCATAATTTCAATTTGATTGCTTCTTCACAGCACATATTAGTTTCTTTAACCTTAATTAGAGTAAAATAAGACTCATTTTCTTTGCATTTTAAAACGTATTCTTTGGATTTGCATTACAGCTCCTCCTACACTTTCCATGACCAGGCTTCAAAATGGGACAAAAAAGGAGAGGTAATATCCGGTCTCCTGTGTCCACTCCGTCTGACACACACTCCTCCTCAGAGATCCCTCCTGACAAAAACTCCTCCAGCACTTCCAGCTGTCATGGATATCTGCAAAGCGGAAAGCACAGCATCTGCATGGTGTCCGACTTCTTTTACCCCAACATGGGTGGTGTGGAGAGCCACATCTACCAGCTCTCGCAGTGCCTCATAGAAAGGGGCCATAAAGTGGTGATAGTAACCCATGCGTATGGTGAACGCCGTGGAGTGCGTTATCTTACCAACGGTCTGAAGGTGTATTACCTTCCACTTCAGGTGTGTTAGTGAAAATATTTGATTGAAATATAAAGAAATCACTTTGGGTTTATTGCTGCAGTATGTCCTGTTTTTTAATGGTGTATTGATTTTATCACCTTAACGGTATACCGTAATTTCCGGACTATTAAGCGCACCCAAATATACATAAAACCAATGAACTTTACACAGGCTTTACCAGAAGACAGTGTATGTTACACGGCTTGTATCTAAACAGTAGCCTACCAAGTAAGTCATTGTTCACTGTCTTCCTTCTTTCTTTAACAACAATTTCTCTCAAGAGTTTATCTTTTGGCATCGTTGTGCGTTTTAAAATCACCATCAGTGAATCATTTCTCCCGATGCTGTGCAGCTCAGAACACAGGTGAAGTGTGTGTTTTCATGCCCGGTTGTTTTCAGCGTGACGAATGATTCAGATTTTCTGTTGACAGTCCGAGTGAGTGGCAGGTCAAACGTCAGAGAAACATCATCCATATTTATAATGTGGTGCGGCCCGATTCAGTGGGAGCGCATCTGATTTATTATAAAGAGTTTCATTGGTTCACCTGAACCCGTTCTGTAATTTCATTGGTCTAATGTTATGGGGTTCAGTTTTTTGTCTTGAAGTTTGTGAAAAATCCATAAATTACCCGCTTTGTTGTTTAAGCCGCGGGGTTCAAAGAGTGGGGAAAAAAGTGGCGGCTTATAGTCCGGAAAATACGGTATTTGAATAGCAATCCTAGAAATTCCGATAAGCAAAGTTTGAGATCCCCCTAGCTAGAGAACATGCTGAGAATAAATCTGAAAGCATCTGAACACAAGTATTGGTCTTACACGTGTCTAAAAAGCAGTGAGTTTTGAATAAGTGTTGTGTGTGTCAATGTTATGCCAAGGAACTAAGTAAAACATGCCTTATAGTCCTTTATCTGAGGAGCAAAACATCGTTCATGACAAGCTGATCATTTTTTTTTTCCCTCTAGGTGATGTATAACCAATCCACAGCCACCACCTGCTTCCACAGCCTGCCTCTGCTCAGGTGTGTGTTCGTGCGTGAGCGCATCACTGTGGTGCATGCCCACAGCTCCTTCTCCTCTATGGCCCATGACGCTCTGTTCCATGCCAAGACCATGGGCCTCAACACCATGTTCACCGATCACTCGCTTTTCGGATTCGCTGACCTCAGCTCTGTTCTGACCAATAAACTGCTTACTGTGTCTCTGTGTGACACCAACCACATTGTATGCGTGTCCTACACCAGCAAGGAGAACACCGTGCTGAGAGCTGCCCTCGACCCCTACATCGTCTCCGTCATTCCCAATGCGGTCGACCCTACCGATTTCACACCTGACCCTGGTCGCCGTGACGATAACAAGATAACCATTGTTGTAGTAAGCCGGTTGGTCTACAGGAAAGGTAGGCGGAGCTTGATGAAATAGTGGACTTTTATAATGTGTGCAATAAGTGTTTGAATGATTGGGCCATCACTATGTTTTTAGGAATCGATCTGCTGGGTGGAATAATTCCAGAGCTGTGTGCCAGACATCCAGATCTCTGCTTTCTGATTGGTGGAGAAGGTCCTAAGCGCCTGGTTCTGGAAGAGGTTAGAGAGAAATATCAGCTTCATGAACGGTAAGAAAGTCTTACCGTATGTTCCCTCGCTTTATTTAATATTCTGTTGTTCAGGTTTCAGGTCGCTTCATATTTCCTTCAAAAGTTCATCTAGATCAACAAGTATATGTGGAGTTAGCAAGGAAGGGAGGAGTTTGAAGTGGTTTAGGGCAGTGTGGACTAGGGACTGGATTTGAAGTGGTTTAGGGCAGTGGGGACTAGGGAATGGATTTAAAGTGGTTCAGGGCAGTGCGGACTGGGGACTGGATTTGAAGTGGTTTAGGGCAGTGGGGACTGGGGAATGGATTTGAAGTGGTTCAGGGCAGTGGGGACTGGGGAATGGATTTGAAGTGGTTTAGGGCAGTGGGGACTGGGGAATGGATTTGAAGTGGTTCAGGGCAGTGGGGACTGGGGAATGGATTTGAAGTGGTTCAGGGCAGTGGGGACTGGGGAATGGATTTGAAGTGGTTCAGGGCAGTGGGGACTGGGGAATGGATTTGAAGTGGTTCAGGGCAGTGGGGACTGGGGAATGGATTTGAAGTGGTTCAGGGCAGTGGGGACTGGGGAATGGATTTGAAGTGGTTCAGGGCAGTGGGGACTGGGGAATGGATTTGAAGTGGTTCAGGGCAGTGGGGACTGGGGAATGGATTTGAAGTGGTTCAGGGCAGTGGGGACTGGGGAATGGATTTGAAGTGGTTCAGGGCAGTGGGGACTGGGGAATGGATTTGAAGTGGTTCAGGGCAGTGGGGACTGGGGAATGGATTTGAAGTGGTTCAGGGCAGTGGGGACTGGGGAATGGATTTGAAGTGGTTCAGGGCAGTGGGGACTGGGGAATGGATTTGAAGTGGTTCAGGGCAGTGGGGACTGGGGAATGGATTTGAAGTGGTTCAGGGCAGTGGGGACTGGGGAATGGATTTGAAGTGGTTCAGGGCAGTGGGGACTGGGGAATGGATTTGAAGTGGTTCAGGGCAGTGGGGACTGGGGAATGGATTTGAAGTGGTTCAGGGCAGTGGGGACTGGGGAATGGATTTGAAGTGGTTCAGGGCAGTGGGGACTGGGGAATGGATTTGAAGTGGTTCAGGGCAGTGGGGACTGGGGAATGGATTTGAAGTGGTTCAGGGCAGTGGGGACTGGGGAATGGATTTGAAGTGGTTCAGGGCAGTGGGGACTGGGGAATGGATTTGAAGTGGTTCAGGGCAGTGGGGACTGGGGAATGGATTTGAAGTGGTTCAGGGCAGTGGGGACTGGGGAATGGATTTGAAGTGGTTCAGGGCAGTGGGGACTGGGGACTGGATTTGACGTGGTTCAGGGCAGTGGGGACTGGGGACTGGATTTGACGTGGTTCAGGGCAGTGGGGACTGGGGACTGGATTTGACGTGGTTCAGGGCAGTGGGGACTGGGGAATGGATTTGAAGTGGTTCAGGGCAGTGGGGACTAGGGACTGGATTTGAAGTGGTTCAGGGCAGTGGGGACTGGGGACTGGATTTGACGTGGTTCAGGGCAGTGGGGACTGGGGACTGGATTTGAAGTGGTTCAGGGCAGTGGGGACTGGGGACTGGATTTGAAGTGGTTCAGGGCAGTGCGGACTGGGGACTGGATTTGACGTGGTTCAGGGCAGTGGGGACTGGGGAATGGATTTGAAGTGGTTCAGGGTAGTGGGGACTGGGGAATGGATTTGAAGTGGTTCAGGGCAGTGCGGACTGGGGAATGGATTTGAAGTGGTTCAGGGCAGTTGATTTGAAATTTGTATTAGTCAAAAAATGCAGTGCAAATTATCATGCATGTTATTTCATATTACTAATATGATATTGTGAAGTTTATCGTCCTGTGTTGAATCATTGGCTGTCATATAGAGGTACTATATGGACAAAAGTTTTGGGATGTCATCTGTGGTTCTTTCCCGAACTGTTTTCACAAAGTTGGAAGCACACAATTGTGTAGAATGTTTTTGCATGTGATTGGAGTAAATTTTCCATTCAATCGAACTAAGAGATCCAAACCTGTTCCAGCATGACAATACCTCTGTGCACAAAACCAGCTCTATGAAGATATGGTATACATGCGTTGGAGTGGAAGATCTCGAGTGGCCTGCTATAGAGCCCTGACTTCAACCTTTGGGATGAACTGGAAGACTGGATAGACTTTACTAACACTCTTGTGGCTGAATGAGCACAAATCTAGAAATCCCAATCACACTCAGTAATCTAGTGAAACAGTTTCCACAGTAAATTGGGACTAAATGTGGAATGAGATGTTCATAAAGCACATAGTCCACAAACTTTTGTCCGTATAGTGTATATGGGTATAAACCTATGTATAGGTCTGTATACCCATATACCCAAGTATTGTGTAGCTGGTTATGTAGCTTTAACTTAAAAAAAATTCTGTTTATGAGAAAGGAAAATGAAAATAAAACAGAGTTGTTAGTTTTATGGAATGCATGTCTGGTTCTTTCATGGTTCAGCTTTTAGCACTATAAAAATGGAGGCAACTTCACTCCACACATAATACATATTAGATTCATTAGAGTAGAATATTAGACACTATGTGTGTGGGCATAATGTGTTTTGTGTCCCAAGGGTACGTCTTCTAGGCGCTCTAGATCACAAGGATGTACGGGACGTGCTGGTACAAGGTCATATTTTCTTGAACACATCACTAACTGAAGCCTTCTGCATGGCCATAGTCGAGGGAGCCAGCTGTGGCCTACAGGTCAGTGGGTTTGTTTTTTGTTTTGTTTTGAATTATTTACTTGTTTGCTGCATAGGCTTTAAACCTGGACTTTGATTCAGGGATGCAAAATGCTTGCAAACATTGTTTGTGTGTGTTTAGGTGGTGAGCACTCGTGTTGGAGGTATACCAGAGGTTCTCCCTGATGAGTTGGTGACCCTGTGTGAGCCGACAGTCAGCTCCCTTTGTGATGGCTTAGAAAAGGTCATCACCAGACAACGTGAAGGCAAAGTGCCCCCTCCTGCAGCCATCCACCGTCAGGTCCAACATCTGTACACCTGGAGAAATGTGGCTGAGCGCACAGAAAAGGTGAGTGTACACCCGAGTCGCATTTTGTGATGGTTGTGGGAATATCTTAACAATTTCTGAGAGTGCATTATGAGGCATATTATATAAATGGTATGTGTGTCTGTAGGTATACGACCAGGCATGCAGGCAGCCAGTCCTGCCCTTACCGGCTCGCCTGCGGAGACTACGCTCTCACTGCGGCGCTGTCGCTGGCTCGATATTCTCCTTTGTCGCCGTCATCAACTTCCTCTTCCTTCTATTCCTGCAGTGGCTCCACCCCAGTCACCTCATTGATGTTGCCATGGATGCGACTGGGCCGGGTAGTCATTGGGGGCAGGGTTTTGGGAAGGAAGAGAGCAAATACACGGATGCAGTACGGCATAATGTCGCAGATAGAAGACGTTTTAAATGTAAAAAATAGGTCCATCTTTTGAAATTTAGGGCCATTAATTGAACCACCAGAGATTTTAATCAAGTGCTCTGACTCTACCTGTTTACACTCCACTGAAGAGCGACTGACGCAGCTGTACTGAACTATTTTCTTCCACAAAGATATCTGCCGCGGTTATCGTCTTGGTCAAAAGAATTCGCACCATTCATTTTGATTTTGCAAAACATTGTAACATGCTGTTGTCATTTTGTTGTTGAAAAAATAACGTACTCTGATTAACCAAAATGTTGTGTTCCGCTTTATCTTTTTTTTATTTTTGTTTCATATTATGCACAAAATGTATTTCTATGTCATAGCCTCCCCTCACCCACCAGATTTTGTTCAGTTCTTCATTATTGAAACATCTAGTTTTTGCTTTATTTTTAGTGTCATTCATTCAACTTTAATAAGTGCTGTATTCTGAGCACGGTCAAGTTGGAATAACATGGAGCAATCTATGATAGAGGGGTAGATTGATGGATGGATAGTTAGTTAGTTGGTTAGTTAATTGATTAGTTAATTAGGTTTCTGTTTACTCCCAATGCTTCACTGCTGACTTTCTTAACTTACCCTGTAAACCAGCTATTGGCAAGTTTACCAAATTGCCCGTGTTTTTTGCACACAAAAGTGCAAAAAAAAACTAAGCTAATTATCTTGGTAGGTATTTATTATGTGGAAAAAAAACTGTTGACAGCTGTTCAGTTTATGAGAGCTATTATTAATGTAATAACCATCATTTTAAATAGTGTATATGACATATTTTGGATATAACGTGTTTTTTTTCTCTCTTTTTTTTACCTTTACTGTGATATAGCATTCAGCTACAATTGACCTAAAACCAAAAATAAATGTTTTAGCCTTTTATAACTGTGTGACTATGCTTACTATTAACCAGTCACATTTAATCTCCTTATTTAAAATTAATTATCATTCTATACCACCAGTGACCATCAACAAAACATCTGTTCAAGAGGAATTAAATAATATAATGTTTTTTATTTTTAACTTTTTTTTTTATATCTGCACATTAATGGAGAGAGAGATTCTTGGCTACAAATCGAATGGGAGGCCAATATAAAAAATCTTATTTAAACATATTAAACTTGCAGTGTCAGGAAAGTGATCACATCATAAATCATATTTTAAACCTGTGTATGTGTATCAAATGCAGGATTGACATTAAAATCCTTTTGATCTATGCAGAACCACAAACTCCTGGTCCAAGGAACATCTCCATTGCACAGTTTCACACAGTTCACATGGGCTGCAGACTAATTTATTAAACATTTACAATTTCCCCACTAATGTCCATGTTCTGAGATGGTATAAGGAATAAACCTTGAGAGGAAACAGACTCAAAACCAAACCAATTCTAGGAGATTTTGATCGGGCAAGTGGGTGTTTGCTGTGTGGATGTTCATTTGCTATTTCACTTGAGAGATTGCTGTACATAAATCATATATAATAAATGCAATTTTTTACTATTTTAATTATTTAACTGTATTATTAGCGATATATGAAAGCATTGTGTGAGATCTGGAGATTCACTTGGTTGGAAAAAAAACTGTTTTTCTTGTTTTCTTGATCTATTAAGATGATTACAGAGATTCAACATTGGACCACAGGAATGTTGCCATTTAGAAATACAGGAACATGTCTCATCTTTTCACTGTGGCCTTGTAACTTGTAAAACCAAAAAAAGCAACAATCAGTGGTACATCTTTACACCACCATTTTTACACAAATGTTTAGGTTTCTGATTGTAGGAATGAAATTGATATTTAGATTGCAATAGAAATACTGATTTAATGACCCTCGCTTGTTAGAAGGAGACGCTTTTCCTTAATCATCTCGTAAACACTGGTGAAGCTTCTCAAACTCTGCCCTAATCTGGTGCTCTGTGTTTTCGGTAAATTTTGTAAAAAATAAAAATGAAAAATCTAATTAAATACAAGTTAATGGAATCAATTCAAAATCAAATCAAATCAAATCAAAATTTATTTGTCACAAACACATACATACAGGGTACGACATGCAGTGAAATGCTTTTGACGACGGTCCGGCATGAGGGAATAAAAATAGGGAATAAAAATTGAAATAGGGTAAAAAAAGGATGAACGCTGAACTGTAGTCCACGAACAACATCTTTGTGTAATTCCCATTTCTTTGGTCCAGGTGGCTGTTTGTAGTGTGGAGAAGATGTGCAATGATGCAAAATGTATTGATAGTATTAATATTATTCCTTCTAACCTTTATGTGTTCTGCCGTCTGACTCCACTTCAGTTTAAAGTCTTTAAAGATCCTCGGTTTTCTCTGTAGTGGCATTAATGCAGTTTTGAGCTTCTCCTAAAACAAATCCTTTTTTCCGATTTTCCTATTTTATTTTACGCCCTGTTATCTCAGCTTAGCAGTCTGTTATCACTGCACACTGTCGACTATATTATTTCAATGGTGTAAGAAATTAAACCCTTGGTATTTAGAGACAATTATGTTCTCAAGGTTGCAAATCAGATAAAAGGACAATAATCCATCTGGTAAAGTTATTGTCACATTGTGCAGACATACTGCAACAAAATTACAGCAACAGAATTAGACCAAAAGTTCCTGGTTGTTTGATTCTATGAGCTAAAAGGTTTCCCCTATGATGTCAACAGGACGGAAGGTTGATGTTTCCTCATGCCAGAAAGTCTAAATAGAAGATATACACTTCTGTGTATTCAAAATTAATAAAAATTAAACATTCTGTTTCTGTTTTTTAAGATAAGAATTATTATAGACATATCCTTATAGTTGCACAATTTAAGTTTTCCGTTTCTAAATAAATTACATCAGCTATTTAGCTGTAATGAACATTTTTCTATAGGCAAAGCTAATAAAAGCATTTTTACTGTATATTTTTCTACTGTATTTCTTAATAAATCACCGAGAGATTGGAGACTGTAAGGTGTTGGCAGGGGACAGTGTAGCTAGACAGCATCGGATGGTGGTCTGTAGAATGGTTTTGGAGGTGAAGAAGAGGAGGAGGAGAGTGAGGACTGAAGGAAGAATAAGATAATTGAAACTGAAGGAGGAAGAGTGTAGTGTGAGGTTAAGGGAAGAGGTCAGACAGGGGCTCTGTGGTGGTGAGGAGGTGCTGGATGATTGGGAAACTACTGCAGGAGTGATTAGCGAGGCAGCTAGAAAGGTACTTGGTGTGACATCTGGAAACAGAAAGGAAGATAAAGAGACGTGGTGGTGGAATGAGGAAGTGCAGGAGAGCATAAGGAGAAAGAGGTTAACAAAACAGAATTGAGATAGACAGAGTGATGAGAATAGTAGGCAGGAGTACAAGGAGATGCGGCAGCAGGTTAAGAGGGATGTGGCAAAAGCCAATATGAGGAGCTGTATGAGAAGTTGGACACTAAGGAAGGAGAAAAGGATTTGTACCGATTGGCCAGGCAGAGGGACCGAGCTGGGAAGGATGTGCTGCAAGTTAGAGCAATAAAAAACTGCAGACTCCTGTCTCAGACTCAGCACTTCCTTAATAGGAGGGATTTAAGACACACTGTTTGACTGGTTACATTCATCATTTGCCAACAGCAGATAACACATTATTATATTATTATATACAGGTTAACTACCTGCAACTGTGTGTCTAAACAAATTATCAACTGATTTTTAAAGATGTATTCTTGAAGAGACAGTTTGTACACTGAATTTTTCCTTCTATTCATTATTTCTGTCTGTCTATAATTCAGGCCTACTTGGCTAGACTCTTTGCACAGTCGGAATAGCGGCACTTTTCAGAAACTCTTAGCAAACTGGTTAGTGTGTTTATATCAACTATAGCAGCACGGAGAAATCTAACAACATTAAATCTCAGGGAGTGAATCTGTGAATCTGATTTTCCAGATCTTACCCAAACATTTAATCTCAGTGGTGTGACAACAGGGAGTTGGGAATGAATAAGAAAAAATTATAGAAGAAATGTTTTGGGAGTTAGAAGCAGACAGAGGAAAATACAGCAAAGCCCAAATAATGAATAAATAAATGAATTAATTAATCTTCAACAGAATCCTATAACCACTGTCTCTTATCCAAACTATGCACCAGGATAAAAAACTGTTCTTCATTCACTTAAGTTCAAGATTTCAGTTAATTATTGTCATGGACCAGAGACTGATTGGGAAATGAGCCATGGTTTTATGTTTTTTTTAAGTTTGATTTCCTGACTTGATGAAGATTTAACAAAACTACAACAATACAGAATGCTGGAAAACCTGACCAACCCCCATCCAATAGCAATATAGTATATTGTTGATATGAAAAGTGTGTTTTGTGTTCTCCACAGCTAATTAATTTGAATACTGTTTTTCATAGTACTTGCTATACAATTATGGCATGTAAATAAAAAATAAAAAACCCCAACATATTATAATAAATAACATTGAAAGAAAATTACCCCCTTAAACTCAAATGTGCAAACTTAAAATAGTAAGCCAAAGATTTCAGGCAGATGGCTGTTAATTGTGCATGATGTCAATAAAGGGATAGCGTTGTTGGACCATCCATTAATAACAAATAACACAGTAGAATAAAAAAGGGCTTTTTGTAGAATGTAAGCCAGAGTCTGACTCCCATAAAAAATATTCAGGAAATATCTCCAATCCTTGTGTATTAGTGCTACTAAATCAATGGTGTTCTATTAAGCACAATGGAAACTTTTACAGAAAATGAACTAGCATTAAAAGTGGTTTTAGGGACAATCCTGAAAATGTGGAGACATGTCACAATAATTACAATATTCCGAATTTTAGATCGAGTTAAGATTTTAACACCCAAGGACCACAAATGAACTTTCAACTTTAAAGGAATGTTATTCTGACTTTTTTCTTTTTCTTTTTGCAAAGTAAGGCAAAAAAGTAATGCATTAATAAACAGTTGTTTCTCCGGCATGCAACAGTGAGCCAAGTCTAATCACATAATACATTGATTTATGTTTTAGGGAGAAAAACTCTTTAAAACCTTTTTATCAATGTGCTAATTGAAAAATTATCTAAAAGTCCAAAAATTAACAAAAACAAACAAAACACAAACTTGTGCCATTAACCACTACAATGTTTAGCAGGGATCAGGATCAATTACTATAATTTAAATGAAAGTTTAAATCTTTCATTTGAGTGTATGTCCGAATTCGGAAGCAGAAGAAAGCAAGAAGCATTTTATAAATTTTATTTTATAAATCAACCTGAAACCTTGTCAAAGTGTTAAAATGCTTTTTTTTCTATTCATGCAGTTACCTTTAAACTCGGTTTAATTGTATGTAGGGACCTCATGTTATCAACCATTTGGTATGGTAGAGGAAAATTTCACCTTAGTTTATATTCCCTGTTTTTCCATGTATTTATCTGTACAGTAATATACAAAACCATGTCTAAAAAAACTGTCTACCAATGTGTTTACGCATTCGGGATTATAAAATGTGCATCTTCTTGATATATTGCCTTAAAGTAAACACTAATAAGTGCTGTCATATACCTGACTTGCTCATAGTGATTATTTACGAATATAATATCTGTGAAAATATTCGATTTGAGTTCTATCCATATACTTCTTTCTTGAAAAAAAAGAAAGTTATTCAAATAAAGTGCAGATTGTTAGCAAAGAGAAGTTGAGTTAGTTAAGATAATGGCCAGGGTGTGACATAGAGGACAATAAGACCCAAACATGGGTCACATTCTCAGACACTGCAGATACTCTCCATTCAAGGTTACAGAGAGGAGCCTCATTAACACACTGTTCTCACCTTGACTGAATGCCTTCACACACACAAACTATTCACACATTTCCTCCAAACTTGGACATAGTATTGGGCAGTGAATTGTTCAAATGTTTATGTAAATAGATTGAAAGTAATGGACATTTAAAATGCATTTGATTTGGAAGCACCTAGTTTATATTTAAGGAGGTTCTCCTTAGTTGTCCTTTTATTAAAGTCGAAAAATGTTATTTTGCATTGTTGTGTAATAGGTGTGTGTGTGTGTGTGTGTGTGTGTGTGTGTGTGTGTGTGTGTGTGTGTGTGTGTGTGAGGGTAGGTGTGTTTCCAGAAACTTTGTCACATTATTATGTAGAAGAGCTGTGCTGCAGTGGGGGAAGCTGGGGAGACTGATGTGTGTATTTGCATGATAAGTGGTAGGAGGTACAGTTTTGTCATGTGGGAGTATGTTATGCTCTGAAGGCCATATAACTTGGCAAGCAATGTCTCACTGAGCTAAACATGTTAGATCTTTGATTCAGCAAGACACAAGTTAACCTTTGTAACAAGAAGTCTAAAAGGATGGCTGCTGCCCAGGCTGAATTGTGTGTTTGGAATGAACCATGGCAGCAAGTTTTTCATGTCTATGGAGGACGGGTGTGTAACACACTCATGGAAGGTGAGTTTTTTTATTTTATTTAAAAGATCCAGTTTAATGGATGCTTACATTGTGTGCATTCCAAATATCTTTTGGGATTTTTGAGGGATGGCTTTCACAAGGAGAAAAAAAGCTAATAAAAAACTAATAATAATTTCCTTTGTTCATACCATATGACTAATGAACGACAGACAGATAAACAATAAACCTAGCAAGTGTTTTTGTTTTTTGCACCTTGTTGTTTAAAGGTTCCTGGGCAGACAGAACTCCTCTCCACGATGCAGCGTTACAGGGCCGCCTTCTTCCACTTAAAAGTCTCCTATCCCAGGTACAGCATACCACACAAAGAAAAACTCGAAACCTTATAAAGTCTATAAATCCACATTACACACATGAATTGTTAATTCATTTACAAAAAGCCGGTGTGAGCAATGGATTTAACACCGGACCGATGCTTGTGTTTGGACAGGGCATGCAGGTCAGTGTGGTCACACTGGATGGCATCACTCCATTACATGAGGCCTGTCTAGGGGGTCATGTTTCCTGCGCTAAACTTCTGCTGGAACATGGGGCTGATGTATGTTTTGAAATTCCTGCATATGTAATTCTCATAAATACATATGCTTGCATGTAAATAAGCGATTATTTATGTGTGTGTGTGTGTTTTGCTCAGGCTAACGCTGTGTCTCTTGAAGGAGCCACACCGCTCTTAAACGCATGCTTCAGTGGTAACACTGCTCTTCTACGACTCCTTCTGAAGCATAGCTCCGTCCATCACCCAGCTCACCTGCGTAACTCACCGATCCACTTTGCTGCAAAGCAAGGTGTGCTCATTCACCTCACTACACTGTTTTAATGTTCTTATTAGGAATATTACTGTCCAAAATACATATACAGGCATCAAAGACAAAAGTTTTAATATTGTTTTGATCTGAGACAAGAAGAAGTAAATTTCGCTCAACATTTGGCGAACGCAAACATAAAACCTTAAAATATTCTGTAAACTGAAATACCGTTTTGTTTTCTCAGTTATATCAGGGTTTATATTTTCTAAAAACAAACTCTTAATCTTGTGATATAAAAGCTAACTGATAAACTTATCAGAGAAAGACTTAATGAAACAGACATATGTTTGTCAGGATGTTTTTTCAACTGTATTTTTTTTTATATTTCTCTGAAATAGAAAGTTTTTCCTAAACAAATCAATATTGATGAGATGAGACATTTCATGTTTATATCCAACCACAAAAAAAACCAACATCAAGATCTTCTACCTAACCTTCAGTTCCCGAATTACGATGCAGTTTGAGTTTATTACTAAATAAATTTATGCACCAAAATGTTTAGGTACATCATGTGAAACAGAGTGTGATTATGTTTCAGGTCACACAGATTGTGTGGAGTTGCTGCTGTCTTGTGGAATGGACATTGATATGGAGTTGGAGGAAGTAGGCACGCCGCTTTACTGTGCGTGTGAAACCAGGAGCACAGAGTGTGTAGAGAAACTTCTGATCTTGGGTCAGTAGACACACAAATTGACTCACACACACAGGCACCATGGAAACACATGACTATATAGATGTTTAACTATATTCATTCTTGCTTTTACTCTGTTTTTTTGAAGATCTTCCTGGTTGTTGTAGCTCTGCACTTCAGACTATATTAACATTTAATAAATAATAATAAGTATGCAAATATAAATAAACATTTTCTCCAAGGGTGTGATAATTTAGCTAAAAATGGAAACTATTGTCTGATGCATCGATGTATTATATTCTGTTGTTACAATGTGTTATATCATATTGGCTTAGGTGCTAATGTGCAGTGTGGCCGTGGCCTTGACACTCCACTGCATGCTGCAGTTCGAGTGAGTGGAAACATGGAGGTGGCCCTGTTGCTGGAACATGGGGCTGAAAGGAAGTGTAGCAATTCAGAAGGCAAGACACCAATGGATCTAGCTACAGACAACAGCATCCAGCATCTACTGCAAACAGCAGGCAAGAGAACATTTTCAAAACATTATAACAGTTGTAGTAAACAGCAAAGCTCTTTTTCTAATACCTCATTTTCTTATATTTATTTGTGTCTTGTGTTGTAGGTCCATGGTCTCTGTCACACATGAGCCGGTTGTGCATTCGTCGTTCTTTGGGCCAAAAAAGACTGAACAGAGCCAGAGTTCTTCAGTTACCACGCAGTCTACACACTTATATTCTGTATCAGTAACACACACATACACACATCAGATGTTTACTGGACAAACAATACAGTTTACACAATTATATACAGACACTGACAAATCTGTAGGAACCAGTTTTCTGAATATGAGTATATGAATATAATTTGTTGTAAATAAATTCTTTATTTTTAAATAATACTGGTTTGTTACATCAGTTTGAGAAAAGAATGCTTTATAACAACACCAATAATATTTATAATGATTGAAAAATAATAATAATAACGATTTCTCTCATATTATTATTATTATTATTATTATTATTATTATTATATATTAGTGGTGGTCCATGCATTTAGTATCTGGGCCTTCAGTGGGGACTTACCAGACTTAATTAATCTCTTCATACTATCACTATCACGTCGCAATTATAGAATTGTTCATCAATACAATACAAAAAACGCAATATAACAACAAATAACAAATAAATGTAAATAAATGTAAGTCGGTGCTTCTCAGATATATATATATATATATACAGTACAGACCAAAAGTTCAAAAGTTTGGACACACCTGCTCATTCAAAGAGTTTTCTTTATTTTCATGACCATGAAAATTGTAGCGTCACACTGGAGGCATCAAAACTATGAATTAACACATGTGGAATTATATATGGAATTATATACATAACAAAGTGAACTGAAAATATGTCATATTGTAGGTTCTTCAAAGTAGGCATCAACAGAATGCCAAGAGTGTGCAAAGTAATCTAAGCAAAAGGTGGCTACATTGAAGAACATAG
>MU551633.1:11587145-11612749 GCA_024362625.1 Silurus asotus | reverse complement strand
GTGTGTGTGTGTGTGTGTGTGTGTGCACACACCTTAGATCACTAAAGAACATCCAAGGCTGTATACCACCTAAAATGTCATACTGTAACACTGTGATAAGCACCTTAGACCGGTTAATAAACCAGGCTTGTGACGGATGTTTGTCGAGATCGGATTTAGATCGGTCTCTGTACGTTACCATAACTGATTTCAAAAGTGATTCCTCGTCTAAGAAAGACGTTAATGTCATGTGCCTTAAAAGAGTTTTATCACTGTTGATTTCATCCTGAATGACTTCTGGTCAAAGATCTAAATCACAAGCTAAATTATGTATATGTAAATATATATATATATATAAATTAATAACAATATGAGCTCATCTATCAGCAAAACTAGCCAAGTGCAAACTTGCAAACATTTGTACAAGCTGTGTGCTGCATTGCACCTGCTCCAACAGCTGTTTCAGGGATGTAGTAATGCATGTAATGGTCTCCTCAGTTCTGCTGGAGAAAACCCTGCCTCGTCTGATCTGCCTCAGCTTTCTGAGGCACATCTGTAGGTTGTAATAGGATTTGGGAGGGAATGCCGGGGATTCTGGTTGAAGCAGAAAGGTACAGCATTGAAGTAGCTCGAGGCGCTTTGATCTCATCCAGCGTTACATTTCAATCAGCTCACCTCCGGTTGAACCTTTCAGGTCGAGATATCTATATATAAAAAATAAAACATCTCCTGTCTCACATTTCTGCTTGCTCACATCTTCTCGGTGGTGGCAGCAGCTCGGCGGCTCAGTGGGTTTCCCCCTCATTTCATTTCTCA
This sequence comes from Silurus asotus, assembly GCA_024362625.1. Taxonomy (NCBI): domain Eukaryota; kingdom Metazoa; phylum Chordata; class Actinopteri; order Siluriformes; family Siluridae; genus Silurus; species Silurus asotus. The sequence continues at coordinate 11,611,954 of MU551633.1, read as the reverse complement.
GCGCTGAAGCTGAGAATCCCAACAAATAAAGAGCAGATGAAGCAGATCTTACCTGCCCTGGTCCTGATCCTGCTCCTGCTCCTGGTGTCGCCTGTCCGTCTACAGCGTGAAGTGCGCGAGTTGAGTGCAATGAAGTCTAATGTGCGTGTGTGTGTGTATATGTGTGTGTGCTTTTAGTGCCAGCGGTTCCGGTTACTATTGGGCACGGAGAAGACCGAGGCAACCCCCACCCGCCCCATCTGCCCCCGCGCGTGCCTCACACACGGGGGCGTGGCCTGGAGTCCCCACACTGCTCACATTTCGCACGCGCGCGACTGTTTGTCTTCGGGGCAGATTTATTATTAATTATTATTATTATTATTATTATTATTATTATTATTATTATTATTATTATTATTATTGTTGTTGTTGTTGTAATAATAATAATAATAATAATAATAATAATAATAATAATAATAATAATAATAATAATAATTAATAATAAATCTGCCCCGAAGACAAACAGTCGCGCGCGTGCGAAATGTGAGCAGTGTGGGGACTCCAGGCCACGCCCCCGTGTGTGAGGCACGCGCGGGGGCAGATGGGGCGGGTGGGGGTTGCCTCGGTCTTCTCCGTGCCCAATAGTAACCGGAACCGCTGGCACTAAAAGCACACACACATATACACACACACACGCACATTAGACTTCATTGCACTCAACTCGCGCACTTCACGCTGTAGACGGACAGGCGACACCAGGAGCAGGAGCAGGATCAGGACCAGGGCAGGTAAGATCTGCTTCATCTGCTCTTTATTTGTTGGGATTCTCAGCTTCAGCGCTGAGAAATGAAATGAGGGGGAAACCCACTGAGCCGCCGAGCTTCTGCCACCACCGAGGAGATGTGAGCAAGCAGAAATGTGAGACAGGAGATGTTTTATTTTTTATATATAGATATCTCGACCTGAAAGGTTCAACCGGAGGTGAGCTGATTGAAATGTAACGCTGGATGAGATCAAAGCGCCTCGAGCTACTTCAATGCTGTACCTTTCTGCTTCAATGCTGTACCTTTCTGCTTCAATGCTGTACCTTTCTGCTTCAACCAGAATCCCCGGCATTCCCTCCCAAATCCTATTACAACCTACAGATGTGCCTCAGAAAGCTGAGGCAGATCAGACGAGGCAGGGTTTTCTCCAGCAGAACTGAGGAGACCATTACATGCATTACTACATCCCTGAAACAGCTGTTGGAGCAGGTGCAATGCAGCACACAGCTTGTACAAATGTTTGCAAGTTTGCACTTGGCTAGTTTTGCTGATAGATGAGCTCATATTGTTATTAATTTATATATATATATATATTTACATATACATAATTTAGCTTGTGATTTAGATCTTTGACCAGAAGTCATTCAGGATGAAATCAACAGTGATAAAACTCTTTTAAGGCACATGACATTAACGTCTTTCTTAGACGAGGAATCACTTTTGAAATCAGTTATGGTAACGTACAGAGACCGATCTAAATCCGATCTCGACAAACATCCGTCACAAGCCTGGTTTATTAACCGGTCTAAGGTGCTTATCACAGTGTTACAGTATGACATTTTAGGTGGTATACAGCCTTGGATGTTCTTTAGTGATCTAAGGTGTGTGCACACACACACACACACACACACACACTCACTCTCTCTCTCTCTCTCTCTCTCTCTCTCTCTCACAATTACACTGCACTCCATGGGTTTACATATTGACCTACATGCTCATCCATTCGTCATTTGAACGATTTAAAGACCCAGACCTGACTTAATCATGCAGCTAACAGGACTATGGGGAGAGGACTTAACTAGTCTCGAACAAACAACCAGCAAGTCACGTTTCATTCATTCGCATGCACACACACACACACACACACACACACACACACACACACACACACACACACACACACACACAGAGTAAATGGACAGTAAATAGGTTTCACATGAACTTTTATATTTAGCAGGATGTGTATGAGTGCCGGTGTTAAAAATATGAGGTGTGTGTGTGTGTGTGTGTGGTGTGTGTGTGTGTGTGTGTGTGTGTGTGTGTGTGTGCTTTCGGTCTCATTTTGCACCACAGTGTGTGTGTGTGTGTGTGTGTGTGTGTGTGTGTGTGTGTGTGTGCTTTCGGTCTCATTTTGCACCACACCTTCTGTTAATGGTTGCGCCATGTAACAGTCACATTCAAACTATTGACACAATCCAGAAATGTTTTGCTGCTATGCTTTGAGATATTCCAGACAGATCAGCCAACTTTGTAAATATTTTAAAAATCCTGAAACATTTTAGTAACCCTGTTATGTTTATGGAGTGAAAAAAAAAACCCAGAGCAGTTAAGGATTAGGGGCCTTGCTTAAGGGCCAACCCACTGGGATTTAATCTCATGACCGTTTGATCAAAAGTCAAAAATATTAACCACTGAAATACTACTTCCCAACTCCACTTGGATTGATGTTTCTATCTCAGGACTTCTCAGAGAAGGAAAACGGATTTAAGGAGCATTTTCTATGCACTCAATGTATGATTTTAGAAGAATGAGAAATGTTCTATATTGAAGACTTGCTCATGGTGAAAAACCTCATAATTATGACAAAGCCCTTGTTTCCTAGCTGCTAATCAGACAGCTAGATGTATGCTAATGTTCCATGCAATAAAATACTCCACAGATATCCGGTTACAATGAACACCAGTGTTTAAAGAAAGTCCTGATGTTTTTTTAGTGTCAACTCAGATAGGATACTTGCTGTATGTCTCAAATTTTAATTATTTTTCTTTGTTTGTTTCTTTTGTTCTTAAACCAAAGTTTTGAAACTATTTGGACTGAATTCTAACAATCACTTTTCCGAAAGATAAATATTTGTATATTCTCATTCTCACGTCCCACCTCATGAAGATTGTGGATCTTTTAAGAAGTAGATGTCGACCCTGCAAACATCAAGTGCCATCTAGAGACGTACCAGTGCCAAATAGATTCCACTTCATGAGGAGTTTTGACATTGGACCTCCTGGAGTGTTTAAAGGCTCTGCTGGCATGGAGAAGCTGGTGTTGGATCTGTGATGATCACAAATGTTGAGCTATTTTTTGAGTTGCTCAGTAGCTCCTAGTTTTATAACCAAAAATGACTGTAAGAGACTGTAGAAAGAACATTACTCATAATCTTACACTCCAGTGCTCATGTTAGTTCTCATTTTTCAGTGTTCTATACTGTTTAAAGACTATAATCACACTCTTGATGTCACCCAGATGAGGATGGGTTCCCCTTTTGAGTCTGGTTCCTCTCAAGGTTTCTTCCTCATAACATCTAAGGGAGTTTTTCCTGGTCACAGTCTCCATGGCTGCTCATCAGGGATAAACACACATTGTTCACCTTCACTGTTATATTCTGTAAAGCTGCTTTGAGACAATGTCTGTTGTGAAAAGCGCTATAGAAATAATCTTGACTTGACTTATTGAAAAACATTATAAATGTGATGACATATTTAGGATATACACTGAAAATGGACTCCAATTTAATTGACACAGATGCCAAAAGTCACAGTTTGTGCTAAACAACCAAAAATAAAATTGCAAGATAAGTTTTGAAAATGCGCTATATATACTTGCTCAGATGGTGAAGTTGATACACCAGTGCTTGTAAGAGGAATAGTATGACGAATGTTTAAAAATGTTATTTTCTAAGATACATATGAAGATAAGCAACTGTGAACTTCCTCTCGTTGCTGAGACACAGCTCCACGTCTAGATTCTAGATCGGACATTTTCTGAAGCGCTGTCTGTTTGTGGTCTCCAGAGAAATACAGTGAAATGATGACTTTTTTGCTCTCAGCTATTTTTTTTTTCTTTCAGACTTTTGATGAGCATTCTATCCTAAAGTGACAGAAGTGAGAGAGTTCTGCATCTTTTCAACACGAATCGGTTACAAATCTGAGAGATTTATGTCTCTGCAGATACACAATATTTATGCCTTCAAATCAGACCTTGTTCCACATGTTGACCACATAGGGTTCTAGCTTGGATATACAAATACTGTATATCTGATATGTGGCAAGTCATGTGGCTTTTTTTCCCCCCGACACACGTGCATATCAGTGTCATCTCATCATCATCATCATCATCATCCTGTGTCAGCAGTGCAACCCATCACTAGTAGTCAAAAGCGAATATAGTGAGGCATGCATCTGTTAACATATGACAACACCCAGGTTTGTTTTTTTAGTCTGCCTTTGCTGTTTTAATAACCTTTAACAAACTAGAGTTTGATGAATGGCTGTGGGGATTTGTGGTCATTCTGCGTCAACTTCTGGATTAGGTTGAGGAGCTCTGTGGTGCAGTCGGCTTTCCAGTTCATCCCAAAAGCGTTGAGGTCAGCGCTCTATAGCAGGACACTCAAGTTCCTCCGCTCCAACCTTGAAAAAACACGCCTTTGTAAAACCCACTCTGTGCATTGTCACAAACATGTCTACAGTTACAGTGTAGGGAAATCCTAATACTTTAGAATACTAATACAACGTGTGCTTCCAGTTTTGTGGGAACAGTTTGTGATGGTTGGCTGTTCACACATTTTGGCCATATATTGTATATTCAGTAGAAAAATGAGGGAATCTGTGATTTACTTAATACGGAATAAATCCAAGCAAAACTACAGGATATGCAAGCAGGGAAGGGAGTGAAGAAGTACTTTCAAATCAACAACACTTGTGATTATTGACGTAAACCAGTGAAATACATCTGAGTAAAAAAAGCAACATTTTGAACAGCTTGCAATACAAATCAATCTTTATATAAAAACTTTCTTAAAAACTTAAAACTTCTGTCTATGTATTTTTTTTTATTTCTTTAGATATTTAACAAACTAAAAGTCATATCCACCCAAGAGATCATGGGAGTTTTTTCTTGCCATATTCACTACTATCTTTCTCATTAGGGACAAACCTACAGTTATAAGGAACATTCTTTTATTACCAGTTTATCTGTGTAAAGCTGCTTTGAGACAATGTCCATTGTTAAAAGCGCAATACAAATAAAACTGAATTGAATCATTTTCTTCTATTTGACCAACGTTTTCTTTGAAAGATTTCAGCAGATGATGAAGTAGGATGAAACAGTAGATCTATCCTGGCAAATAAACTTCAATATCATTGTATGTAATAGTAAATAAATAATTAGGTATTTAAATTCAATTTAATTAGAAAATATTTAATACACCCACTAATTATAACATATACATCATATTTCAATAGATATTTGAGCACGTATGTATGTAAACCTTTGGAGGGCTGAGGGAACGTGCTGTTTTACTATGATACTATTATAATTCACACTTTTCTACCTGTGTTTTGTGTAATCCATTCAGTGTGTGATACAAACTGCAGAGGTTGAGACCGCATGCTAATGTAAACTCCTGGAGATGCTAAAAACAAACAAACAAAAAAAAAAAACCCGTAGCAGAAATGAATGGAAGCGAGGGGAAGCTTGTATCCCATCTCTGATAAAGCTCATTAACATTCCAATAGAACGAGTCATGTTGTGCTTTGAATGAGTGACGTCAAGCGTGCATCATAACCAGGATTTGTGTGTAGCCGACAGTAGACACGTTTTGTTTTGTATGAGAGACTCTGAAGACCCAAGTGTCTTTCACATGTCTGTATTTGTTGACCAAATTAAGGAGAAAAACATCTTCATTGTGATCTGCCACTTGATGATCTGTTGATGTGTTTAAATTCAGATGGAGGATTACGAAATGACAAAAATTGTACCGGTGTTTTTAAAACATCGCTTCTGTTTGGAAATGTTTGGAAAACGCCTGGTATGAAAGCAGTGTTATGATGAAACCGAAGAAAAAATAGGAGTTTATTCAATTTTTTTGCTTTCTTGGTAATTGAATGGGACTGAGTAAACAGAATTGTAATTGGGATGTCTCCAGACTGTCTAACCTGCGAGCACTATCATCTCTGGACTCTCTGGTCCTCAGAGATGCATTGAACAGATAAAAATTTGCCTGTAGCTACCGTGGCTAGCCTGCTCGCAAGGTCACCGTGCGCTTCTTTATCATTCCTGCCCATCCTCATGCGGCTGTACGCTGTGCTTACCTGACATTTTCTATTGATTTTTTTGTGTTTCTTTGTGTGTGTGTGTGTGTGTGTGTGTGTCGCTATGGGAGCACAGCTGGAATGAGAATAGAAGTTTACATTAGGAGGAATTGATAGCGCTTTGTTTTTGTGTACGTTATTGTGTGTGCTGCTTACTGTGAGTTCCTTCTGTTCCCATACGTATAGCGTAGAAATGAAAAAAAAAGGCTAATAGTGTTGTGCAAATCTGCATTTCAGTGGTCAGTTTTGTGCACATGTTGTTTAATCATGATAATAGAGCCGCTCCAAAACATATTAAAGATTCATGAGGCTGGTCTGCATGAAGCTCAGGGTCTGTGGTGAGTGTGGAAGTGGTGTTAGATGTAATAACCCTCATGAGGCTTTCACACACTTTTCTCCTTATTGCAATAAACTCCACTATTAAGGGGTGGGAATTTTTGGTAGGTTTGTTGTGTGTTATTTTCTTTTCCTTTTTTTTTTTTTTTGCTTGACTGTAGGCATAAGTGCTAATGAACTGCAGGTGTTAAGCGATGCTAAGTCAAAGTGCTAATTGCGACGTCATAATTAGAACATGTCTATCTGGTGTGTAAGCCTCAGAAGTAGGTGATGGTGTGAGTGTGTTTGCCCAGGGCGCTGTGTACACATAGAGGTGTGTGTGTGTGTGTGTGTGTGTGTGTGTGTGTGCGTGCTTGTATGTATGTGTACATAAGGTGGGAAGCCAGTGAACCAACACACCTTGTGAAACCATTTTGTGTTGTTCATTGCAACAGGCCAAGTATAGTTACGTACAACAATGTTTAGATATTTCTTTTAGTCCTTTTAAAGTCATGGAAAAGAAACCAACTTGAAGACGCACACAGACACACACACACACAGACACAGACACAGACACACACAGAGGTCCTGTCATTAGTAGGAAAAAATCGAGAGTTTTTTTTTTTACTTCCCTTGTCTGCAGAAACATCAGTGTGTGTGTGTGTGTGTGTGTGTGTGTGTGTGTGTGTGTGTGTTTTGAAAACAGCAGCATGAAAAATTTTATTAATTTAGCTTCACATCCTCCGAGTGAATATGAAAACAAATGTGACAGGAGATCCAGTACACATGCAAGGACACACACACACACACACACACACACATGTGCGCGCACACACCAAAGCCAACACAATTTGTCACATCAATGTTTTTGGCTGAGTAAAACAAAAACTTTCAAGAAGTATGAACTGTGTGTGTGTGTGTGTGTGTGTGTGTGTGTGTGTGTGTGAGATCCTGAGTTGATTAGACGTATTAGACAGCATTATGAACAGCATTAGAATATCCTCATTATGTTCAATGGCTCTTTATAAACAACCAAAGCACACAACCTGACAAAGCACGCATGCACACACACACACACAAACACACACACAAACACACATACACAGACACACACAAGCAAGCAGTCAGTCTATAAATACTAGCTTCCTTTAGCTAGATAGCTAGATATATAAATATGAGCTGCCTTCCTAGCTTTGAGATCTGACAGCTAGATTAAACAGTTCAAGGAAATCGATTTGCAATAATTCAGTGTAAAACAGGAAATGAAACCCCCTTTATAGATCTTTATGATCATATTCCTGTCATTGAAGAAACACTCCCACATCACTCACTGGCTCTGCACACAAGATTCCATGTGCTCAATCAGTCACTTATTCACTAGCACGCATCTGTAAATCTGCAGCAGGATATGAAATTATGTTTAAATAACATTTAAAGACTACGACTTCATTACATAATAAATGCCTGTCCACATGTGTCTGCTGTGGGTTGTTTTGCATTACACGGTAAGGAAGTATTGCTTGAAATGTTTACTGTGTGGTTATAACCACTATATGATCTCACACAGCTCTTCATTAGTAACACCCCAAATAAATACTGGGTAGAGCTTCTCTTTGCTCTCAAACAACCTTGGGTTTTTATGTTTTTCATACTGCAACATGTTTTTTTTTATGGTTTTGTCATAATTACCTTAAACAATTCCTGCAGATGTTTCAGGTGTGCTTTCATGCTGTAATTCTTTTGTTGTACTGGATTTAGGTCTGAACACTCATTTGTGACATGGTACATTCTCATGCTGGAAGTAGCCATTAATGGTAAATCAATTGTGGTCATAAAAACATGCACATGATTAGCAAATAAAATCCCCACACCATAACACCAGCAGTTTGTTCACACAAGGCCTGCCTTAGGTCCGTGAATTCATGCTGTTGGCACCAGATTCTGACCCTGACGTCTATGTGCTTTAGCAGAAATGAAGATGTAATAAAACCAGGCTACAGTTTTCATCTCCTGAGTTTTGCCCACTCTTTTCTGTTCTCGGCTGACAGAAGTGGAAACCTGACATGGTCTTTTGCTGTTGTGTGTTGTTCATTCTGAGATGTTTTTCTGCTCCCCATAGTTATACAGAGTGGGTATCTGAGTTACTGTAGCCTTTCTGCCAGCTCAAACGAGTCTGGCCATTCTCTGTTGACCTCTTTCATCAAAAAGGTTTTTTTTTTCTCTTTCTCGATTAATTCCACTATTCTGAATGTTTTGTGTAAACAGGACATCGGCTGTTCTAGAAATGCTTAAAACATCCCATCTGGCACTAACATTCATGCCACTGAAATCATGTTCTACCTCATTCTGATGGTTCTCATGAACATTACCTGAGGCTGTTGATCTGTATCTGAATGATACTGTTGCCACGTGATTGGCTGGTTTGATAATTGAATTAATGAGTAGATGTAGAGGTGTGTCTAATTAAGCGCTCCTTTGTTGTATATGGTCAGACTGTTGTATTGATTCAGATTTATATTACTATAGAAGTATATATTTCGCATATGAAATAGTTTAAACAATTTATTAGTACTTGGATATAGTTATATATGGGAAGGTCAATCAGCATTACAGGATACGTGATGTCAGAAAAAAACTTTTGATACAGTTGACAGTTTACCATATTGGCAAACATATCATACAATTATAAACAATACAGTGTATGACAGTGGCAAACATATCATGAAATGTAAATAAAACAACGGAAAATGTTGCTTACTCTTGTGTTTTGGAGCAAAGTGCTGCCTTCTCTTCATTCTAGTGTATTTTATTTCAGATTACGACATATAGAGCTTTGCTGCCATTCGACTGCATGACACGAGATGTTGGTTGAAATAGACGCAGGGTTTTAAAGGGTTAAAGCGCTAAAATGTACTTGCAGTTTAATATGAACGGCTGTAAAATGTACAGATATTGGGATAATGACTTCTCTGTCAGTGAGCTCAGTATGCTCAATAGTATCATTCACACAGCTGACTGTAATTGCTGTAAGTGAAAGTAATGACTCATCTGTAATACAAAACTGTATTGTGGATCATGATTATGTACTAACAGATTATTTCTGATCAAACAGTATGGCTGCAGTTTTGCGTGGGTGAAAACGAGCCAGTAAAACCTCTAAGCAGACTTCCCGCTCTGGACCCCCACGATGAAACGCATGACGCGGCAAATCAGCTCTTCACACTGAGGACTCTCATGGCATGCGTTGAAAATTTGTTCTTATTGGATATGTGCACCAGCCAATCAGATTATTGGAGCCCCAGCGATTAAGCACCGAACAACTGGAATTGTAATGGCAAAGACAACCGAAATCCTGAACCTGTCCTTCCTCCAGGAGAACGAGCGAGAGATGATCCTCAGCGTTTTGCAAAAAGACGAGAAACTTCGCAAACGAGAGGAGAAGCGGATCAGGTAGTTTCTCTGACAGTACATACATCGATCAGGCATAACATTATGAGAGGTGAAGTGAATAACAGTGATTGTCTTCATCATGACAGTTGTTATTGGGTGGGATTTAATAGGCAGCAAGTGAACATTTTGTCATTTAACTTCTTCAGCAATTTGAGCTACTGTAGCTCGTCTGTCCTTATTAAATTATTTATGATTTAGCCATTAACCCCTTAAACTCCGTTATTTTTCAGCCCTTTATTTTAAAGCAAATTATCCAGGGTCCGCTGTGATTTTTTAAGTAACCAGATGGCGTAAACACACGGGATTGTGGAACGGAGAGGTGGATTTAACTTAAATTAAAAACAGCAGGCATGTAGCTCAGTCATCATTCGGGAGCCACTTGATGTCTGTCTGCAAAAACCGGTCTGCAGTTTTATAATAATATTTCAGTTCTCTTTAATGTAGACTCCAGAATTTTCGGCACCCCTGGGATGGACAGCAATGTGCGTAATATTTAAATTTGTGCTGAGGAGTTCCCAGACTGTCAAACGTTTGAGAAGCCCTGATTTAGAGTAATAATAGGTCTTTTCTCACGTAAGTTCCTTGTTGTCTGCAGAAAGCTAAAGAACGAGCTTTTGGAGCTGAAGCGACGCGGTCGACGTGGTAACCCAGAGCAGCGGGAGTGCGGCGTGTGTCTGCGGGCTCTGGGTCTGATCCTCCAGAGGGGCACTGTGTGTTTTGAGTGTCACCGTCGAGTCTGCAGCTACTGCACAGCTATCAGTTCAAACAGCAGTATCACCAAGTGCACTGTCTGTGCCAAATCTGCGTGAGTCACTACACTCTTTTGCTCAGTTGTTTTAAAATCCATTGTTAATTGGACACAACAGCCATGTCCATCATCACCTCGAAGATACAAAACTTGCAGAAATGGTATGTCACATGACTTCCATCGCCAGGTCTCCAAGCGGCCATGCGCACACACATACACACACCCTTTCACACACTTGCAAACAATATAGCTTCGAGAGGCATGCTAAATGCTAAAGCTAATCAGCAAGGAAAAGAGATACTATGATGCACAGCTAGTAAGCAAACATTTAGACATGGTGTCAGTTTTCCAGAGTTTACACTGCTTTCGAGATGAGCTGAGATATATTATCATCCTAAAACATAAACTGATTAGAAAATAAACACCAACAGAGTTTAATCTTTTTGTATTTTTTAGGGAGCTGAAGGTGGTCACAGGCGAATGGTTTTTAGAAGAACGGGCCAAGCGCTTTGAACACACGGCAGTTCCTAGCAGTGATGTCATCAAACAGTCCATCCTAAACAGTGATCTAGGTAAACCACACCTTGCTTAAATGCCACATTAATTACACTGTGTACATATACATTTCTTTGGCCAGCCACTGAATAAACGTAAATAGAAACACCTGCTCTACACATAGAGGACATAGGTGAAATGTTTATTCAGCATTTAAAATTTGTAATCATTCTCTGTTGAAGATGGACGCTCTGACCAGAAGAAGATTCCCCTATCAGGGCTGGACCGACCAGCTACGCCTCAATCTGAGCGGTCAGCCTCACCCCATTCTGAGAAGAGCGCTGGTCGGTTTATGGGCAAGAAGAAAGGGTGAGGAGTGTCATTTGTGTGTGCATAATGTTTATCATGGTTTTCCAATTCTGGTTCTTTTGTACACACAGTACATGATCACACCCACTTAGACTCGAGCGAGATCCTGGTAATTCGTCTTTACATTAAGCGGCTGTGTTGAAGCAATATCAAGTCACATCAGTCTGAAAAGTCTATCTGCCATCTGTCCACTAAAACTAAAGCTGTTTGTGTCTCCCAGGACCAAATCTTTGGCTGTAGAGTCATCAGGGTTACCGACGACACCGAATAACATGCGCTTAGACACGGGCCGATCACCGTCCCAGGCTGAAAGGAGGAAAAGGGTAATCAAATGTCTGTTACAGATTTATATACATGTTTCAGATCTTTACTGGATTTTAAATCAGTGTAAACATTTAGGGCTGTAAAGTAAAGATTTACATACAGGGTTAGTAACATTTCATTTATATTAAAACTCTAGTGAATGAATACAATTTGTGGCTTCAGGCAGTTTTTTTTATATTTGTAGAACAGAATACAAACACACACACAAACTACAGCAGGAAAGCAATTGCAGCACAGGCGTTTTATAAATAATCGTATCTGTGTGTGCAGCCCGATGGGGCTGAGAGTGTGTGCAGTGTACGCAGCAGTGACAGTATTCCTGAAAAGATCAGCGTTGGAGGGATGCGAAAAAACTCTGCCACACCCTCTATTGCTGTTTCCAGAGCCTCGCTTTCATCAGGTATCACATACACAGACATGGCAATGAACTTAAATACGAGAATGTAAGTTATGCAACGTGTCAAATTTGATCTCCCTGCATGTGTCTGTCCTTCCAGACCGCAGTCGGTCAGAGCTGGATCTCACGAATCTGGGTGACGGGTTTATAAACGACCCCCTGTCTGCTCGCTGCCGCTCAGTTCCTGGGCTCACTGATGCCGTATGTCTACATTGTAACATCATACACAGCTAATTAAAGAGTATTTACTTGTGTGTGTGTGTGTATATATGTATGTATATATATATATAATATGTGTACTGTGTTTGAATGTATGTATTGTAATTAACATATATAATTGTTGAGTGTGTACAGATTGTGTACTGTGTTTGAATGGAGATCAGGTCAGTAACTGAATGCACATGAAAGGCTGTGTGGAAGAATGTGTGGCTGATGTTTTTTCTTTTTTTAATAGGACTCAGATGAAGACATTGATGCCCTGATGTCCGCCCATTACAAAACCACCCGCAGCATCAGCAGTGCTCAATCTGTGGTATTAACTCCATGCACAAACACATAAACACTGATACTCTATAAATATGTAGAGTCTATGTCTATAATGTCAATGTGCTTGTATGTAAATTATATATGTTAACATTTCCGATACAAAATGGTGAGCACACACACACAAGGATATATATATATATTTTTTTTTTCCTCTCAAACAGACACAGGTGCACACTCATACAACATACAAGTGTTTTTTTTTTCCCCTTACATACACGTACACCATTTGCATAGGCATATAAAGCGTAAGGAAAGTGCAATTAAAACTGATAAAGTACAGGTGGGCTGTTTGAAGGGCTTATGAAGTATCTTGCCGCACACTGTTTATGCATAAACTCCACGTGAGTCATGCTGCAATCAGTGAACCGTACTGAGCGGAAGGAGCCGAAAAAGACGAAGGAGATTTAGAAATAAGCTCTTGCTTTTTTTTTTGTGTGTAAATGCTGCCTGTAATAATTAAAATAAAGAGCAAAACCTGGGTGTAAAACAGCATTAGAATTAGGTTGCCATCTGTCTTTCTTTCTGTCTTTTGGGCTCTTTCTATTTCTTTCCTGTTTTTCCACTTTCAGTGTGTCACTCTTTCTTCTCTTTCACTTTGCTCTGTTCCTGAACCTAGTCTTTCACTCCAGGCTCACAGAGAAAGTGGGGCTACCTTAACGTACCCGACTCGGATGCTGAGACTGTGAGTCCTCTTTCTATGTGTGTCTACGTATGCTTGCTGTGTATTCTTGATGCCTTCGCCTGTCTCTATCATGCGCGCACACACACACACGCACACACACACACACATGCACACACCCAGAAAGTCTTGAGTTTTAACTCAGGTTCGTCTCCACTCTTGCAGAGCAGTCTGAACAGTATTATGAGCGTTTACAGTGAGATGGGCGACTACGGCAACGCACGTGTTTCCGGAGAGATCCTGCTAAACATCTCCTACAGCTATAAAACAGGAGCACTCAACGTCCTAGTGCGCGAGTGCCGCTGCCTAGCAACCGGAGACGACCGGAGACAGCGGACTGACCCGTAAGAGCATGCACGTGCAAACACAATATACATATTAGACTAGCATAAAAAAATGAACACACCCCCCAATTCAAATGTAAGTACCACAACTCATCAAACTTCTCAAACCAGAACTGTCGAAACAGCATTACAGCTGGATTAGCGCAGTCATGAGAGCTATAAATACTGAAGATTTCCACTTTAGAGCTTCAGGATGTCAGCTGCTATTTATATGAAATTCCTGATTATGGCTTAAAAGACTGAAAGCAGTACGGAAATGGCATGATCTGATTATTAAGCATATCCTCGAGTATAATTTTGAATTTTGCAGTTATGTCAAAACCTACCTCTTACCCGACAAGTCACGCCAGAGCAAACGGAAAACCAGCATCAAAAGCAACACCACCGACCCAGTATTCAACGAGAACCTGAGGGTGAGACAAGGCCTGTGTGTTCACACGTGTCTGCATGTGAGTGTCTTTCTCTAACAGTGTACATGAGATACTCTATCTCTTTCTCTGTGTGCAGTATGTGGTGAGTCATTCCCAGCTGGAGACACGTACTCTACAGGTTTCCGTGTGGCACAATGACCGCTTCGGACACAACACCTTCTTAGGAGAGACTGAGCTGACCTTTGACTCATGGGAGTTTGACAAACAGATAGAGGATTGGTTCCCTTTGCAACCAAGAGTGAGATACACACACATTCCTAAGCATATTTCCTCATATAATAGGAACACATGATAACTTTGGCCTTGGGTGAACATTTGGCTGGTCTTCACTAAAAAAGATGAATCCTTAAATGCAGCTTTAATGCAAATAAGTGCCTGAAACCTTTTTTTTGGTACTGGGTATTATTGTTATTGTTATTAATGTCACTATTATTATAATCATAATAATAATAATTAGTATATTTCTGTTAATACACAGGTCAAACAAATGACCTCAAAGTGAAGCGAACACTTTTCTGCAGTGTAATGCTTTATAATGTTCTTTAACGCTGGCTTCCCCACAGACTGAGTGCTCCACAGACTCTTTGATGCAGTATAAGGGCGAGCTGACTGTTGTGCTCAAGTACATTCCTGCAGATAGGAACCTTTCACTACCACTGGACCAAATACAAGGTACTGCAGACTAATGTCACAGTATTCTGTAAATCTAATGAATCCAGTATTTTTACTAAAGGAGACTTCTGTAATGTGCTGCAGTGATGGATCAAGCCATCGATTTTGTGCTTATGCTTTTTTTGTGTTTGTTTTAGTATAACATGGCACATGGCTTGTGTGTTTTGCACTTTAACACCCTGGCAGATACAATGAATGAAGCTAATAAGCGCTCGCTCTCTCTCTCTCTCTCGCTCTCTCGCTCTCTGTCAGTGAAAAGGGGTTTTCTGAAAGGGAAGAAGAGTATCACTCTGCCAAAAGGAGGCATGGTAGAGCTGCTGGTCAAAGAAGCCAAAAACCTGACAGCAGTCAAATCCGGCTCTTCTGATGCATTTGTCAAAGGGTAAGACATGACTCTATTCTCTCCTTTCTGAAATCATAGAATTGGAAATAAATACAAACAGTGTATAAGTGAATCCTTGATCTAATCACCATGTATGTTGTAGGTACCTGCTGCCCGATGACAAGAAGAGCACGAAACACAAGACTGCAGTGGTAAGGCGTTCGGTGAACCCGCGCTGGAATCACACCTTCACCTATTGTGGCCTGCAGGACAGTGACCTGGACAGCGTATGTCTTGAGCTCACTGTCTGGGACAAAGAACCACTAGCAAGCAACGTCTTCCTTGGGGGACTGCGACTAGGAGCTGGGACTGGTCAGTCTCACTTTCTCTCTCGTTCTTTCTCTTTCTTTATATCTTTATGCATTATGTGGAACTATGCATTTATCAGTGGCTCACCTTGAAAAACACAACCAGCATTTAGACTATTTCATATAAACCTCATCACCACACACAAGATCTAAACATAAACAGGCAAAAAAAATTCTAGGGCTGCAACAAATGATTATATTGATAATCGATTAATCGGACTATTCCTTTCTTTAATCGATTAATCGTATGTGATTTTTTAAATTAGATGTTTTGCTTAGTATAATCATTTAAAACCCTAATTCAGGGTGTTTATGTATAAAAGTGGACTTGAAAAAATGCAAAAGCCACATATTAAGTTAAAATATCTTTAATTTAGACATTTTTAAGCGTATAGTGGCTGCTTGTTGAGGAGTGCATGGGGGATTTCTCCTTTAAACACATTCACTCATGCTGGATTGTTTCTTTCTGTAAAAAAAACAACCAAAAAAAACAGCATTTGGGTATAAAAGGTGAAGCAATCAGTGTAAGTATATACTGTATAATCTATATAAAATATAATACAACATTGTGCTGACAATTTTTGGTTAAAATAATACAGATATATTTTGGTTATTTGTAAGGGTATAAACATCTAAAATATATAATTAGTTTAATTTTGTATAATAATGAAATGATATATGCATACACTAAATATACAAACATTAAAAACAAGAATTTGAGAATTCAAGAATCGTGTTTGAAAACAGATAACGGTTATAGTAGACAAATGCAATAAAAAGAGAATGAAACGGAGACACGCAGCACACTAACATGCCTGATTAAAAAAACATTAAAAAAATATATGCATTGGGGAACAAATGCATAATCTTTCGCTGAAAACCACAACAATGACAAAAAAAATGTATTGTTCACTGATGCTGTTAATTGCTGCTTATAGATTTGGTGTTTGCTCGTGAGTCTGTCACAACAGAACGTCATGATGAGGATTCTACCGTTTTTACTTATCGTGCTGATGTTTTATCTTCATCCGTGACACCAGTGTGTTTTCTTTTCATGTGCTCGTGCATCACTGTGGCACTTCCATTCTAAAAAAGCTCCGCTTTGCATAACTACCAGGTTTTCTTTGTTGTGTTTAATATAAAATGCTCCCTGCCTTGGATGACTTCGGACGCACAATTTTCCCTGCTGCCAGCTGACTCTATACCGCCCCCCACAGGCAGCTGTGTTATCTTACACTAACCCGTAACTTCAGCAGCCCATCTCATCGATAACGGCATTCGTTGACAACAAATTTAATTATCGATTATAGACAATTTTATTGATTAGTTGTTGCAGGCCTAAAAACATATAACAAATTTTTTTCAGTCATCTGTTTCCAATTCACTGAACAAAATTTACATAACAATTAGCTGGTGATTAGCTGCCTTGTAGAATAGGATTATATAAGTTTACTTAGTGCTCACAATTTTTCAGCTTGCAAGCTCATTTTAAAATGGGTCAAAATGCAAATACCTATATATATATATATATATATTAATATATTATGTTATTGTACCTTGCCTAACTGCATTAACCCTTATGGCCCAATACAATTTAATACATTTATGGTCACTAGTTGACTGATGACTTGCACTGAATGCAGTCAGTCAGGGTTGCATAGTAGTAGCTGTGACAGTAGCCTCAAGCAGACTTCCAAATGCTCATCAGTGTTGGTGGAACAGTATTTGGACTTAATATTCTTCACATAAATAAAAGGTGTCATTCAGCTCGCTAGAGTTTTGCTGTAGCTTAAGCATGTTTGACTGGAAATGCATGTTAACCCGTGTGTTAGAAAAAATAATTCTCAGACTCGCCTCCCCTTAATCAAGAAGCAAATGCCGTAGGGAGGATAGATGATAGACTACATCTACATTTCTTTTGAATCCCACACGATCTGCACGTACTACATTTGCGATCTGCGATCAACAGATTGGGCTCATCATTGTAGAGCATAAATAGCTAAATTTAGCATTAAGTGAATCTTGGGTCGAGTAACACTTCATGTCCAAGTAGAACACAAGACGGACACTCTCACTTCTCAGGATAGCAGCTGTGATCCAGGTCCTGTGTGAAATCTTTGACAAGCATAACGGAAACTCTTGATCAAAATGTTTATTAGTAACATGGTTAAGCAAAATTACAAAGGCAGAAATAAAGAAATAATGTACTTTATTTTTCACGGGCTATTAGGATGTGGACAGTGAGTTTGTACAGGCAGTGAGTGAAGGTCAGTCTGCATAGCCCTTAATGCACTATTTATACAAGGGGTCATCAATCTTATACACAAAGGACCAGAGTGGCTGCAGGCTTTTATAGCAGCCAAATAGGAGCCGCTCTGGATAAAGCTGATTGGAGACGAAGATGAAATAAAACATAATATAAAAATAAATAAAATCTAATTTCAGAATTGTTAAATAAATTCAATAGTAAATTAATTTTACATATTTCTTTTTTTTTTTCTTTTTTTTTCGTAATGACACCATAACATTATAACCAGTGAAGTGAATTACACTGATTATCTCTTTATCATGGCACCTGTTAGTGGGTGGATTTATTATCCAGCAAGTGAAAATTTTTTCCCCGAAGTTGATGTGTTAGAAGCAGGACAAATGGGCGAGCGTAATGATATGAGCGAGTTTGACAAGGACCTAATAGCGATGTCTAGACGACTGGGTCAGAGCATCTCCAAAACTGCAGCTCTTGTGGGATGTTCCTGGTCTGCAGTGGTCAGTATCTATCAAAAGTGGTAGAGGAAGGAACAGTGGTCATTGTCAACAAAGGATCGATGATGCATATGGGGAGCGAAGGCTGATCGTGTGGTCCGGTCCAACTGACGAGCTCCTGTAGTTCAAGTTATTGCTGTTAATGCTCCTAGGGACAGGAATGTTTTGACAGCAAAAGGGGGAACAACACAGTATTAGGCAGGTGGTCATAATGCTATGCCCGCCCAGTGGCCATAAAGTTATTCCTGGTCATTGCATATATATAAAGCACATTAATTTACATCAAAACATGCACACTTATTACTTGATTGCTTGCCTTCTGGCAGCTCTCTCATAAATAGTTTCTTTCATACATTTTTTTTTCCATTTTAATTTGCTTCAGATTAACTAGTTGTTTTAAACCCAGGGGATTATAGTGTAGAGGAAATGAGTTTCTGCATGCCGAATGTCGCCTGATTCTGATTTGTCCCCCTGTAGGTTTCAGCTACGGGAAGGAGGTGGATTGGAATGATTCCTACGGTGAGGAGCAGCGACTATGGCAACGGATGATTGACAACCCAGAGGTTCCACAGGAATGTACACTGATGCTGAGGTCCAGCATGGCCAAGAAAAAGACGTAGGGAAAGAGGAGCAGAGGGATAGATATGTGTCTTGCAATATTCATCAAAAGCTCCTGCTCCTTATCACCTTATCGAACAGTGCACTCTGCAAAGAGAGATAGATGCTCTATTATAATACACACAGACACATACACACAGAAACAGACCTTCACAACATGCGCACACTGTCTTGCCGTCTATAGGAACACCCCATCTTGCTGCACAAGCATGTATCCTTCCTGCACAGATGTAGTCGATCTCAAAACACACACTTAGTGACCTGGCTGTAAATTGCACAAAGGCTAGCTTAAAGGACAAAAAAATTGCTTTTACGCATGAAGACACACATTCCTAATGGCACAAACCATTCTCAAACTATAAACAGCAAAGCAAGTTCACTGCCACTCTCATATAAATAGAAAAAAATGTACGCTTTTAGTGCAAACTTCCCGTTAGGAGTCCGTTTCCAGTGCTGTTGTAGCGATGAGACCGAAATCAAGCACACTTCAATGATTCAGTTCATGTCTCTCCAGTAGTGCATGCCTGAAGCAGTGTTCATTGAGCATTAGATCTGCGCTTGCTCTACCTCAGGCTTGTCTTTGTGTCCAGAGTAATTGTGGGTGATATGAGCAAAGCAATCATAACACAGCACTCAGACATTTCTATAATACACAATACATATCAGTATATAGATTTGCTATAAAACTGCCAGAAAAACAGCAAACGTTACAGAATTACGTGATACCATCATGTTAACACAGCGTCATGACAAAGTCTTGTTTTTCCCCCTGCACATATCAGTGTCTGTCCAGGTTCTCTAGATTTCTCTAGGTGGACCGGCTATATTGCTTGAAGGTGTGAATAAATGTGTGGATGGTACCTTGTAATGGACTGGGGTCCCATTTAACGGTGTATTCCTGCCTCGATGCCAGTGTTCCTGAGATATTCGACACAACCGCCCTGACCAGGATAAAATCCTCGCCTGAAGATTAATCCACAAAATTATTATTTATTTAAAATGGTGTAAATGTTAGAAAAAGATTATGTGAAATATTAGAAAAACTGTATCTAACAGTCACCCCATTGGCCAGCCCTACACCAGAGGTAGCCAGCAAGAAAGATTCAGGTCTCTATTGTTTTATTTGTTCATTGTTTGAAAGCGTAAAAGATGTATACAATTTTTGTAGACATTTTGCACAACGTACTTATGCACTTCGGCCAAAAGTCAGGTAGATCAACCTCATGTTCATATACGCATATAATGGGATTAAATACTGTGCCTTCAAACATACAAGACTCTTCAAATCCACAGCTATTTAAAGTATGAATAAAGCAACAAGTTTCACGCACAAAAAAAGGGCAGTGCAATTCTACAAATCCTACAAATTCTACAAGAAACAAGGTGGCACAATTATTTTGAGAAGTGTGTGACAACCCAATACACAGCAGTAAACATAAGTGTATCAGGATCTACCCATCCTTTCCCTTTTAAGCTAGAGCTCTTCCACACACCTGATAGATCACAAAATAGGATCCATGGACCACCCCAAAGATTCCTTTTTCTTTTTACTTTGTTAAAGTGGATTAAAATCACAATACATTATACATTTTTCTTTTTATTTATTGTTGTGTTCTTTATATTTATTATCCGATTTGGCTGGTTGATTCAAGTCCAAACCTCAGTAACTCAAAAACAAGTCATTTTAATAAACCATATATTATATTAATATTCTAGCATAAATTAAAATAGTTTGTGAACTTGAATATGTAGTTTTTAGAGTCCTTGGCTGCAAAATGTTTGGTAGCATCTGCTTTAGATAAACAGTTTTTAGATTTAATTGAGGAGCCCTGATGCATTAGGGTTTTTAAACTGATTTCTGGGGAAAGTTAGATCTCCAGAGAGGTAGGTGGTGACCCCTGTTCTAGAGTACAATCCATTTGACAGACATAAATACAGTTTAGAAGGTGATAATAGTGAATAAAGATGATATCCTTAGAATAACAGAATAAAATATAAAGGCCAGTGTTAAACAAGGCCAATGTATTTGAACAGTCCCAATTTCCACTTGTACTCTCCAGATATGTGTGAGGTCGAAGAGGATTTGATGAACAAGCTGCCATTTGTATTGTTATTCTTTCATTACTGTTTGTAACAGACAGTCTTAAAAACAAGACCCGACATCGCTCTCAATTACAACCGATGTCACTTTCACTCTTGTAGTGTTTATAAGGCTTTCTGAGTAACAAGGTATGACTTCTATGTGTTATATAACGAGTGTCAATTCGGTGTGTTGGTTGCCTGACTATGACGCATGTTCAGTGTGTATGTCAGCTCTGAGCAGGAACATTGCTCAGGAATCTGCTTTAAGAGATTGTTTATGCATCTTCAGATACACCTAGAAAATAAACAATATTAACCTGTTCTTGTGTGTTTCACCTGGTGTCTTGTGCGTGTGGAGGATTGATTTTATTTTAAGAAGTCAGTGATCCATTCAGTGCTAATTTACTTCCGGCGATGAGCAAATAGATCGATCTTTATTGTAGTTGCATAGTACAGAGCATGTAATATAATTAACATTTAGCAATTGTGCAAACTGACACACACACACACACACACACATATATATATATATATATATATATATATATATACACACACACACACACACTGGAGATAAAAATTAAAGAACAATTTATAAACAATTGAACAATTCTGAAATAATGTCATCTTCACTGCTCAACAGTTGAAGGAGTTTTTGTCCTGTCTATACCATGCTACCAGAACACCTTTTAAAAGTCATTTAAAAAATATGAGCTGATCAAAATTAGACAATACTTTGATACCTCCCAGTTATTGATGTTAATTTGGCACCTGGTGCTAATTTTCTTGATTATCTGTCAACCCCTATTTAACTGGCAGCCTAACTTCCAGTATCACTGACTCTGCAAGATGGTGGGCCGATCTAAAGTGACTGAAAGCTTCCGGCAGCAGGTTGTCCAGATGAAGGCCAAAGGGATGACCCTTTATAGCAAGAACCTCATAGCAAGACAAGTTGGTCGTTCCAAATCTGTGATTTCAAGAATATTGAATCTTTACAACATCACAAACTCATTCAAGTCCACCAAGGAGGCTGGTTGTCTATGGAAGACAAATACAAGAGAGGACAGGACACTGCGGAGAATCTCAATGGGCAATTGTTTCCACACTGCAGCTGGAATTGCTCACCAGTTCAGCGCTGAACAGGGTAAGGATCTGTCTCGTCATACAGTGTCTCGATGTTTAAGAGCATTTGGACTGAAAGCCGAATCTGCAGTGACCAAACCTCTCATTAGCAGAAAGAATCAAAAGGCTAGACTAAGCATGTTGTGTGGACAGAGGAGAACTGGTCCAAAGTTTACTTCAGTGATAAAAGCAAGTTTAATTTATTTGGGTCCGATGGGAAACATTATGTTCGGCGACAAACTGGAGCAAGACTGAACCCAAAGTGTGTAAAGAAGTCAGTGAAAATGGAGGAAGTGTCATGGTTTGGGGCATGTTTTCTGCAGCAGGAGTTGGGCCTCTTATACAGCTACATGCCAGAGTGAATGCAAATGTTTATCAGAACCTTCTTCAACATTATATGGTTCCTTTACTGCGTTCATCACCCAATCAGCCCGCAGTGTTCATGCAGGACAACACTCCATGTTACACAGCAAAACGGGTAAAGCAGTTCCTTGAAACTGAAAACATTAAAATAATGACATGGCCTGCCCAGAGTCCTGATCTCAACCCAATAGAGAACCTCTGGAAAATCCTTGGTGACAAAGTTATGGCCAAGAAACCCACTACAGTCTCCGAACTGTGGAGGAGACTGGAAGAAGAGTGGAGCAACATCACACCAGAGCAGTGTGAGAGACTAGTGCTGTCCTGTGGCTGCAGATGTGCTGAAGTCATTCAGAGCAGAGGCCTGAACACTTCCTACTAACTGCTGACTGTTGTAACCTTCAGAACATTTTGTTGGAATCGTTTTCCAAGCTACAGTCATTGCTGTTCTCTAATTTTTATCAGTGTGTTTTCTGCAAAATAATGTTTTTTTTTTTTAATGTCTTATTTTGTGGAAAAGGTGTTCTGGTAGCATGGAAAACGCTCGTCTCTCCGAGTACGCTTCACGCCTCTAGCGTTCGGCACTAAAACCGATACTCCTCTTGCCCCGGGTTAGCGACCGGAGCGAGGATTCGTGCACCGGCAAGCACTACTCACATTTTCTTCAGGAAATGTCCCGTTCTAGTTTTTTTTAATGTCTTATTTTGTGGAAAAGGTGTTCTGGCAGCATTGTATAGACAGGACAAAAACTCCTTTAATTGTTGAGCAGTGAAGATGACATTATTTCAGAATTGTTCAATTGTTTATAAATTGTTCTTTAATTTTGATCTCCAGTGTGTATGTATGTGTGTATATATATATAAAGGGCGTAAATTTCATTTAACAGCAGGGGGGGGACAATACATATAAAATTTCTCATGAGCAATTTTTGAAGGGGACACAAATAATACAGTGATATTTAGTTAATTTAGATAAAGACACAGTGTCCCCACTGTGAAACACTTTGCTTTTATTATTATTGTTGTAGCATGAAGACTGCGTCATTATGGTTATTTTCAAAGTTTTTCTCAGGTTCAATGACAAAGCAAAACAAGGAATTGTTTTTTTTTTATATATTTTAAATTAATGAAGACACTTGAACAATATATAAATTGATTATAAAAATACAGTGGGGTCAGTTGGGATGTAGCACAGTGCTCATTTAGTAATGCACAGATAAACAATATGCTAATTGTGCGTTAATGTTAAGTTAAGATTATACCAAGTCATCCCAAATAAAACACTGCATGAGAAACAGCTTTGGTGTGTTAGTGTCAGTGCACTATGCTACAAGCTAATGTAAACAAGCTAACGTTCACTAGA
This sequence comes from Silurus asotus, assembly GCA_024362625.1. Lineage (NCBI taxonomy): Eukaryota > Metazoa > Chordata > Actinopteri > Siluriformes > Siluridae > Silurus > Silurus asotus. Next base: position 11,588,081 of record MU551633.1, on the reverse strand, counting down.
TATGCACTATTTTCATCGCTAATAGAGCAGATTCAGGGAAAATTACATCGCTAATCAGCATTTTTGCCGCAACTAATTTATAAATGAATCTGCATTAACTAGATTAAAGAGAATCGCTTTATTTAAAGTGAATAAAATCCCCTAGTTAATGGAGTTGAACATTAACAGAGCCGCAGACACACACCTGACTCGTGTGTGTAGAGTAGGTGTGATCAACTGGGAAAGCAGGCAGTGGGTCAAACCACTGTGAGGAAAGGGGAGGGGGAACTCAACTGTTTCTAAATGCATTTTTTGCGGGGGGGTTCTACTTACACAATTATTTAGGCATACATATATATATATTTTTCACAATAGAAAGTGCATTATTTTTATAAAATTTTTTGCCGGGTGGACAACCCTCGGATGGGGAGGGACATGTCCCCTTTGTCCCCCCACATGATTTACGCCCATGCTACTGTTGGTACTACTGTTGGCTCGTTCATGAATGAGTCGGTAATTTTAAACGAGTCTTTAATATGACTCAGAAGAACGAGTCTCAAAGAATGATTCATCCATTTTCTACTGGACGCGCATGAGCAAAGCATCTCTAAATCTTCTAAGGTTATATACAGGAAACAGAATACAGAAGTTCATCACATGAGTCCTCCGCTACGAGTGGTTCGTCTATTTGTCACGTGACTCCCATAAACGCTTTGAAATTGATTCATAGATCAAAGGAACGAAATAAACTGAATGGCAAAAAATAAAAGACTCTTTTAATTTGAAAATCAAGTCACTAAGATGATCCGATCTGTGCATCACTAGTTGCACATATGTTTTTCTGCACTTGTCAGTATTTGTCAGATTGCACGATGCTTGCAATTTTGGTAGATGTTAAACTGGAATATATATATATATATATATATATATATAATTTTTTTCCCCCAGTTTAACATC
>MU551633.1:11501203-11586786 GCA_024362625.1 Silurus asotus | reverse complement strand
TATATATATATAGAGAGAGAGAGAGAGAGAGATAGAAAGAGAAAGAGAGAAAGAGGGAAAGAGGGAGGGGATGTTTACAAATGCAGCAATTCTGTGCTTGATCTCACAGCATCCTGTTTTAGAAAAATGAAAGATAATATGATAACATACACAACAACACTGCAGTCTAATTGTTAATATGTAAATAATTCACAGATCTGAAGTAATGTATTAACACATGCACACATTGCTTTTACGTTTATTGAAAAGATGACCTGATGTTCTCCTGGCACCAAAGTGTACTTTTAAATAAATGATATTTTGTGATGAGATTTTTTTTTCTTTGGGTGAATTGCAGCAACACAAGACAACATTCAGCTCATGCTCCAGAAGAAAGTGGGCAAAAGTTAGCAAGGGAGCACAATTTTTTTGCTTAAATTTGAATCTTCTGGATGATTTGCAAATCAAAAATTGTTGAAGGAAAAGTTGCTGAAGGCATTTCATGTGTAGATGTCTTCAAACATTACACAACACACAAACAACTACTTGTATTATTTGTATTATTTCTATCAAGAACACAGTTAATCAATCAAACAAAGAGCCAATGAGTAATTGGGTAAAAAAACAGGTAAAGGAAAATAGATTGTGGTGGAATCATCCATTATTACTTGGTAATGTAATCACGATTTACGGGTTTTGAAGAAAGAACGAAGAAGTGCAGAGAGGAACCTTCTCTCAAAATAAAAACGTGTGATCTCAAGTTTATTTCTATAGCGCTTTTCACAACAGACATCGTCTCAAAGCAGCTTTACAGAATTTAACAGTTAAGGTGAACGGTGTGTATTAATCGCTGATGAGCAGCCATGGTGACTGTGGCAAGGAAAAACTCCTTAAGATGGTATGAGGAAGAAACCTTGAGAGGAACCAGACTCAAAAGGGAAACCCATCCTCATTTGTGTGATAATCAAGAGTGTAAATATATGTTTACACAATACAGAACACTGGAGAGTAAGAACTAATATGAGCACTGGGGTGTAAGATTATGAGTAACGTCCTTTCTACGGTCTCATACAGACAGTTGTATTTATAAAACCAGGAGCTACTGAGCAACTCATAAAACAGCTCAACACTTGCGATCATCACAGATCCAAAGCAGAAGAGCTTTATATTGCAGAAATGTTATTGTTGTAACAGTTGCATTTGGGGGTTTTTGTCATTTAAATAAAATAAAATGCGATTTTCTTTTTTCTGTTTGTTTTTGCTTCAGATGAATTTTTTCAAACTGTATATAAAGTTTCACTTTCAGTTACTCCAATGCAGATTTTCAAGTTTGTGCTTCAACTTGAAAATTCAACAAAGAATTTAGTGATATGATCATTTCCTGGCAATTACGAGGAGCATTTGTCAAAATTAAAGCAAAAAATGCTAGTCTTTTGTAGTATGTTTAAGTTGTAATGATTAGGCTATAGATAGAGAAACTAAACTCCATAAACATGCAAGCTATAGATAGAAAATCTGCACATTGGCTATTACTGTACTTCTAAATCCTGGTCCCGCAATATTTTCAAGAATGTCCATAGCCCTGGCTTGTTAATATTTTGTTGAGTTTAATAAGGTAATATTAAATGGAGATGTGAAGGGCAGAGGTAGTCCTTGATCAGGGTTGAGAAATACTGAAATAAAACACTAAGTACAGGAGCTGGAATGCAACTGCTAAAAATGTAATTTATTTGATAACAACAATAATATATACTAATGTACAGGATAGATACATAGATCACTTTATTCATTCCAGAGGGATATTTATGTATTTCAGCAGCAGCACACACAAAGAAAACTAATTCTACAGTAATTTATATTAAAGATCAAACAAAAATACATAAAGATGCAGTGAGGGTGTGATGTGGTAGTGCAAAAGTGAACATTATAAACATTGCTGACACACCAGGAGACTTAAAGTCACTTTAATGTTAAATGAAAATAATCAAATACTGATAAAAAAAAAAATCTAATACAGTAGAGAACTGGTCCCAGCTGAAATCACCCATTAAAACAACTTATTTTACATTTTAATAGTTTTTAATTATTGAAATAAAAGTTTTGAACCTTCAATGCTGAGAATTCATGCCGATTACTGAGTAATGATGTAAAATAAAATGCCGCCACGCTTCCTATGGCGTTCACATCTAATCACAGTGTCGTCCTTATAAGTAATATCCTTATCAGAAAATGATTTATTTAATCAAGTCTCTGAAAGTGTAATAAAATCAGCATCAGAATCGAACCAGTTTAGTTAGCAAGCTATAGACATTTACATGGATAAAAGGAAATTTAGACCTGGATATAAAACCCTTAGGTGCATTTAAGTAATTTATTGGTCCTGGGTTTGGATGTACATTTATGTAGTAACAATAAAACTAGGCTTTGTTGCCGGTTAACTAACTTGAATGGCATAGTAGTGCTTGCACATTGGCTATTAATGTACTTCTAAATCTTGGTCCTGCAATGTTTTCTAGAAAGTCCATAGCCCTGGATTGTTAATGTTTTGTTGAGTTTAATAAGGTAATATTAAATGGAGATGTGAAGGGCAGAGGTAGTCCTAGATCCTAGAAATACTGAAATAAAACACTAAGTACAGGAGCTGGAATGCAACTGCTAAAAATGTCTTTTGTTTGATAATAACAATAATATATACTAATGTACAGGATAGATACATAGATCACTTTATTCATTCCAGATGGATATTTATGTATTACAGCAGCAGCACACACAAAGAAAACTAATTCTACAGTAATTTACATTATAGATAAAATAAAAAAATACATAAAGATGCAGTGAGGGTGTGATGTGGTTCAACACAAGCCCGTTCAACTTCATATTATTATGCTGTAATGTTAAAAACTTGACAGTTTATTACATTACTTTAATGAATTTATTTTGATAAATGAAGCCTTTTCTCGTTGATCACGTACAGCTGTACCTTACCTCCAAAATAATAATATTTGTAGATTATTAAGTTAATGAAAAGGAAGTAAATAGATGGTGGTTTAAGTGTTTTTATGAGATTCTATAATTTGCTCACCTTGAGTCTATTAACACTCATTTTGTTAATGATATTTATAGCGGAAAAATAAAAAAATTTATAATAATTTTTATATTTCAGAACTTTTACTATTGGATTAAAATATACATTTTCTACAACTCTGGTAAGAGTCTTCTTTGTAAACATATATACCAGTACCATTGCAAATTTTCATCCACACTCCAATCAATTATTCTGTGAAAACAGTTTTGATTAGATGTTTTTGGAAATGAACAACACTAGACCAGTTACCGATTGTTATTTTTAATAATGATTTTGTGTCTCCTAAAAGGGGATTCTTAGCTTTCGACTACCAGCTACTCAGATGGCACATATTTTCGTATATGGCACTCTTAAAAAGGGCCAGCCCAACTACTACAGGATGTTGGACACCACTACAGGCAATGCCAAATTCCTTGGTCGTGCTCGTACCGTTGAGAAATACCCCCTGGTGATAGCCAGCAAGGACAATATCCCCTTCCTCCTCAACATACCTGGAGAGGGACACCGTGTCCAGGGAGAAGTCTACAGTGTGGATGAACCGATGCTGAAGTTTCTTGACCGGTTTGAAAGCTGTCCACAAATGTACCAGCGAACAAAGATTCTGCTTGAGGTGGAGGAGTGGGTTGAAGAAGGAGAGGGGACACCTCAAGTTGGCAGTACCATTGACACATTTGTGTACAGTACGACTACTTACAAGCCTGAGTGGCTCCATTTTCCTACCTATGACAACTATGATTCATATGGTGAACACGGTCTGCAGTATGTAACTCGAGAAGCCAGAGACTCTTGACAAATATTATTGGCTTGTTCTTCTACAGAAATAAACACAGCCATGTTAACATATTTTCCACAATGACCAAAATCATTCCTTTTTGCATTGGAAAATAAAAATAAAGACTTTTAATGCCAGTTTATTCTGTCAGTTTATTCTGTAAGTTAGCATTCCAATTTCTTTATACCAAGAACCATCTATTGGAAGCTATTGGGATTTTTTTTACTCAGGGCCCAACCCATCCTCCAACACATTTTATAGCTACAGTATAATATTGTTAATCTCTTTTTAAAAATATACTCTTGTTTTTCTCCTATTAGGGGTCGCCACAGCGGATCATCTGTCTTCATACTCCCCTGTCCTTTACATTTGACGTCTTCCTCCTCTTCGTCTCCTCCTTTGGCCAACAGTAGCCCAATTTCCACCCTTGTGCTTGTGGAGGTCGTTGGTAACCCGGGCCTCGACCGATCCGGTATAAATTTCTGATTCGTGATCCGCATATTTGATTTGACACGTTTCACGCTGGATGCCCTTCCTAAAGCAACCCTCCCCATTTATCCGGGCCTGGGACCAGCACTAAGAGTGCACTGGCTTGTGCAACCCTAATGGCTGGGTTTTAAAAAGAATATTATGGATGTGGTGAGGAAAGACATGCATGTGGTTGGATTGAAAGAGGCAGATGTAGAGGACAGGGGGGTATGGAGACGAATGATCTGCTGCGATGACCGCTAATGGGAAAAGCTGAAAGAACAAGAAGAAGAAGTCGTCAAGTCAAGAAGCTTTTATTGTCATTTCAACCATATAAAGCTGACGCAGTACACAGTGAAATTAAACGTTTCTCCTGAATCCTGGGGCTACATAAGCAGAAGAAGACACCAATTTACCATTAAAACCTACTGAAATACCAATTTCAGCATACAGATCAGCCATAGCATTAAACTCACTGGCAGGTGAAGTGATCAGTAGTGATTATCTCAGTACATTGAGAAAGGGTGTGATAAAGCAGATAAAAATTTGTTTAAAGCAGACAAAAATGGGTAAAGTGTTTGAGCAACTTTGATAAAAGCCAACTTTGTAATGGCTAGACAACTATGTGAAGCATCTCCTAAACAGCAAGTCTTATCAAGAGTTCCTGGTATGAAGTAATTAGTACCTACCAAAAGTGGTCACTAGAAGGACAAGGGGTAAACCTGTGACAGGGTCATGTACATTCAAGGTTTTTTGATGTTCATGGGGGTAACCTGCCTGGTCCAATCCCATAGAAGTGTAGCAGAAAAAGCTGAAAGTGCTGGCCATAATAAAAAAGTGTTAGAACACCCAGTTATTACAGCTTACAGTGCCCATGCTGACCTCTGTACACCACCGAAAGCACATTCAGTTTGGACATGAGCATTAAAACTCGACCATGACAGAATGGAAGAAGATAGCTTGGTCTGATGAGTCATGTTTTCCTTTCCTTCATGTGAGCAGCCGGGTCCTTGTGTGTCAAATACCTGGGGAGATGGCACCAGAATGTACTGTACTGTATAAAGAAAGCAGCTCGGTGAAGGCAGTATGATACTCCAGGCAATTTTCTGCTGAGAAACCTTGAAATATTACCATGAAGGAGAATGACATTTCTTCCAGCATGCTTGTTGTTTTCAGATGTCAAAGTGCTTCATATATATGGTTTGCTTACTCATAACCTTACGGTATGAAACAGAGCTGGTAAATTCAGTTATATTTTTTAATTCTTGAATATCAAGAGCATTTAACCCACACACATTGTTATTTCTATACATTTCGTTCATGTGTAATTTTCATTGCCATACAATAGTTAATTTCAAAAATGGTAGAATTAACATCAGATTTGATCGAAATTCTCTCATGACTTTTAAACATGCCTGCTCGAGCACAGGACTGACTCCTAATTGCATAGCACATTAACAAGTTTTTTCATGTAATAAAATGATTATTAAATGAACTAATAACACAATCATGATATGGAATTAAATCAGGAGGTCCAAAACTACAGAGTGTCTGACAAAATCAGGAACCAGTAAGAATATGTTGAGGAAATGTATTGATTTGCATATAATACAGCAGCCAAGAAATTGTGTAACTATAAGGTTGAACTTGTGGAGTGTAGCTATAAACAATTAATACAAAAGTAAGTATAAGTCGTTTTACTTTCATAGGATCTCTTTAGAACGCGTTGAATGCCTGTACAGTGACTAGTAAAATTTGTCACAAAAGTCTGTTTTAATGAGAAACGCCACTTACACACAAATTATTGGTATTGAAGAAATACCAGAAATCGATAAGATAAAAGATATTGGAGACCTGCGAAGTTGTACGACAGTGGCATTGAGTAAAAGACAGGAGGTGGAGCTGGAGGTAGCAGAGCTGAAGATGCTGACGTTTTCATTGGAGAGACGACAATGGACAGAATTAGAAATGAGTTTATTAGAGGGACAGCGCATGTAGGACGTTTTGGAGACAAATTGAGAGAGGCGAGATTGAGATGGTTTGGACATGTGCAGAGGAGGGACATGGGGTATATCGGTAGAAGAATGCTGAGGATGGAGTCACCAGGAAGGAGGAAAAAATGAAGACCAAGAAGGAGGTTTATAGATGTGGTGAGGGAAGACATGCAGGTAGTTGGTTTGAAAAAGGCAGATGTAGATGACGGGAGGGTATAGAGACGGACGATCCGCTGTGGCGACCCCTAATGGGAGAAGCCAAAAGAACAAAAAGAAGATTGGAGAAAGCATACTGTATATTGGATATTGGTTCCTGTTACAAAGACTGGAATTGGGTTTGGAAATATATTTGTTTATGGAACGGGATAGACATGCATATAATAAGACGATGTGTTTTCTATTCTATGATTGATTTGATTGTATTTTTACAGTTATAATATTTACTAATGTGGAAGTCATAAATATGGACGTTATTGCTTTAGTTAAAACATTTGAAAGCCTTTACACTCAAAAATCAGGATTTTAGTATCAGTCTTGGTATCAGGCACAAAGAAGCCTTTTAAAAAAGTAAAAACTTAAAACTACTGGACTTTGTTGATGAAATTTCAGCAAAGTTACAGTCAAGCATTACAAACATTATACAAAATTCCAATGCCATTATACAAAAAGTAAGAGACTGTTGAGTGTTTCACAACATGTAATTTAAACAAAAAAAAATGGTCTTGAACATGCTGGCTACAGTGCAAGTGCAAGGAACATTGTAGCTATTAATATGGAAATGGAAATACTGGGTATACAGTGAGGAAAATAAGTATTTGAACAACCTGCTATTTTGCAAGTTCTCCCAGTTAGAAATCATGAAGGGGTCTGAAATTGTCATCGTAGGTGCATGTCCACTGTGAGAGACATAATCTATAAACAAAAATCCAGAAATAACAATTATGATTTATTTAACTATTTATTTGTATGATACAGCTAACCCAGCCATTATGGATGAACAAGCCAGTGCACTCTTAGTGCTGGTCCCAAGCCCGGGTAAATGGGGAGGGTTGCGTTAGGAAGGGCATCCAGCGTAAAACATGTGCCAAATCAAATATGCGGATCACAAATAAGAATTTCATACCGGATGGGTCGAGGCCCGGGTTAACAACGACCGCCACAGGTATCGTTAGCCGACAGGGTACTGGTGGAAATTGGGCTACTGTTGGCCAAAGGAGGAGAAGGAGAGGAGGAATATGTCTACAGAGACGGCAGGGAAAGGAGAAGTGTAGGAGAATGAAGGTTCGGGTTGGTACTTTAAATGTTGGTACTATGACGGGTAAAGGGAGGGAGATAGCTGATATGATGAAGAGAAGAAAGGTAGACATGCTGTGTGTTCAGGAGACCAAGTGGAAAGGGAGTAAGGCGAGGAACATTGGCGGTGGATTTAACCTGTTTTATCATGGTGTGGATGGAAAGAGAAATGGTGTAGGGGTGATTCTGAAGGAAGAGTACAGTAAGAGTGTAGTGGAGGTGAAGAGAGTTTCTGATAGGGTGATGATCGTGAAGGTGGAAGTTGAAGGGATGATGATAAATGTCATCAGTGCCTATGCTTCACAAGTTGGCTGTGAGATGGAGGAAAAGGAAAGATTCTGGAGTGAATTAGATTAAGTGGTAGATGGTGTACCTAGGAAAGAACAATTGGTGATTGGGGCAGACTTTAATGGGCATGTAGGTGAAGGGAACAGAGGTGACGAGGAGGTGATGGGTAGGTATGGTTTTAAGGAGAGGAATGTGGAAGGGCTATACAAACAAATATATATATATATAAATATATACACATACATTATGTACACAGATGAATGTGAAATATTGGGCAAAATGTACAGTGATGATAAATATACATACAGATATAAAAAGTGCAGATGTAATGAGGAGTGAAAAGATATAATATGAAGTATGTACATGTATTGGACAGAGGTTATATACAGGTTATATACAGGGAACAGAGGTGATGAGGAGGTGATGGGTAGGTATGGTTTTAAGGAGAAGAATGTAGAAGGGCAGATGGTGGTAGATTTTGCTAAAATGATGGAAATGGCAGTGGTGAACACTTATTTTAAGAAGAAGGAGGATCTTAGGGTGACGTATAAGAGTGGAGGAAGGTGCACACAGGTGGAATATGTGCTATGCAGGAGATGCAACCTGAAGGAGATTGGAGACTGTAAGGTGTTGGCAGGGGACAGTGTAGCTAGACAGCATCGGATGGTGGTCTGTAGGATGGTTTTGGAGGCGAAGAAGAAGAGTAGGAGAGTGAGGACTGAAAGAAGAATAAGATGGTGGAAACTGAAGGAGGAAGAGTGTAGTGTGAGGTTCAGGGAAGAGGTCAGACGGAGGCTCGGTTGTGTTGAGGAGGTGTTGGGTGATTGGGCAAATAGTGCAGGAGTGATGAGGGAGGCAGCTAGAAAAGTACTTGGTGTGACATCTGGAAATAGAAAGCAAGGAGACGTGGTGGTGGAATGAGAAAGTGCAGGAGAGCATAAGGAGAAAGAGGTTGGCAAAACAGAAGTGGGATCGGCAGAGTGATGAGAAAAGTAGGCAGGAGTACAAGGAGATGCAGCAGCAGGTAAAGAGGGATGTGACGAAAGCCAAGGAAAGGGCATATGAGGAGCTGTATGAGAGGTTGGACACTAAGGAAGGAGAAAAGGATTTAGGATTAAGGATTGGCCAGGCAGAGGGACCGAGCTGGGAAGGATGTGCTGCGAGTTAGAGCAGTAAAGGATGAAGAGGGAAATGTGTTGACTAGTGAGCAGAGTGTGTTGAGATGGTGGAGGGAGTATTTTGAGCAGCTGATGAATGAGGAAAATCAGAGAGAGAAGGTTAGACAATGTGGAGTTGGTGAAGCAGGATGTAGACAGGATTAGTAAGGAGGAAGTGAAAGCAGCGATTAAGAGGATGAAGAGTGGAAAGTTGGTTGGACCAGATGACAGACCGGTAGAAGCATGGATATGTTTAGGAGAGATGGCAGTAGAGTTTTTGACCAGATTGTTTAACAGGATTTTGAAAGGTGAGAAGATGCCTGAGGAATGAAGAAGTGTGCAAGTACCGATCTTTAAGCATAAAGGAGATGTGCAGTCTTGCAGTAACTACAGGGGAATTAAGTTGATCAGTCACACCATGAAGTTATGGGAAAGAGTAGTGGAAGCCAGGCTGAGAGAAGAGGTGACCATCTGTAAGCAACAGTATGGTTTTATGCAGAGGAAGAGCACCACAGACGCATTATTTGCTTTAAGTATGTTGATGGAGAAGTATAGAGAAGGTCAGAAGGAATTGCATTGTGTATTTGTGGATTTAGAGAAAGCGTACGACAGGGTGCAGAGAGAGGAGTTGTGGTATTGTACGAGGAAGTCCGCTGGAGAGAAGGGGAATAACACTCAGTAGGAGTAAGACAGAATACATGTGTGTGAATGAGAGGGAGGGCAGTGGAGTGATGCGGTTGCAGGGAGAAGAGCTGGAGAAGGTGGAGGAGTTCAGGTACCTGGGGTCAACAGTGCAAAGTAATGGAGATTGTGTTAGAGAAGGATTTTGGTCTCATCTGACCACATGACTTTCTCCCATGACTCCTCTGGATCATCCAAATGGTCATTAGCAAACTTAAGACGTGCCTTGACATGTGCTGGTTTAAGCAGGGGGACCTTCCGTGCCATGCATGATTTCAAACCATGTGTATTACCAACAGTAACCTTGGAAACAGGGGTCCCAGCTCTTTTCAGGTCATTGACCAGCTCCTCCCGTGTAGTTCTGGGCTGATTTTTCACCTTCCTTAGGATCATTGAGACCCCACGAGGTGAGACCTTGCATGAAGCCCCAGTCCGGGGGAGATTGACAGTCATGTTTAGCTTCTTCCATTTTCTAATGATTGCTCCAACAGTGCACCTTTTTTCACCAAGCTGCTTGGCAATTTCCCCGTAGCCCTTTTCAGCCTTGTGGAGGTGTACAATTTTGTCTCTAGTGTCTTTGGACAGCTCTTTGTTCTTGGCCATGTTAGTAGTTGGATTCTTACTGATTGTATGGGGTGGACAGGTGTCTTTATGCAGCTACCGACCTCAAACAGGTGCATCTAATTTAGGATAATAAATGTAGTGGAGGTGGACATTTTAAAGGCAGACTAACAGGTCTTTGAGGGTCAGAATTCTAGCTGATAGACAGGTGTTAAAATATTATTTGCAGCTGTATCATACAAATAAATAGTTTCAAAATCATATATTGTGATTTCTGGATTTTTATTTTTTTTTTAGATTATGTCTCTCACAGTGGAAGTGCACACGATTTCAGACCCCTCCATGATTTCTAAGTGGAAGAACTTGCAAAATAGCAGGGTGTTCAAATACTTATTTTCCTCACTGTATTTCATGGAAAACGGATCATATTTATATATGTATTATAATATTCATATGTTTTAAGTATTATAGACAAAGACAAAGCAGACAAATTGAGATTGTTGAGTCATATTTGATTGATTAATAAAATACTTTCTACAAATTGTTCAATAAATATTTACAAATGTAAAATATTAATTATTATTTATTTATTTATTTTGCAGATTAAGCTGATAACATGGCCCACCTCCTTTGGAATCCAAGAAAAATTCACATAGGCACAGCCTTTATGGTGTTTACATTGCTTTGCACAATATCAATGTATTTGAAGTACAGTAAATTTGTCATTCAAAAAGCAGGCACCCCTACCCCTAGAGCTGCGATCCAGAAGCCTTCCACATTTTCAAATTCGGCTTGTCCAGCATCTATTTCAACCATGAGCATAACACCTATTAAAGACACCAGATCCCTAATGCTGTCTGCTTTTGTCAGTGATGATTCAAATGGACAGGCAAATATCCTAACCATAATGAACCAGACCCATTCTGAACTATTTATCTGTATATTCTGCTGTTACCAGCAGGGACTCAGTATATCGCCTGTCAAATTGGACACGCACGTTGATAATTTTGGATTCCCTTTTGTGACCACAGATGCATTTTGTAACATAGAGCCAACATGCAATGCCACACACATAACCATTTCGAGACCAAAGAACCTTCTGGAAATTCATAGTCACCTTTATTTGCCTATACACAAGCTTCTGCTGAATAAGAGGGACTTTGACGTGGACTTAACGCTATGCATTTCTTGCTTGTTTGGAGGATATAATAATGTCCTTCAGTTTGTGCAGACTATAGAGACATACAAGCTTCTCGGTGTGGAACACGTGGTTATCTACAACAACAGCTGTGGCCCAGACCTAGAGAAAGTCTTGCGCAGCTACAAGGAAGATGGCATTCTGGAAATCATTCCCTGGCCTATTGATCACTTTCTGAAACCATCCAAAGGCTGGAACCATGAGGTGCACTCAGGTGAAGTACACTACTATGGGCAACAGGCCACATTAAACGACTGCATCCACAGGAACAGGCAGAGGTCCAAATACGTGATTCTGACAGACGCCGATGAAATCATCATGCCGTATCAACACTCATCTCTGAACGAACTCATGACTAAACTCCAGCAAAACAACCCTCATGTGGTGGCTTTCATCTTTTGGGCCCATGTCTTCTCTAAAGAAATTACCAGGGGCAGTGAGAGATTTGACTTTCCTGAGTGGAGGAATGTCCCTGGTGTCAATATACTGAGACACATCCACAAGGAACCCTTAAAGTGGTGGGTCAACAACAATAGCAAGATGATAGTTGACCCAAGAAAGGTGATGCAGGCATCTGTCCACATTGTTCATAAAATCGATGGAAAGTCCTTCTGGGTGCCTCGAGATTTGGCTATTGTCATGCACACTGCTAAACCCAAGCGTCCTGAATTGGGCATTGAGAAGCTGATCAAGGACAGTAAAATTTGGGATTATGCAGAAAGACTGATACCAAATGTAAATAAAGTGCTGCACAAGGCTGGGATTTTAAAGTGGGAAAAAAAAGAAAAAAGGTAAACACGGCTAGTCGTTCGAATTTTTGTACCTGCTTTTTTTTTTTATAAAAAGAAAGATCATCATTTAAAAAAAAAAAAGTTAACAATGTGATGCGACGATTAAACAAAATGTGCATTTGTTGGCATTTGTATCGAAATGAAGCGTTTTTTTATTTATTTTAAATAGATGTATTTATGTATAAATATTAGATGTGCTATAGTTCTGCAAAAAGAAAGTGACCAATAATTTGTGATCAGTATTTTATATGTAGATTAAACAGTTTCTCAAGCGCATTCTCTCTGCACCACTGATGCTATGTGAACATGACGTGTCACAAACTACAGAGACCAAGTGGGCATTTTCTGAGTCACACAGAATACAGATTAACATGGTAGAGGTAGAGCTGCATCCTTCTGGAGACAGAACAGGACTCTTTTTTTTTTTTTTTTCAGTACAAAAAACCTTGTACGTAAGTAAATTTATGATTTGCTGTCTGAACCAAAGAAATAAAAAATTTACTATCTGTCTTTTTCTTTTCTTTCGGCTGCTCCCATTAAGGGTCGCCATAGCGGATCATCTGTTTTCAAAAAATGAACTATTTGTATATATATCGTACTGCATTAAATCAATTCGAAATCAGATCACACTGCATTGTAATAGCTGGTTCATTTGTTTCTTTAAAGTATTGTATTGTTGTACCGTCGTATCGGCTTCAGTTACAAAGATACACATTACTAATGTAGACTGTCGAATGTTAAATCCTGAAATAAAACGTGAACATTTTCACATGGAACTTTTAATGACTTTCTTTTCATGAAGAATTGATATATTGGTATCAAATGCTGTGAAATCATTCATTAAAGTGCATTATATCCATTATAGTGGATACATTTTAATGCATAAGCAAAGTAATGGAGAGTGTGTTAGAGAAGTAAAGAAAAGAGTGCAGGCAGGGTGGAGTGAGTGGAGAAGAGTGACAGCAGAAGTGATTTGTGATAGAAGAGTATCTGCAAGAGTGAAAGGGAAAGTTTATAGGACTGTGGTGAGACCTGCGACAGGAGATGGAGCTGGAGGTAGCAGAGCTGAAGATGTTAAGGTTTTTGTTGGGAGTGTCGACGATGGACAGGATTAGAAATGAGTTTATTAGAGGGACAGTGCATGTAGTACGTTTTGGAGACAAGGTGAGGGAGGCGAGACTGAGATGGTTTGGACATGTGCAGAGGAGGGACATGGGGTATATCAGTGGGAGAATGCTGAGGATGGAGCCACCAGGAAGGAGAAAAAGAGGAATAACAAGGAGGAGGTTTATGAATGTGGTGAGGGAAGACATGCAGGTAGTTGGTTTGAAAGAGGCAGATGTAGAGGACAGGGGGGTATGAAGACGGATGATCCGCTGTGGTGAGCCATAATGGGAGAAGCCGAAAAAGAAGAAGTAGAAGAAGAAGAAGAAGAAGACTCTATCTTCTTAGTGCTCTGTTTTCATTCAAGTCTAAAAATACAATGCTGAAAAAACAAGAATTTTCTTTATGTAACTTTATTTATTTATTTAATAACATCATTCAAATAATAAACCAGAGACTAAAAGGAATTTTCTGGCGAGCTTTCTATCTATTCAATTATTTTGACCGAGGATAAAAGCGCACCATGTTTAAAAACAACAGTGTCTTTGCCAAATCAGGAAACTCTGCACTCTGTGTGCTTTTTGAGGTCTTGAGCTGCATTTCATTATACTGTACAGTATGCCTGTTTGAATTGATTTTCCTGGACCTTTTAATACCATTGGAGAATGATCATTTAAGCATCAGGAACCACATGTGAAAGTAATACTATTGTTAATTAAAGTAAATAAAAATAAAAAAGAGAGAGACTCACCAAGCATACAGTAACATGACACATTGGAATTACACATTAGAGACATTACAGTGAGCATATTTATTTCCTAAATCCAGGTTGGAATTGTATTGAGTGAAATCAAACTATATATTATGCCAGAATAATATAAATATTAACAAAATAATAGATATAGAAAAAAAATAATAGAGCACCTTACAAATCACAAATATGTATGTAAAAAAACTCATTTATGGCTCTGTGTTGTGTTGTGGTGTGTGTGTGTGTGTGTGTGTGTGTGTGTGTGTGTGTGTGTGTGTTGGGGCGGGGGGGCTGTCTAGCAGCCGTGACCTGCTTCTTTCTGCATAAGAGACTCTTCAGTACGTAGGGGGATGGTGTCAATGATGGTAAAGATTTCGGCCGCTGTGACCGGATATGTGTAGCGCTGCTTGTCCACGCCCTGTTTGTCCAGCAGCACCAGATTAAATGAATTCTGAGACAGCTGTAGCAGCATTCTGTAGAACACAGACACGGATACATGCATAAATACATACATACATACATACATGCACATGCTTATGTGCAGGTTCTGAATGCTTTTGAGAACAGAAGCATTTAACCATACTGATATTTTACACAATATGCCAAATCACATCACCATGCTGATCAAACAATGCAATAGTACTTCAGAGAACAAGATATAAAGCTGCATAGAAATGGGGTTCAATATACGAAACTGTTGCTAGGACTGGAAATGTACACAGAACAATAGTGTGATGCAAACAGTGATGTTACACGTGTACAATCAAATTAGTGGCCCGGAACTAAGTGCTTTGTAATTAAGTTAGAACATTAGCGCAGTTCCTCTGTCTGAGTTCCAAGAAAGTGAGTATGATTGGCAAATGAGCTGCTGCACAGAAGAGTTGGATGCCATTTTCATTTGTAATGAAGCCCAGAAGCTTTTTTGGGCCCTGATACAATGCAGAAAATCTGACCAGTGGTGGACAGTAATGTAAATAAATGTAATTTGTTTCTGTACTTTAGTAGGTTTTTAGCATATCTGTGCTTTACTGAAGTCTTTTCATTAGAAAAAGTCTTCATTACATCTCAAAGTTAAATGTACTTTTTACTAAATTACATTTTGCTAAATCAGTCGTTTCTTTTTATTTATCAGTGAAGAAGACACGTGACTGGTCAATCACGCAGCAAGCCACCTATCAGGGTCGAGCTCACACTCTGTTTTAAACTTGTTTATACTGCTGCTTGCTGGTAGCTACTTATCACCAACATACAGTTTTGTGTCAACAGCAAGCAGAATATTTTGAGAGGAATAAATGATGGAGGAAACTCCTGAATCTAACCTGCAACAACACCTGTGGCCTTATTTGCACAATTTCTTTGAAGTAGTTGAAAAGTTTTTTGGGCTTATGATCATTTTAATAGATATTTGACTCATTAATATCATTCTATTAATAGATGTGACAAGAGTAACATTAGAGTCTTTTCACCTGAACTTAGTAACTAGTAATTTTGATAGTGAAGTACATTTGAAGGCAAATATGTTTGTAATTTAACTCAAACGAAGGTTTAAAAGGAGCACATTTACTGGAGTAATATTTTACTTAGTGTATCTCTTAGTATTTCTCTAGTGTATTGACTTAATCGTTAACATCCATGGTTGTGTACTTTGTTCACCGAATCTGATTCTTTGTACCATTACTTTCTTTAATGTAGTAAACACATCAGTGTGAAAGTTATAAGCTTTCTTTTTATTCTTTTTTTTTTTTTGTATGGTAATTTATGGCCAGCAGAGGAGATGGATGTACGGTATATATGTTTTGATGTATA
The DNA here is from genome assembly GCA_024362625.1 of Silurus asotus. Lineage (NCBI taxonomy): Eukaryota > Metazoa > Chordata > Actinopteri > Siluriformes > Siluridae > Silurus > Silurus asotus. Next base: position 11,570,858 of record MU551633.1, on the reverse strand, counting down.
TAACAAGACTCATTAAACTGGAACACTATAATTGGCATCCCTTTTTGGTGTAGGCTCCTTATTTGCTGGTATTCCTGGGCAATGGCATGACATTGGTTAAAAGAGTGCCATCCATGTCCATTGGCACCGAAAAAATAAAAAGGTTTTTCCCTAGTACCAGTTTGCAAATCTAAATGCATAAATAATTCATACAACATACTATACTTAGAGTTGTACTGCAAAACTGAACCGAAGAGCTTTTCCCACAATTGAGACGACAACTGGCTCTGGTTGTGGAAGCATTTGAACCGATTGTAAGATCTGAATATTGTGTGGAAACCCTGTTCATGATTGTCAGATCTTTAATGTGAGAATAGAGCATACCTGAGCTGTAAGACCAGTCCTGGAGTGATAAGCTGATATCTAATGCGTCCGATTTGAGACGGAAACCTTCCCACTAGTTCAATCACAGTCACGTGTCTTAAGTCCAGGCCACATTGTGCTTGCTGAAACACACATTCACACACACATAATTTTTGACTAGCTTATTACTGAAATCAATAAGGTAACCCTATAATTTTCATGTCTTATTCCCAAAGCACAGACATGATGTAAAGATAAAGCTCTATTACCTGTAAATTAGTCATTTGGAATCGGTAGTAATGGTTGGCTGCTGTGGGGGTGGAGATTATAAGCAGACGACGTTTCTCATAAAACTGGTCAAGCAGTTGAGCAGCAGATCGCACTCCAACATTGATGCTCAAAGCTGTAATTATTAACAGGTAAGGAGAAAAAAGTAATTAAACAAGGCTGTCATACAGACATTAGTTAAACTCTGGGATAAGTGTATAAATGTAACAGGGGAGTGGTTCAAAAAATAGATGCAGTTTCCACTCCTTGAAATTTGTTCTTTAATTTTATAAACTAAAAAGCCCCAGTTTGACTTGAATGCCCCTCATAATATGTTATTAAATTCATATAAATCCATGACTATACTTATTGAAAAAAATTACACATAAACCAAAACTATTTGGTTGATGTAGCTATTAGATATTGTCTTTTCGAGCGCTACATACGTGCACAGCTGGTTTCCAGGCCAGACCATTCCATGTTGAACTGGCAAACTCGGGCAGCACTGCCTCTCAGCTCATAGCCTCCCAGACAGCGAAAATCACACGTTGCCCCATAATTATCTCCTGCACTGTCACACTTCATCCAGCCATTTTCAGGCACTGAGAGGGGAGTGCAGCGGCGCACTGTAAAAAAGAAATTACTGGATGATATTAAATCTTCAAATTAAATGAGGTAAAATACATCATAGAGTATAGATTTTTATAAACACAGTATATGCATATGTGTGTGTGTGTATATTCATGTAGCATTTCTTTTGTAAGCTAGCCAGCTTATAGTATCATACTATCAGGAGTTTATGATGTAATCGGAGATGTGGTAGCTCAGTGGTTTTGGTGCTGGGTTACTGGTTGGGGGTTCAAAACCCAGTAGCACCAAGCTGCCAAACTTGCGCCCTTGAACAAGGCCCTAACACTCTGTGCTCCAGGGGTGCTGTATCATGGCTGACCCTGCGCTCTGACCCAGCTTCCGAACAAATAAGGATATGCATAGAAACTGTGCTGTAATGTATATGTGGCAAATAAATGCTATTCTAATGAAATTCTCATAACTATAGTGTTATAGATTAAACTTTCTTTCGACTTCTCCTGTTAGGGGTCGCCACATCGGATCCTCCGCATGTTTGATTTGGCACGTTTTTACGCTGGATGCCCTTCCTAACGCAACCCTCCCGATATTTTTCGGGTTTGGGACCGGCACTGAGAGTGGCTGGGGTTGGTTCCCTGACCCTGATCAAACCCGGGTCGCAGCGGTGAGAGCGCCGCATCCTAACCACTAGACCACAGATTGACCAACTAAATTGCCTGTATTGATTGAGCTAAAATACAGCGGGTTCTACTATATCTGCTTACTATTCTACTATAACTCAATTTTCAGGGGGCATTTTTTATTTTCTTTCTGTCAAAATCTAAAAAAATAAGCTTGTTTTGAATGCAGTATGAAATGAATAGGACAGGGGTAATCCAGTGCTAGAGTTAAAAATCTGTACTGTAGTTTATAAATTATAGTGCACAGTCCAAACATATACAACATATGAGTAAATGTATTAATGTGCAACTACTAATGCTAACAGCAAGAGCTTAAAATATCTACTGTACAGTTTGGAGATATGATGGCTTTTTTTGGCATAAGATACATGTATTATTCACCTTTTACTCTGATGCTGAATTTACATGTAGCTTTGTTTCCAGCTCGGTCGAATACAGTGTACGACTGTTTATGGTTTCCTTCTGTAAAGTATGTTCCTGGAGGCTTTCCATTTAGTACTACACTGTAAAGCACAAAAAGGTATTTATGGTTACATGGAACTTCGAGGAACCACAAGAGCAATAATTAAACACTCACTACTCAGCATATCTTCAGATATAGGGCAGCGTGTAATTTTGGCTTTGTACTTAATCACACTGGATTTAAAATAAAACACCAAAGATTGTATTTAATGCTTCAGAGATCTAACACACAAAACTGAGTTGTGACATGCATTCATGTCTGGGTAGATTAACCACAAGATCCAACACATGTTTTATCACCAAACAGAAACCTGTGTGAAATACTTAACATAAAACAAGTAAGCCACAGACGAGAAATCCTGTGTGGTGCAGAAGAAAAGTTCAGATAAGCATTTTACTCATTACCAGAGCAATAAAATATATGTGTGAGGAAGTCAAACTAACTCTGTGAGTATTCCATCTGCAGTATCTTGGCCCTCGGGTGTATCCCAGGTCACTTTTGCAGTCACTTTCCCAGGCTCAGCTGTTTTCTCCTTCACACTTGGACATTTAATGACTGGGGGATCCAGATCTGTAAAAATTATCACATTTTAATTGATAGTAATGTAGCTTCATTTCTCAAAGTATATAAATAGTTTTTGGGTTGTGATCATTTTACCCACCCAGACACACACTTTGGCCTCCACTCCATGCCTTGCTGCTTTGGCAGGTGACCCCACGGTCTCCACGATGTGTGTATCCTGGTGAACAGAAGTACTGGCAGTGGGAGTTGTAGTAGAAACCATCTGAACATTTAAATCCACCATTTGATGGCATGGTCAGTGCTGGACAGCGGACCTCTGCGAAAATACATTCCGTTCAGACATTGTGCGCTGATATGCTGAAAAATGAAAACTTTATTCATACTGGCATTTTGCTAGTCATTAAACGTATGTGAGACGTAGCATCAAGTATGTGTAATGAGGTTATGTGTCTGTCTGAGGCTAACCTCTGCAGATGTATTTTCCTGACCACTGTTTGCTGGCCATGCAGAGGATCTCGTGGCTGCCTTCGAGCTCGTAGCCTCTTTTGCAGTGGATTTTACAGCGGGTTCCCAACACATTCTTATAGCGTTCACCACGTGGCGTTTGGCAGCTCGCATGGCCGTGCTTCACTTTCACCGGAGCGCACCATGGCACACCTACACCCACAAGTCACATTAAGTAGGTATCCATACACACTAAAAAGATGACATACTTCTGTTTATAAAAAGTGATCCCATCATCAAGAATTAAAAATCACAGTTCCACACACTTACCTCGACTCTGTTAGCCTTGGGGGTGACCATGGATAAAAGCAGAAAGGAGTATTGAGGAGTGAAGGTTGATTAGTCGATAAGAAAGAGAAAGGAATCGGAAAGATTGCTAATAGAAAAGGCTTACATTTGGCGTGATGCAGGCAGAAATTTTGCTATAAGGTATAAGGAACAGAATGTGTGTGTGTGTGTGTGTGTGTTTGTGTGTTCACCTGTATATCTCGCATCCTCATCATCAGTGTACGACCAGTACCCCGACCCTGTAAAAAAAAAGAAGACAGCAAAAGAGAGCCAAGGCCAGTCTGAATTGCCACGGAATCACAGAGATCACGAAGGCCTGCATGCAAACTCTGATTCCCGCACTGTGGTCAATTCCATTAAAGCTCAAACCAGTATTTGCTTCGACTGGCTTGAGAACTTTAAGCAGAAAGCACAATGCAGTGTTCAGTGAATAACATGCATGTGCTTTTCCTAGAGTACACTTACAGTGAGGTGAAATAAATATCCAGACACTTTTACGTTTCAGCTGGATATAGATTACACACTGGACAGATCTGAATGAATAATAGAAGAATTCCAGTCCTGAATAAGATGGAAAATAATTGTTTGGAATGAAAATAACCAGTAAATGTAAAAGTAATCCGATAATCAATACTTGGCCTGTGTAACAGAATTATTCTGTATTAAATAAATAATAGGGCTGTAAAACCTATTGTCAATGTTAAGGGATAGAGAACCCCTATAATATATTATGTGAATCTGGCACTCATTGGCCTCATCTCCTCATCTCCCAATACATTTCTATAACATGTAACGTGTTTTACCAAAAAAATGTAAACTCCTGGCCTCTACTCTATTTGTATCCCCAAAACACCTCTTTCTTGTATTCATCAGTCTTTTTCCCCCCGAACACTCTTTCCTTCTCTGTATGTGAAAATACATTCATACATTGTACATTTCATCCACAAAAACTTTTATTTCTGCCATTAAGGTTTACACATACCCACACACATGCACACAAAGAGTTCAAGCACCAGTCTGCCCTATTCCTGCATTCTACAATCCCTGTATCTGCAAAGTATAAGATTTCATAGCATTCTCCTATCTAAAAATTGCGAGAGGTACATAAGTTATGATACTACATCTTTATGACATATGATAAGATATTACAGATATGACTGTTTACAAGAAATTAAATAAGGTTTATGATCCAAAAAAAATGCAATGGCAAATATTATACATTTATTATGTTTGTACTGCTGAATATTGAAATGCAATTATTTGTAAATTAGATTTGTGTAAATTGATTTATTGTATGTATAACTGTATTGTTCCAAAATGCTGCCAGACCAGGGAACACACGGTGTGTGAACACACAAGGATTAAGCTGGCTTCCAAAAATCTGTCTATGTCAAATTTTATTGAACAAATATATAAATATATATGGACTTACACTACAATTACTGACTCTGACTTTAACTAATAGGGTCTTTCTTGTTTGTGAGGTTATTGCGATTTTCTGAATGGCAATAACGCCCCTGCTGGAAGGTCAGTGAAATGCAGGTGCACAAGCTGTAGCACTAACACATTCGAGATACTGCACACTTAAATATTTTCAATACATTTTCATGGCATTATAATTTGCTGGACACTTTGTATTTAAGCATTAGGCACTTTGCATCACAATTCTTGAATTTATGATGCAGTTCGAGCTGCATTCTTTCCCATTTTGTTTACAATGTGTTACTTCCTTTATGTTTTAGGAATAAACACTAGTAATGGACCTACAAAGTCATTTGCATGCAAGAAATAACCAGTGAACGGATGTGATTATATCTGAGTTATAGGAAATTAATTAACAACAGGGTGATGTGATGGGCTGAAAACGGTGCGCAATGAAAAGGCAAAATTATTGATCATGTCACCAAATAGATTAAAACTAAAGGATTGAGCCTGGTTTGAAAATGTAAGAAGTAGAAAGTACAGATATTTGTGTAAAAACAAAAGGTGATGAGTGAAAGTAAAACATTGTCAGAAAATAAATAGTGAAGTAAAGTATTGATACCAGAAAAATCTACCTAAGTACATTATAGAAGTATTTGTACCTAATTACTTCTCATCTCTGAGATTCATTTCTATTAGTATTGTATTCTATAGAATTGTCCCTTGAGAACATAGCTGCCAAAATGTGAGGGGTGTACTCACTTTTGAGAGATACTGCATAAAGTTTATTGCACATCTGTAAAGGACCTAAGCCTCACAAGTTTTAATATACTGTATAACTGTTGCTTTTAGGGAAACTTGATTTGACTATTGGCGTTTAACAATTGGAATTATTTCACAATCATGATGACATCGTGAACTTTTTCAGAGAAAACTTTTAAGTTTAAGTTAAAGGAAGCATGTTCAAACTCACTTACTCACAGTAACTACTACTCAGGGTTGTGGAGAATCCAGATCCTATTCCAGGAACACTTTTTGTGAGTCAGAAATACACCCTTAATGGGATGCCAGTCCATTGCAAGGCAACATCTAAACCATTCTCACACTCCTTTAGACCTATTTCCATAGTCAGTCTACCTACTTGGAGATGAAAGAGGAAAGGTGCATGAACATTCTGCACAAACAGTAACCTAAGTTTAGGCTCAAATTCAATAAGCTGGAGCTGGGAAGCAGAAATGCTACCCGCTGTGCCACCGTGCCACCCCTGCACTATTACAGTCAACATGTTATTTTCTCTTCCATTTACACAGCTCAGGATAAACAGAACTGCACTCCAACAGAAACAGGTTTCTGTGGTCGATTCCATTTAGATCAGTGGCACGTACTAACTGTGCATTACAGACGATGTGATCCTGACTGCAGTATACCTCTACATTTAAACTCAACTACATTACTAATGGGATCTTCCTAACATCAACCAGAAGTAACCTCACAATTATATGTTTATTATATGTGTAGAATAGTAGGAGAAAGTAACAATAGGAGCTCATGAGACAAGGCAGCATCTCACACACTCATAAACATTTCAATATTTCTTGGAAACTCTCATTCTACATGGATCTACCATTGGCTTAACATCCCAGCATTCTTGGAAAAGATTACTGTAGCCTGATCTGTGTGTATGTGTGTGTGTGTGTGTGTGTGTGTGTGTGTGTGTATGCCTGAGTGCTCCATGGTCCTCTTGGCAGATGAGTTCATCTGTTGAGCTCAGCAAAATGTTGTGCAACTCTTCTCTCGCACACAGACGAGTTTTCCACTCGCAGCAGGCTTGCCTGGAGCAGTCGTGCAGTTCTCTTGCCATCTTTTTGATGTGATGGTGAATTACAGAATGCCATTGACAGCCTTAAAGCACTTACATATGCTTTGCTCTTGCTACACGTTAAAGCATTCGGATCATAAGGCACTATTAATTGAACAGAATCCATGAAGGATCTTTATTTTTGCAGTGTGTGGATGCAGAGAGACAGGACGTGCATATCCAGTATACTGCTTCGAAGACACTTTTGCAGGAATGCTATTTAAACACACAGTAGCTCACACAACACCGACACGTTAAAGGGAGCAGGGATTTGGCAGGATGTGGTTATTTTATTAATGCAAATCTGACTCTAAACTCCGGAACGTAGATTCCTGTTGCAACCTGCATGAAATCTACCAAACATACTAACAGTATGACATATCACTACACATATATACCACACACAATCCCCCCTTTGAAACACAAAACACTTACACGTCTGCATCTGTTGATTTACACACATACATACTGTACACAGACCTACTACTATGACTAATGTGGCCTCTCAAGGGGTTCAGATATTTACATACATTTTCCACAAAATCCCCCAGGAGCACTTTGCACAATTAATGACTCTTGAGTCACACTGCAAGTTATTTACTTTGATATGCCTCATGCATCTGTAGATTTTTCTCCAAACATACTCTGGGGGGGATATTTTTCTGCAATGCGATCTCTTTACACATCAGGATGTTGGTCTAAATTGGTATTTCGACTAAACCTTTTTACACCACCATGCCCATTTTTTCCCAATTTGTATTTGTAAAAGAATTGAACTAAAACAGGAAATGAAAGTAGTAGTAATAATGCTCCTATAAAACTCCTTCAACGTTGACATTCTCACATTCTGCAAGACATAGATGACATCCATATGGTATAAACACTGAGCTCCATTATTATTGGAACCTCTGAGTAAAGATATATGGGACAAAATACAAATACGATCATGCTTCATAACGTTTTAAAGGTGTTTGTAATTATAGTACATCTGTCCAAAAAACTAAATAACTGAGGTGACATTATACATTTGCAAATATTTCCTCCATTTTGCAGCAGTTTCATGGTTCATAGACAGCATTCGCCTTAAAAAATACTAAATGTTTTCCACTCCAAAACTAACAAACAAGTAAGAAAGAAAACATCTGTTCAGTCTATAGAAATGCATGATAACTTTTAATCACATTCCCAGATTAATGTTGGACATTCTCTATGATAGCACATCGTTTTTCTGCTGTAGAAGCTCCAAGTTCTTGGAGCACAGTGGTTGACTAAGTAAAAATCCCCTTGGAGGTCTGATCATCCATAAGCACCCATGAGAGAACCTATTGACTTAGAGGAACTTTGTGCATCTCGATCCATTCTAAATCTATACCAAGTCATTGCATTTTTGTCTTTCAACCACTTTTTGTCCATTTGCACAGTGGTGAAAGGGGACACAAACTTTGGAGTGGACACACATCACAGCTGGATGAATGGGTACAGTGTTTCACACTGCTTGACAATATTAGTTGTGTAACGCGCAACTCGACCTTCTTCTCCCCCCAAAAACGTCTACGTAAACACACACACACACACACACACACACACACACCGCACACCTTTGAAGGATTTCGAGTTTTTCTCCCATTCTTACACATTAGTTCAAGCTCCACAAATGCAAAAATGTGTTCCCGAGCAGATCTAGGAGACGAAGAAAAAAAAGCCCCCCAGTGATGAGATGAGTGAGGCTGAAAGCTCTTACCGTCATACGCGAGGTAGCAGGAGATCTGGAGTCCCAGGAGCACACACACTCTCAGCCAGAAGTCCATGTTTCAAATGTGCAAAAGTTTCTTGAGAACCCGCTGCATTCCTCCTCCTCCTCCTCCTCCCCACTTCCTCTGCACGAGCGCCGCCTCCTTCAGCGAAACACGAGCTCTTCATCTTCTACCTTCGATGAACATACAGTAAAGCCTCACTTCTGCCCACTTCGGCCCACATGCTCCCGAAACTACGACCCCAGGAAGCCCAGTGGTGTGTCATGTGTACTGCCAATGTGTCAATTTCACCCTCTATTTGTAGGAATCAGTGTGGTTTTAAATGTTACATTTAGGATGAACTGATCCAGAATCTTCAATATCTACATCAGGGGTCACCAAACTTGAAACTGGGAGCTACTTCTTGGGTACCTATTAATGTGAAGGTCTACCAGTTTGATACACACTTCTGAAATAACAAATTTGCTCAATTTACCTTTAATTATGTTATTATTAATAAGTCATCTATATTTTAATATTGTCATTTTTAAATTTACACCAATGCAAGTGTGATTTTGTCAGGGAACCACCAGCCACACCTCCCTCCAAGTCTCTATCTCTCACTCAGCCTCTTCCTGCTCTAATCACCTACACCTGTTCCCCATTACCTTTCCCCTTTATAAGGTCCCGATTGAACCTCACTGACGGTCGGAGCGATTCATTGCCATGAGAGATCTACCAGACTGCCTACCACTAGTATTTCCCTGTAGCTCCATGCTCGGTTGCCTTTAACGGTTCACATTGACGATTATCGCTGGACTACCTGCATTACGGATTCTACCTGCTCACTGGTAAATGGCGATATGGCGAGCTATTTTTAGAAAAGGCCCGTGGGGGACTCATGGTCCTTGCATGGGACCTGGGGCACCATGTTGGTGACCCCTGATCTACATCAATAAAGGCTTTGCACCTGTAATGCAAAAATTATAAACACACATGGATAAAATTGTTGGTACCCTTCGGCCAATGAAAGAAAAACTCAATGGTTACAGAAAACTTTAATCTGACAAAAGTAATAATAAATAAAAATTCAATAGGTAACCTATTGAAGGTAACCAATGAAGGTCAGACATTGCTTTTTAACCATGCTTCAACAGAATTATTAAAAAAAATAAACTCATGGAACAGGCCTGGACAAAAATGATGGGATCCCTAGAAAAGACTAAAAATGAAGTGACCAAAGGGACATGTTAATACAAGATGTGTCCACTAATTATCATCACAGGTGTCTACAATCTTGTAATCAGTCAGTGGGCCTATTTATAGGGCTCCAGGTAGTCACTGTGTAGTCTGGTGACATGTTGTGTGCCACATTCAACATGGACCAGAGGAAGCGAAGGAAAGAGTTGTCTCAGGAGATTGGAAAGAAAATTATAGACAAGCATGATAATGGTAAAGGCTATAAGACCATCTCCAAGCAGCTAGATGTTCCTGTGACTACAGTTGCACATATTATTCAAAAATTTAAGATCCATGGGACTGTAGCCAACTTCCCTGGATGTGGCCGCAGGAGAAAAATTGATGACAAATCAAAGAGTGGAATAATCTGAATGGTAACAAAAGAGCCCAAAAAGACTTTTAAAGAAATCCAAGGTGAACTCCATGGTCAAGGAACATCAGTATCAGATCACACCATCCATCGTTGTTTGAGCCAAAGTGGATTACATGGGAGACGACCAAGGAGGACACCATTGTTGAAAACAAATCATAAAAAAGCTAGACTGGAATATGCCAAACTACATGTTGACAAGCAACAAAGCTTCTGGGAGAATGTCCTATGGACAGATAAGACAAAAATGAAACTTTTTGCCAAGGCACATCAGGGATTCTAGAGAGAAGTGTGCTTGCCAGTGTCAAAAAGCCTCAGTCTCAGTCGCAGGTCATGGGTCATGCAACACCCAAGAATGGCTAAGAGGAAAACATTGGACTATTCTAAAATGGCCTTCTATGAGCCCTGACCTTAATCCTATTGAGCATCTTTGAAAGGAGCTGAAACATGCCGTCTGAAAAAGACAACCTTCAAACCGGGAACAACTGGAGCAGTTTGCTCATGAGGAGTGGGCCACAATACCTACTGAGAGGTGCAATAGTCTCATTGATGGTTACAGGAATCATCTGATTGCAGTGATTGCCTCAAAAGGTTGTGCAACCAAATATTAAATTAGAGGTGCCATCATTTTTGTCCAGGCCTGTTCCATGAGTTCATTTTTTTAAATAATTCCGTTGAAGCATGGTTGAAAAGCAATGTCTGACCTTCATTGGTTAACATTAATAGAATTGTTATTTATTATTACTTTTGTCAGATTAAAGTTTTTTCTGTGCCTATTGTGAGTTTTTCTTTTATTGACCGAAAGGTACCAACAATTTTGTCTGTGTGTGTACTTACTGTACTTCAATCATTAAGACATTAACTGTTTACAATGTCTGTTACACAGCATAAAAGAGAAATAAAAATCATGTAAAGAACAAACCTTTGAACAAATGTGGAGCATTATTGATTAACTACATTTAATTAGTATGGAATAAAGGAATGTAAATGAAGTGCAGGAAAGTTTGCACTAGCATAAAACACGTTCACCATATATGAATATTTCAGTAGTTAATTTACACATTTTAGGGTCTAGATACAGCGATAATATTTTCCCAGAAGTGAGTGTTCTAAGGTCTTCTTTCTGTTGGATTCTCTTGTTTCTTCTCCCAGCTGAGTGTGTGTAGAGAAACAGCATCAGAGTGATGCCATTTCTGCTTCAATTACTGTTACTGGTTATTGATGAGCTTCCTTCTTCTAAATGTTCACCATCTTTCCCCACTTTTCTTTTCTTTTCACATTGTCTTCTACTTTTCGTCATTGCTAACCCATGTTTCTCCCCTGCCAAGTCACTGCTGTCCTTTTCATCTTCTGTGCCTTGTAGCTCTCCTTTTTCATAGCTATCTTTTTTCTCTTACATCTTTTCTTTTCTTCTGTAGCCTTACTGTTTATCCTTTTACTCCCTTCCTCTCATTCCTGTCCTATTAGTCCCACTAGCTCTAGTGCAACTAATCTTTTTTCTGTTTGTTCAAGCCTCCTTCTCCCACTACCTAAATATAGTTTTTCATAATTTTTTTTCTTCTAGTTTCTCGGTCCAAATAAATGATATTCATTACTTCTTATTTTTCTAAAATCTGCTAACAATTCTGTATGTCTTTCCCTAATATCAATCCAGGTTTGCTAACCCAACACTAACGTCCTGCCCTGTAGCTTTCACTGTCTTTTATACTCATCAGGCTGATTAATCCACAATTGTTCCAGTCTGCAATTTTTTTCTATTGTGGGAGAATGCTGATTAGTCTTTGCTTCCCACTGTGATTAGAAGAAAGAAAGAAAAAAAAATCATAAAAGGGACATTTCCTCAAGGATAATACCATGTGCTACATCTATATAAAGAAAAAACATAGTCAGGTAAAACATACCATTTACTCTGCACAGTTCAGTGTTAAAGCTAAATTTGTCAAGCTCTTCTTCTTTACAGTTCTATTAAACTTTTTTGGTAAATGTGTCTTGATGAATTGTGTAGATGAACCTTGAATGTCACTAATGAAGGGGCGTGTTCACTTTCAGATCAACCAATAATCAACTAGTTCTCTAAAATAGGTCAAGGCTGAATCTCGTGAACCTTCAATTGGCGAGTGTATATAAAAAGAGCAAAACACAGACTTACAATTGTCGAAAATGAATGAACAGCTAGAAAATGAACATGGTCGAGAGCCAAGAATAAGGATGCATGCTGTAAGGGTAAGGAGGCAAAATAGAGGAAGAGGAGGAAGAGGCCAGAGACATAGACACATTTCTGATGAAATTAGAGCCACTACTGTGGACCATGTTGTCAATTATGGCCTCACAATGGCTGAAGCGGGTCCGAGGGTACAGCCAAATATTGGGATATCAACTGTGTCTTTAATAATTCAAACATTTCGTAGAGAGAACAGGTATGTAATCCACCAGTGTGGACTGTGTTGTTACTGTAAGTGTGTATACATTCTCTAACACAGCTAAGTAAACATGTATTGCATTTTTTCCACACAGGACTGCAGGATTACCTCATAGTGGTGGCAGAGGACCGCTTTTCACACCCCAACAAGAGGAGGCTATTTGCACCATAGTCCGAGCAAACAATGCCATAAGGTTAAGGGAAATACAACAGGTTGTTGTAGAAGATAATAATGTATTTGAAAACATCTAGTCTGTTAGCATCTCAACTATCAATAGGGTGTTGAGACAAACAGCTTTATTGTGAACCATTTCAAAGGAATGGTGACAGAGTGAAGGAGCAACGGTACCAGTATGTACAGGTAAAACATCTATGGCATACTTTATCTAATATACATAAACTTCTTATAGTGACTTATATATAATACAGCATGTGGGGCCTATGTACATTTGTTATATTTGTAGGAAAAAAAACATGCAATATGTGTACATTTGATACGTGTATCTCTGTGAAATTTGTGAAATAAATGTGCATAACTAATTGGTTATCTTCTGGGTTGTAGCGTATAATGAAATTGGAGTCAAGTGAACCACCTTACAACTTTATATATGTGGATGGGGCTGGCTTCAATCTGAGCGAAAGCAGAAGATATGGTCAAAACGTCATCGGAAACAGAGCTACTGTTGATTTACCAGGCCAGCGGGGAGGAAATATCACTGTGTGCTGCTATGTCAGAGCAGGGTGTGCTATCTCATATTCTCCTTATAGGCCCATACAACACACAGCATCTCCTCACCTTCTTAAAGACCCTGTATAGGGCTCTCATCCCTGATGATGAGAGGTGTCTATTTCGAGATGATTTACCAAAGTATGATATACTTTGGGATAATGTGAGTTTCCATCACTCAAACAGCATCAGGCAATGGTTTCTGACCCATAACAGGATGCTGATGCAATTTCTCCCACCCTATTTCCTATTACTCAACCCGATTGAGGAGTTCTATTCAGCATGGAGGTGGAAGGTCTATGATTGCCAGCCACATACTCAGATGACCCTGCTGGCTGCAATGGATGCATTGCTGTATTGCAAGGGATGATATCTGTTGTGATGTGGATGAAAATCTGTGTCCCGACAGACTGGGACGTCAGGGGGTAGAGACAGATTGCACTGTATATGCGCAGTTCTGCCTAAGAAGTGTTTCCTATGTTTGACTTAAATTTTTTGACAGTCCATCAGTAAAGAAAAATTAAAAAATGAATCCTGTCCAGTCTCTTACAATCAATATCCCACATACAGTAATGTGTAAATTTGTGCTGTTGAAATTCAGAGTTGCCAATTCAGCCTCGTGCATTTTCAATACTTGTAATGCAAAACAGAGTTTACATCAGGAAATACTTAACTGAAGTATTGTCATATTGAAAAAAAGGACTGAACATTTTGACTCTCTTGTTCGTAAACAATGATAAAAGGACTTGTTATTTTGATGGTAATGATATATTCATTGACACAAATTCTTAATTTTGAAAAAAGTACTAAGGATTTGGAGTAAATACCACGCTTTTGCAAGAAATCCAATGCATTGTGCTATTTGTTTTGAGAATGCGCTTACTGATTTGCAAATCTTAAGGATGATTCGAGAAATGCTCCAAAGCGACTGAGAAAAAGTGTAATAACCACTATTCTAAGTAGTGCACAAGTATTTAAAAAATATCATTTCATATCAATATCAACTAAAGAAACTATAGAATCTACTCTAACAGTCACTGAGTTTGCATTAGTTTTCATTTTTATCTACATGGGAAATCACATGGCTGAATTGCAACAAAGTGCACGGACTCAAAACAGTTAATATTACTATTGGGTGGGAGTGGGCGGGGTTTAAGACAGATTCATGGGCGTGTCTTAGCCCAAGTAGTCGTGTCTGCCCCGCCCTCGGCTGATGAAAGCGCACGTGGGGATTGGGAAAAGTTTCTGAATTGTATTTTCTACATGGCGCTTTAACCCAAACTGCATACATCATGTTTGCTTTAAGGAAGACCTTCATGCACAATGTTAAAACCTTCAAACAGGCAAGACATTTTAGGTAAGAGTTCATGCAATATATATAAATGTGTGTGTGTGTGTGTGTGTGTGTGTGTGGGACTGACAGCTCAGCGACAAAAGAGAAACAAAGTGTTTGAAACTGAAAAGCTGTCATTGTGCAGACTGTATATTTATGAACATTGTATCCAGGTATAGTAAATTCAGGTTCCAGATGCAATAAAAAACAAAAGCAATAGTATAATCTGGGATCCTTGTTTAATTTACAAATGCAGTTTTAGTTATTATTCAGTTACTAAGTTACGAAAGAAAGTTTAATCCGATAGAAATACTCAGAATGGGCAATATATAAGAGCTTCTAATATTGTTTTGAATGTACAGGGTGAAAACTAAAAGTTGCTCAGACTTGGCTAAATAAATATGAGCATTTCATACTGTATAATTACTAAATGTGGCTTTTTTCAAAAATAATCATGAGTTGGTCTGAAAAGATCACGTGCTTAAAAAAAAGCAGTAAAAAAGTCTGCTACATCCAAGTTCTTTTCTGTTTGATTTGTTTTCATGTCATAGATTGTCAGTGACATCACTGTTCATGTTTATAGCTGCTATAGCTGAAGTATTGTCCTTTATAAGGTGTTATGTGACACTAGGTTGGGGAGAACATGTTTGGGATCTGTGAACTTGAAGGGACGCAGTTTTCTGACCCTGAAAGACTTCAACCCTGATGAGATCAAGCACATTCTGTGGATGTCTGCTGACCTGAAGCAGCGAATCAAGCATGAAGGACAGGTACCGCTTTAATTCACGAGACAATGCAATGGTCCACATGTGCAAATCTGAAATGTAATTGATGATAGTAAGGATGTTCATTTGCTTTTGTATTTAGGACTGATTTAATGCATTGTATTTGAATTTTTAGTATCTTCCTCTCCTTCAAGGAAAATCAATTGGCATGATTTTCGAAAAGAGAAGCACCAGGACCCGACTGTCCACTGAAACAGGTGCAAATAAGAGAATATGTGTATATAGTTAGGAAGTGAGTGTGTGTGTGTGTTTCAGTGAAGAGTAAGTGAATGAGGGTCAAGCCACATGGTCACTGAGCACACTGAATAGTACTGGATAAAAGTAAGCAAAACACTACAATAGAACATAAACTCTGTGGGTGTGTGTGTGTGTGTGTGTGTGTGTGTGTGTGTGTGTGCGCAAATAGGGTTTGCTTTGCTGGGTGGCCATCCATGTTTTCTCACCTCTCAGGATATTCACTTGGGTGTAAATGAGAGCTCAAAAGACACAGCCAGGTGTGAACACAAAAAAGGACACATATTGTTGACATGTACAGACACATACCTCCGCATTCAGTTAAACTTTATACACACTGGTAAAATTGTAACTGTGTTTGTGTGTGTGTTGCAGAGTGCTCTCAAGTCTGACTGATATTGTGTTAGCTCGGGTGTACAGTCACTCTACATTGGAGGAGTTAAATCAGGAAGCCTATGTACCAATCATCAATGGTCTCTCTGATCTTTATCATCCTATACAGATATTAGCTGATTTGCTCACACTGCAGGCACACACACACACACACACACACACACACACACACACACACACCTATTAAATTAAGATAGCATTAAAAGCACCCATATCCTTTGCTTTGCCTTCTCTTGTAGGAGCATTATGGCTCTTTGAGGGGCCTGACAGTGTCTTGGATAGGTGATGGAACCAATGTTCTTCACTCCCTCATGATGTCATTGGCCAAACTGGGTGTCAATCTGAGAATAGCCACACCAAAGGTTTGCCCCTCAATTCACCCAAATTGTCCAAATGCATGTCTCTGCAATAAAATGTGTTTAAAGCAATTATCTAGCACATGCTCTCTCTTTCTCAGGGTTATGAGCCAGATGCTGCTGTAACTCAGGAGGCATTGCATCTTGCTAAACAGGTATCTAGGCTCCAGTTGATGGCTCTAGAGCTCACGTACTGTTACCTAATGTGCAATCAAAGAAAATGTGAATGTTTACTCTAAACTCCACTGAAACTGCATCAACTAAACTGGGTGGTGGGTAGGGTGTGGGTGGGAATTAAACTTTCAGCTAGAGCGAATTTCAGATCATGGATTTGTAAATAATATACATAATATTTTGTGTTTGTACACTCTGTAGTATGGCACAGAGTTGCACTTGTTTTCAGAGCCAATGGCGGCAGCTGAGGGGAGCAATGTGCTGGTGACAGACACGTGGGTTAGCATGGGTCAGGAGGATGAAAAGAAGAAGAGGCTAAAGGACTTCCATGGATACCAGATCACCATGCAGGTAAACAAATCTTTATCAGCTCTGTTTCTTTTTTTCTTTTTCTTCTCGTTAGGGGTCTCCACAGCAGTTCACCCGTCTCCATACCCCCTCTGTCCTCTACATCTGCCTCTTTCAAACCAACTACCTGCATGTCTTCCCTCACCACATCTATAGCCCTCTTTCTTGGCCTTGTCCAAACCATCTCAATCAGCTTTCTCACTTAGTCTACAAAACGTCCTACATGCGCTGTCCCTCTAATAAACTAATTTATAATCTTGTCCATCGTCGTCACTCCCAATGAAAATCTAAACATCTTCAGCTCTGCTACCTTCAGCTCCACCTCCTGTCTTTTAGCCACTGTCCCTAAACCATACAACATCACAGGTCTCACCACAGTCCTATAAACTTTCACTTTCACTCTTGCAGATACCCTACTATCACAAATCACACCTGCTATCACTTTTCTTCACTTCTTTAACACACTCTCAATTACTTTGCACTGTTGACCCCAGGTACCTGAACTCCTCCACCTTCTCCACCTCTTCTCCCTGCAACCGCACCACCAACCACCCCACTGCCCTCCCCCTCATTTACACAGATGTACTCTGTTTTACTCCTACTGACTTTCATTCCCCTTCTCTCCAGCGCATATCTCCAGCTCTCCAGGCTCTTCTCAACCTGCTCCCTACTCTCACAACAAATCACAATATCATCCGCAAACATCATAGTCCAGGGAGACTCCTGTCTGACCTCGTCCTTCAACCTGTCCATCACCACTGCAAAGACAGTGGTGATGGACTCTCTAAACCAGTCTGTCTCCAACCTTCACTCTAAACCAGTCTGTCGTACCTACTGCACACTTCACTGCCGTCACACTGTCCTCATACATGTCCACCCTTACATACTTCCCTGACACACCTGACTTCCTCATTCAATACCACAACTCCTCTCTCAGCACCCTGTCATACGCCTTCTCTAAATCCACAAATACACAATGCAATTCCTTCTGTCCTTCTCTATACTTCTCCATCAACATTCTCAAACCAAATATTCCATCTGTAGTGCTCTTTCTCTGCATGAAACCATACTGTTGCACATGGATGGTCACCTCTTCTCTTAGCCTGGCTTCCACTACTCTTTCCCATAACTTCATGGTGTGACTGATCAACTTAATTCCCCTGTAGTTACTGCAGGTCTGTACATCTCCTTTATGCTTAAAGATCGGTACCAGCACACTCCTTTTGCATTCCTCATGCATCCTCCCACCTTCCAAAATCTTTTTATACAACCTTGTTAAAAACTCCACTGACATCTCTCCTAAACATCTCCATGCTTCTACTGGTATGTCATCTGGTCATACAGACTATCCACTTTTCATCCTTTTATTCGCTGTTCTCACTTCCTCCTTACTAATCCGATGCACTTCCTGCTTCAACATCTCCATATCACCCAACCTTCTCTATCTCTAATTTTCCACATTCATCATCTGTTCAAAATATTCCCTCCATCCTCTCAACAACTCTCCTCACTAGTCAACACATTTCTATCTCCATCCTTTATTGCTTTAACTTGTAGCACATCTTTTCCAACTCGGTCCCTCTGCCTGGCCAATCAGTACAAATCCTTTTCTCCTTTAGTTTCCACCATCATATACTTTTTTTCATCTCCTCCTCTTACTTTTCACCCTCAAAACCATCCTACAGACCAACATCCGATGCTGTCTAGATACACTGTCCCCTGCCAACACCTTACAGTCTCCAATCTCCTTCAAGTTGCATCTCCTACATAGAACATAGTCCACCTGTGTGCACCTTCCTCCACTCTTAGGTCACTCTATTCTCCTCTTTCTTCTTAAAATAAGTGTTCAACACTGCCATTTCCATCCTTTTAGCAAAATCTACCACCATCTGCCTTTCCACATTCCTCTTCTTAAAACCATACCTACCCATCACCTCCTCGTCACCTCTGTTCCCTTCACCTACATGTCCATTGAAATTTGCTCCAATCTTTCATTCCTAGAAACATCTTCTACCACTTCATCTCACAACCCACTTGTGGAGCATAAGCACTGATGACATTTATCCTCAACGCTTCAACTTCCACATCAGAAACTCTCTTCACCTCCATTACACTCCTAATGTACTTTTCCTTTAGAATTACCCCTACACTATTTGTTTTTTCATCCACACCATGAAAGTTAAAACCCACCTCGAATATTCCTGTCTTTACTTCCTTTCCACTTGGTCTCCTGAACACACAACATCTCTACCTATCTCCTCTCCATCATATCAGCTACCTCTCTCGCTTTACCAGTCATAGTACCAACATTAAAAGTACCAACCCGAACCTCCACTATCCTCCACTTCTCCTTTACCTGCCATCTCTGTAGTAGACGTCTTCCTCCTTCCTTCATCTCTTCCTTCGGCCAACAGTTTCCCAATTTCCACCAGTACCCTGTTGGGTAATGATACCTGTGGCAGTCATTGGTAACCTGGGCTTCGACTGATCTGGTATGAAATTCAGATTTGTGATCCGCATGTTTGATTTCAACGTTTTACGCTGGATGTCCTTCCTAACGCAACGCTCCCCAGTCATCCGGGCCTGGGACCGGCACTAAGAGTTCACTGGCTTGTGCAACCCTTATGGCTGGGTTCTTCATCAGCTCTGTTTCTAATTATCATAAATATTTCCACCTTGTATCGAAGGTGTAAATGTGTGTATGGTTATAAATTGTGTCCTATGACGGACTGCCATTCAGTCTAAGATGAATCTCCTTTCTCATATGCCCTGTGTTCCATGTACAAACATAATCAGTCGCTGAAGATAAATGTATTTATTTAATTTTTGATTCTCTCTAGAACAGTAGTTTCTTCTCTGTGGAGTCTCATTTTATTCTTTTGGAAGAAATAAGCAGTTTGGGATGATTCAATCATGGATTCTGGCTCTCAGACAGGAAGTGTAGCTGCACCAGATTGGACTTTCTTGCATTGTCTCCCACGAAAGTCAGAAGAAGTGGACGATGAGGTTTTCTACTCCCCACGCTCACTTGTGTTTCCTGAGGCTGAAAACCGCAAATGGACCATCATGGTAATATGCTTGTGTGTGAGAGAGTGTTGAAGTCTTTGGAGCATGAACACATATACATATGTTTAAGGCAATTATGCCTCATTCTTGTCTTTTTCTATAGGGCTTGATTGTGTGTATCCTGACTGACTACAGTCCTCAGATCCCCAAATTGAAATTGTAATGCTTCAGAACTAAACTCCAGAGCGTGCAACACAAGTGTCCTTCAACAATACAGGATCTATGCATTTCTATTCATTAATTTATCTCCTTTTATCTGGAAATCCTGGGCCCAAGGCATTAATACACGAGACACAATCTTCAACATCTTCACACCATCCAACTCTCTCTCTCTTTCTCTCTCTCTCTCTCTCTCTCTCTCTCTCTCTCTCTCTCTCTCTCTCTCTTTCTCTTTCTCTCTCTCATTTTCCTCGTTTACCAGCCGATCAAAATACTTGCTCCCTCTTCTCAACAAGACACTAATTTTTTCCTCAACTAAGATGTTGGTCAGATTCCAATTTTAGTTTACAAATCCAAAAATAAAAGATTTAAAAACTTTTTATGGATTATTATTGATTTAATTCACACTCCATCCTATAGCGGCCACATCCAGCATTTGTAAAAAACACAAAAAGAAAAAGGCTAATTAGGTTATAATATATCTGCCTGTTATGTTGTTTTATTTAGGGGTAAAATTCTTGTGGGATTTTGTGGGGTGTGTGACCCTCATGTTGTTGATTAATGGATGATGGCTTATTTGCAACATGGTGTCTACATTTATGCAGATCACCACTTCTTGGTCTATGTAGTTCCCTGTCACTCCAGAGTCAAAAGGAGTTCCTGAGTATCTCAATAAACTTATGACTGTAAAATTGTGGTGAGTTCTCACTGTTATGTTGTGGGGTTTTGAGGTCCGGTCTCCAAATGTCCAGGACCACTACAATAAGGTCATCTAAAGCTCTGGGTATTCACTTTCTCTCTGGGAAGAAGAAGCAGAAGTATGACAGGACCCTCGGTTCTGTCAATGAGTGTATTTAAGGCTGAATAATTTTTGAATAACAAGCAGAAAAGTAGTGTTTGTCTCATTTATCTCCACATCATAATAAATTCTATTAATAAATTTTGCAATCTGCATTTCTGGAACTGCCATCTTTGGGTTGTTTTACATAATCAAACATATGCATAAAGATGTTAAGATTTTCATTGGGAGTGCTGAGGATGGACACGATTGGAAACAAGTTTATTAGAGGGACAGCGATTGTAGGACGTTTTAGGGACAAGGTGAGGGAGGTGAGATTGAGATGGTTTGGACATGTGCAGAGGAGGGACATGGGTATATCAGAAGGAGAATGCTGAGGATGAAGCCACCAGGAAGGAGGAAAAGAGGAAGACCAAAGAGGAGGTTTATGGATGTGGTGAAGGAAGACATGCAGGTAGATGGTATGACAGAGGCAGCTGTAGAGGACAGAGTAGTATGGAGACGGATGATCCGCTGTGGCGAACCCTAATGGTAGCAGCCAAAAGAAGAAGTGTTTGTATTTATATTTGTATTTGTTTTGCGGGAGCTCAGGGCAGTAATGTTTTTGTGACAGAAACATTGTTGGCATGGGCCAGGAAGATGCTACCAGTAGTGGACAGTAATGAACTAAATGTAATTCATTACTGCAGTAGCTTTTTTTGCGTGTCTGTATTTTACTGAAGTATTTCCATTTAGAAAGACTTATACTTTAAATTCTACATTTCAAAGTCAAATATCTTTTTACTCAACTACATTTAGCAAAATCAGATGGCACATTTTTTGAAGGCAAATAATAATGTACCTTTACTGAAGTGAAATTTTAAAGGGAGCACTTTTACTGGAGTAATATTTTACTGAGTGTAAAACATAGTGTGTTTTACCTCTACTTTTACTCAAATACATGATTTGTGTCCAAATACATGACTTTATCCATCGCTGGATACTAACAAGATGAGATTAAAGGACCACCACGATTACCAGATGAAGAACACCATGTATTTTTTTTAATACATTTAAAACATTTCAGCATCTCCAATTCGAATTTGACATTTTTGATAACATTAACAAATTGTGTGATACCAAGTTGCATACATCTGCAATATGTGTTTTGCAAAGAATATTTACACTTCTGGAACTGTCAGCTTTCGACGTGCTTATGAATAAGCTACTAGGCAAAAGTTCACATGTTCCACATGTTCCACACATTTTTTATGTACATCATGGTATACTTAGTTGTATTTTTTTTAACATCTTTGTGTTTTTGCTATGGTTATGGCTTAGGGAAGGGTTTTACATGTGTACAATCTCATATTTTTACACCAGGGTGACAGGAAAAGGAAGTTAACAACTTTTTTGGAAATCTTGGAGATGTTTCTTACATAATTTATCTTAGTTTTTATTTAATTACATATAAACTTGCCATATTATGATGGCTACATGGGCTTTTCAGGTCCCTAGTAAGTCAACTGACTAGAAAAGTATTAGGCTTTGTGACATCATACACAGACGCAAATCAGTTAATGTTAATCATAGACACAAGTGGGCAGGGCTTCTGAGAGCTTTATGTGCTATAATTTATATTCGAACAGTATGTTTGCTCTAAAGAACACCTTTATGAACAGTGTTAAAACTGCCCAGGTTAAACAGGCAAGGAATATCAGGTGTGTGTTCATATCATATGTGTTTCTCAGTGACTGTACTGCTTGACCCACATTAAGTTACTATGCCGAAACAAATACATACCACACATATATATATACATACATATATACCACTATCTTTCACACACTAATTTCCACCTGTTTCAGTGGGCAGTCGGGAGATATTCTCTTTTTGAATATCATGGAAACTGATTTTCCTTGAAGGAGAGAAAGACACTAAAAATATAAAAGCAAATACTAAAATCAAATCCAAGTACAAAAACCACAAGCATCCTCATCATCATTTATTCCATACAGATCTGTCTGTGCTAGAAAGTTGAAATGCATAAAATAATGAATGAAAAGCACATAACCTTTTGCAGCTGCTTTGAATTGAAGTGATACCTGTCCTTCATGCTTGATTTGATGCTTCAGGTCTGCAGACATCCTCAAGATGCTTGAGGGTTATAGGCTTTTAGCATCAAAACACTGCGTCCTTTCAAGATCACAGATCCTAAACATGTTCTCCAGAAGCTAGTGTCATAAACATTAGGGTCCCTAGTGAAAGTGAGGAAGACCACCCCTCCTCCCAGTGACCTGGTGCTTTGTCTAACCACAGCTGAAGGGAAGAAAACTCTATGAAGAGTAAACCCACGTAAGTCTGCTGGACCAGACAACATTCCTGGCAAAGTGCTCAGGAAATATGCAGAACAGCTAGCGGATGTCTTTACAGACATCTTCAACATCTCCCTGAACAGCAACGTTGTTCCTACGTGCCTCAAGACAATGACCCTTGTTCCCTTGCCAAAGTCTACAGTCTCCTGCCTTAATGCCTATCACCCGTCGTGCTCACACCCATTGTGATGAAGTGCTTCTAGAGGCTCATCATGAGGCACAGTAAGACCCAGCTTTCACCCTCCCTGGACCCCATGCAGTTTGCGTATCATTAAAAACGCTCCATGGACTATGCCATGGACTATGCCATCTCCACAACCCTCTTCATTTGGCCCTTACCCATCTGGACAACAAGGACTCATATGTACGAATGCTGTTCATTGACTTCAGCTCTGCATTCAACACAATCGTCCCTCAGTACCTGATTAAGAAGTTAAGCCTGGTGGGCCTGACCAACTCCCTCTGCAACTGGATCCTGGACTCCGGAAACAACATCTCCAGCACCACGACACTGAGCACTGGGGCCCCAGTCAGCTGTTTATTCTGCTGACTCACGACTGTGTAGCAATGCACAGCTCAAACCACATCGTCAAGTTTGCCGATGACACGACCGTGGTGGGTCTCATCAGCAAGAACGACGAGTCAGCATACAGAGAGGAGGTGCACCATTTAACAGCCTGGTGTGGAGCAAACAACCTCTTTTCGGAATGTCGACAAAACCAAGGAGATTGTTGTGAACTTCAGGAGAGCACGGAGCGGCCATTCTAACACAAAACAGAGTTTTGTGTGCCCAGGATTTCCTGTGTTAAGGATTTACATTTACAATTTACATATCCATATCCATTGAAATTAAACACACACACACACACACACACACACACACACACACACACGCACACAAGACCCACAACCAAATTGAAACACTAGTGAGCGTGGTGAATAGAAAACCTCATCATTCACTTTCTAACTTTCAATGGAGACAATGCAAGAAAGTTCAATCTGGTGCAGCTACACTTCCTGTCTGAGATCCACACAGATAGCATCATAGAATCAATCAATTTGTCATCCTGTTTTCTTAATTAAAAAAATAAGACTCTACAGAGGGGTAACTACTGCCACAAGAGATAATAAACTAAATTAAACCATTATTTATTCATCTTCCATAAATGCTGGGAGGAAACTGGAGAACCTGCAGAAGACCAGTACAAACACAGGGTAAGAACATGAGGATCTCCACACAGTAATGTAGCATTGACCCAGGAACCCCAGATCTATGAGATAGACTATATCAATTTAAATGAATGAAGAAATGTTGTGATTGTTTATATTTTATAACTTGGTACTTTATTTTCCTTTAACCAGCATATAAATATATACATTTTATAAGACAGTACCATTGTAAAAACTCAAGCATGCTTAAAACAAAAAAGTCACATGTTTTTTAACCTGGAAAATTCGGATAATGATTATGGAATACTAGTAGGCAGTTAGAAAATCCCAATGGAAATCCAGGATCTTTATAAAAATGTGGAAACATTTTAGCTTTTGTTTTATAAATTATTAATAAGCATACGGGTGCATCTCAATACATTAGAACAGGGGTTTTCAACCGGTGGTCCGCGGCGGCATTGCATGTGGTCCGTGTGAGCCTACATAATTTCACAATTTAAATCACTTTTTTTTTCCATAATTTATTTTTCCAAACATTTCCAGAATATTTGTACATTAGTGGGAAAACTGATTTTAATGAAAATATCTAAAATATTCAAACTGACACAAGATAGGCTAGCTTTGCAGCTATCAGGCCTATGCTTTGCTAACGTTGTGTTTTGCATCATATACGTACACATTCATCTTGCATGCGAAATAGACCAGCATCCCGGAGTTAAGAAAACACATTATTCAGGTTTTATTGAATAGACACTTAATAGTTTTGGTGAATTAAAATTTGGAGTGGAGTTAGCTAACGTTTTCACTAAGGTGAAGTTTGCTAGTCAGCACCAGCATGGATCGCTTTTTACAATAGTTGGCCGTGGATTACTTGTTAGTCAGAATGGTGGTCCCTGGCACAGAACCAGTTTAAAACCCCTGCATTAGAATAATTCAAAGTTTAATATTTTAGTAATTCAATACAAAAAGTAAAACGTGTATATTATATAGATTCATCACACACAGACTGATATCTTTCAAGTGTTTATTTTTATTTTGATGATTATGGCTTACAGTTAATAAAACCCAAAATTCACTATCTCAAAAGATTAAAATACTTCATAAAACCAATAAAAAAAAACATTTTTAGTAAATTGTTGGCCTTCTGGAAAGCATGTTTCAGCTTCTGGTGAAGCAGTAAGTGCATAAGAGAGAGGCACGCCATGCAATGTACTGCCCGTTTGTCTCGTGTTTATTAATGCCTTGGGCCCAGGATTTCCAGGATAGGAAATTAAAGGAGATAAATTAATGAATAGAAATTTATAGATCCTGTATTGTTGAAGGACACTTGTGTTGCACGCTCTGGAGTTTAGTTCTGAAGCATTAAAATTTCAGTTTGGGAATTTGAGGACTGTAGTCAGTCAGAATACACGCAATCAAGCCCTATAGAAAAAGACAAGAATGAGGCATAAATGCATTAAACATATGTATATGTGTTCATGCTCAAAAGACTTCAACACTCTCTCACACACAAGCATATTACCATGATGGTCCATTTGCGGTTTTCAGCCTCAGGAAACACAAGTGAGCGTGGGGAGTAGAAAACCTCATCGTCCACTTCTTCTGACTTTCGTGGGAGACTATGCAAGAAAGTCCAATCTGGTGCAGCTACACTTCCTGTCTGAGAGCCAGAATCCATGATTGAATCATCCCAAACTGCTTATTTTTTCCAAAAGAATAAAATGAGACTCCACAGAGGAGAAACTACTGTTCTAGAGAGAATCAAAAATTAAATAAATACATTTATCTTCAGCGACTGATTATGTTTGTACATGGAACACAGGGCATATGAGAAAGGAGATTCATCTTAGACTGAATGGCAGTCCATCACAGGACACAATTTATAACCATACACACATTTACACCTTCGATACAAGGTGAAAATGTTTATGATAATTCGAAACAGAGCTGATGAAGAACCCAGCCATTAGGGTTGCACAAGCCAGTGCACTCTTAGTGCCGGTCCCAGGCCTGGGGAGGGTTGCGTTAGGAGGGACATCCAGCATAAAACGTGCCAAATCAAATATGCGGATCACGAATCAGAATTTCATACCAGATCGGTCAAAACCCAGGTTACCAATGACCGCCACAGGTATCGTTACCCAACAGGGTGCCGGTGGAATTGGGCTACTGTTGGCCGAAGGAGGAGAAGGAGAGGAGGAAGACGTCTAAAGAGACAGCAGGAAAAATAGAAGTGGAGGAGAGTGGAGGTTTGGGTGTGCACTTTAAATGCTTTTACTATGAGATGAGAAAAGAAGGCAGGAGTACAAGGAGATGCGGCAGCGGGTGAAGAGGGATGTGGTGAAAGCCAAGGAAAAGGCATATGAGGAACTGTATGAGAGGTTGGACACTAAGGGAGAAGAAAAGGATTTGTACTGATTGGCCAGGCAGAGGGACCGAGCTGGGAAGGATGTGCTACAAGTTAGTGGAATAAAGTGCGAGTGTGTTGAGAAGATGGAGGGAGTATTTTAAATGAGAAAGAGAGAAGGTTGGATGGTGTGGAGGTGGTGAAGCAGGAAATGCATAGGATTAACAAGAAAGAAGTGAGAGCTGCGATTAAGAGGATGAAAAGTGGAATAATGGTTGGCCCAAATGACATACCAGTAGAAGCATGGAGATGTTTAGGAGAGATGGCAGTGGGGTTTTTACACGGTCATTTAACAAGATTCTGTAAGGTGAGAAGATGCCTGAGGAATGGAGAAGGAGTGTGCTGGTACCGATCTTTAGGAATAAGGGAGATGTGCAGACCTGCAGTAACTACAAGGGAATAAAGTTGAACAGTCAAACTATGAAGTTATGGGCAAGAGTAGTGGAAGCCAGACTGAGAGAAGAGGTGACCATCTGTGAGCAACAGTATGGTTTCATGTGGAGGAAGAGCACTACAGATGAAATATTTGCTTTAAAAATGTTAATGGAGAAGTATAGAGAAGGTCAGAAGGAATTGCATTGTGTGTTTGTGAATTCAGAGAAAGCGTACGACAGGGTGCCGAGAGAGGAGTTATGGTATTGTATGAGGAAGTCGGGTGTGTCAGAGAAGTATGTGAGGGTGGTGCAGGACATGTATGAGGACAGCGTGACAGCAGTGAAGTGTGCAGGAACAACAGACTGGTTCAAGGTGGAGGTTGGACTGCATCAACGATCGGCTCTGAGCCCTTTCCTGTTTGCAGTGGTGATGGACAGGTTGATGGATGTCAGACAGGAGTCTCCATGGACTATGATGTTTGCGGATGATATTGTGATTTGTGGTGAGAGTAGAGAGCAGGTTAAGAGGAACCTGTAAAGGTGGAGGTACGCACTGGAAAAAAAGGGAATAAAATTCAGTAAGAGTAAGACAGAGTACATCTGTGTAAATAAGGGGGAGGGCAATGGAGTGGTGTGGTTGCAGGGAGAAGGGGTGGAGAAGGTGGATCAGTTCAGATACCTGGGTTCAACAGTGCAAAGTAATGGAGAGTGTGTTAGAGAAGTGAAGAAATAAATGCAGTCAGGGTAGAGGGAAGACATGCACAGTTGGTTTAAAAAAGGCAGATGTAGATGGGTGGGTATGGACATGTGGGTATGGAGACAGATGAACCACCACTAAAAGTCTTGTTTACCTGCATGGTGACCTGGTATCCATGGAAGTCCTTTAGCCTCTTCGTCCTTTCATTCTCCTTACCCATGCTAACCCACGTGTCTGTCACCAGCACATTGCTCCCCTCAGCTGCCGCCATTGGCTCTGAAAACAAGTGCAACTCTGTGCCATACTACAGAGTGTACAAACACAAAATATTATGTGTATTATTTACAAATCCATGATCTGAAATTCGCTCTAATCGAATAGTGATTCCCACCCACACTCTACCCACCACCCAGTTTAGTTGATGCAGTTTCAGTGGAGTTTAAAAGTCAACATTCACATTTTCTTTGATTGCACATTAGGCAACAGTACGTGAGCTCTAGAGCCATCCTCTGGAGCCTAGATACCTGTTTAGCAAGATGCATTGCCTCCTGAGTTACAGCAGCATTTGGCTCATAACCCTGAGAAAGAGAGAGCATGTGCTAGATAATTGCGTTAAACACATTTTATTGCTGAGACATGCATATGGACAATTCGGTTGAATTGAGCGGCAAACCTTTGGTGTGGCTATTCTTAGATTGACACCCAGTTTGGCCAATGACATCATGAGGGAGTGAATAATGTTGGTTCCATCACCGATATAAGACACTGTCAGGCCCTTCAAATAGCTATAATGCTCCTACAAGAGAAGGCAAAGTAAAGGATAGGGATGCTTTTAATGCTATCTTAACATTTAAAAGGTGTGTGTGTGTGTGTGTGTGTGTGTGTGTGTGTGTGTGTGTGTGTGTGTGTGTGTACCTGCAGTGTGAGCAAATCGGCTAATATCTGTATAGGATGATAAAGATCAGAGAGACCATTGATGATTGGTACATAGGCTTCCTGATTTAGCTCCTCCAAAGTAGAGTGACTGTACACCCGGGCTAACACAATATCAGTCAGACTTGAGAGCACTCTGCAACACACACACAAACACAGTAACACTTTTACCAGTGTGTATAAAGTTAAACTGAATGCGGAGGTATGTGTCTGTACATGTCAACAATATATGTGCTTTTTCTGTGTTCACACCTGGCTGTGTCTTTTAAGCTCTCGTTTACACCCAAGTGAATATCCCGAGAGGTGAGAAAACATGGATGGCCACCCAGCAATTCAAATCCTAGGTGCACACACACACACACACACACACACACACACACACACACACACACAAACACACACACACACACACACACACAGAGTTTATGTTCTATTGTAGTGTTTTGCTTACTTTTATCCAGTACTATTCAATGTACTCAGTGAGCATGTGGCTTGATTCACTTACTAATCCCTGAAACACACACACACGCTTCCTAACTATCATATACACATATTCTCTTATTTGCACCTGTTTCAGTGGACAGTCGGGTCCTGGTGCTTCTCTTTTCGAAAATCATGGCAATTGATTTTCCTTGAAGGAGAGGAAGATACTAAAAATTCGAATAAAATGCATGAAATCAGTCCTAAGTAGAAAAGCAAATAAACATCCTCACTATCATGTGGACCTTTGCATTGTCTCGTGAATTAAAGCGATACCTGTCCTTCATGCTTAATTCGCTGCTTCAGGTCAGCAGACATCCACAGAATGTGCTTGATCTCATCAGGGTTGAAGTCTTTCAGGGTCAGAAAACTGCGTCCCTTCAAGTTCACAGATCCCAAACATGTTCTCCCCACCCTAGTGTCACATAACACCTTATAAAGGACAATACTTTAGCTATAGCAGCTATAACACAGGAACAGTGATGTCACTGACAATCTATGACATGAAAACAAATCTAACGTAAAATAACTTGTATGTAGACGATTTTTTGTATTGCTTTTTTTTAAAGCCAGAGATCTTTTCAGGCCAACTCATGATTATTTTAGAAAAAGCCACATTTAGTAATTATACAGTATACAATGTTCATTTATTTCACAAAGCCTGAGCAGCTTTTAGTTTTTTATCCTGTAAATCAAAAACAATATTAGTAGCTCTTAGATATTGCCCATTTTGAGTATTTCTATTTATGTATACAAATATAACTAAATAAATTAAATTAAATAAGGGTCCCAGATTATACTATTGCTTTTGCTTATATTGCATCTGGAACATGGATTTAGTATAGCTGGATAAAATGTTAATAAAATTTAAGTCTGCACAATGACAGATTTTCAATTGCAAACACACGCACACACACACACACACACACACACACACACATATATATATTGCATGAACTCTTACCTAAAATGTCTTGCCTGTTTAAAGGTATTAACATTGTGCATGAAGGTCTTTCTTAGAGCAAACATGATGTATGCAGTTTAGGATAAACGCCATGTAGAAAATAAAATTCAGACCTTTTTATACAAACTTTCCTCAATCCGCACGTGCGCTTTCATCACGCCCATGAATCGGTCTCAAACCCCGCCCACTCCCACCCAAGATCAATATTAACTATTTTGAGTCCGTGCAGTTTGTTGCAAAGCAGCCATGTGATTTCCCATGAAGGAAAATGCAAACTAATGCAAACTCAGTGACTGTTAAAGTTGATTCTATAGTTTCCTCAGTTGATATTAATATGAAATTATACTTTTTAAATACTTGCGCACTACTTAGAATAGTGGTTATTAATTACATTTATTTTTATGTGTATAACGCTTTTAACTGTAGACATTTTCTCAGAACAGCTTTAATAAAAATGATTTTAATGATAAAATAATTTATAAGTTTGTTCCTTATAATTTAAAGTTTGTCCCTAATGAGCGAACCAGTGGTGACTGTGACAAGGAAAAAGTCCCTGAAAAGGCATGAGGAAGAAACCTTGAGAGGAACCAGACTTAAAAGGAAACTCATCCTCATCAGGGTGGCACTAAATGTCCATTCATTACAGTTTATTCTTCTTAGGTTATGCACTGAGAGGTGATTAAATGCAACCTGTGGTCCTAAACCACTGTAGTAGACTGTTAACATTAACTACAGTTCAAATCCATTATTATAGCTCTCGTGTTGCATAGTAAGATGATGGATCTCCTGGATGTTGATGCGAAACCAACCCCAGCCACAAAGTGGCTTCTAATCGAAGAGAACCCCATTCAGAGGCATGGCACCAGGACAGATCTGAGAGAGGAAGGGGACAGGAAAATTGGTCACTGGTTTAATTCAACAGAGAGAGAGAAAGAGAGAGAGAGAGAGAGAGAGAGATTAAATTACATCAATCTGAATAATTTTAGAGAAAAAAATAATAATGAAATAACTTAGATGACAAAGATTACAACAAAGGTCATGCTAGGAATGAGCAAGGACTTGAGCAGAAAATGATATTTGTTTGTCTAAAACAGCAGAGTGGCTGTTTGTCTGATGGTGTATGATGAAATACTCAACTGAGCTCACAAAATCCACTATGTGAGGATCTCCAATTTCTGCTTATTCTTTACAGCATTTGGCTATGATCCAAAGTATGATATGAACGTCTGAGAAAAGCAAAACATTTAAACAGAGAGCGATAGATTGTTGTCCAAAACTACACAATGAGCTGCATAGTCAGATGAAATTCTACACTGAAATCTCCACTAAATTCTCTATGTGTCTCCACTTTCTGCTCTTTCTTCTCAGGTTTTGCTAAAAGACAAATTATGATATGAACATCTGAGGAAAGCAAAGCGAAAATGAATTGTTTAAATAGCCTTAGCTTTAACACTGAACTGTGCAGAGTAAATGGTAGGTTTTACCTGACTTTGTTTTTTCAATAGTTGTTTTTTTTCTTTCTTTCTTCTAATCACCTTGAGAAGCAAAGACTAATCAGCTTTCTTCCCTAATGGAAACAAAAATGCAGACTGGAACAATTGTGGATTAATCAGCCTGAATCATTAAACAGACGAGTATAAAAGGCAGTGAAAGCTAAAGTGCAGGAGGCTAGTGTTGGGTTAGCAAACCTGGATAGATATTAAGTCGATTTAAGATTAGTTGCACTAAAGCTAGTGGGACTAAAAGGACAGGAATGAGAGGAAGGGAGTAAAAGGATAAACAGTAAGGCTACAGAAGAGAAGAAAACTAAAAAAAAAGATGTAAGATAAAGGATATAGCCATGAAAAAGGAGAGCTAAAAGGCACAGAAGATGAAAAGGCCAGCAGTGACTTTGCAGGAGAGCAACATGGGTTACAATGATGAAAAGGAGAAGACATTGAAAAGAAAATAAAAGTGAAGAAAATGGAGAAAATGTAGAAGAAGGAAGCTTGTCAATAACCAGTAACAGTAACTGAACCAGAAATGGCATGACCCTGATTCTGTTTCTTTACACACACTCCGCTGGAAGACAAAACAAGAAAATTTAACAAGAAGAAGACCATAGAACACTCAGTTCTGGGAAAATATTATCGCTGTATCTAGACCCTAAAATATGCAAATGAACTACTGGAAAATGTATGTCAGGTTAACGTGTTTTAAGCTAGTGCAAACCTTCCTACACTTCAATAAACGTTATTCAAATGTTTTACTCAATGCAATTTTACTCAACACAAATATTGAGCTATTTTATGAGTTGCTCAGTAGCTCCGGGTTCTATAACCACAACTGACTGTATACGACTGTAGAAAAGTCATAACTCATAATCTTACACTCCAGTGCTCATGTTAGTTCTCACTCCTCAGTGTTCTGTATTGTTTAAAGATTTATAATCACACTCTTGATATCACCCAAATGAGGATGGGTTCCTTTTTGAGTCTGGTTCCCCTCTAAGTTTCTTCCTCATAACATCTAAGGGAGTTTTTCCTTGCCACAGTTTCCACGGCTGCTCATCAGGGATAAATGCACACCAGTCACCTTAACTGTTAAATTCTGTAAAGCTGCTTTGCGACAATGTCTGTTGTGAAAAGCGCTATAGAAATAAACTTGACATTCCAAACTTATAAACTGTAGGTCATCAATAATGCTCCACATTTGTTCAAAGGTTTGTTCTTTACATGCTTTTATTTATCTCCACTTTTATACTGTGTAAAAGACACTGTAAACAGGTTATGTCTTAATGATTAAACAAATGTATTGGGACACCTGATTATTCCAACCTGATGCAACTGTTACCACAAACATTTACATATACATTTGCAGCATTTAGCAGACGCCCTTATCCAGATCGACGTAAAAAAGTGCCTTGAGTCTCTAGCAATGAATAAATCTACAGTGGTATGCAAGATTACAAACTTAATACAAATATAACTTTAGATTTTTACACAGCAAACTTGGAAAATGCTAATTTAAGTGTTTCAGGAAGAGGTAGGTCTTCAATCGTCGCTTGAAGATAGTCAGGGACTTCGCTGTACGAACATTTAGGGGAAGTTCATTCTACCACCTCGGTGCCAAACAAAGAAGAGCATTAAAGTATACTTATTCTGAGAGAAGGTGGTACCAGTTGAGCAGTGCTGAAGGATCTTAGACAGTGTGGTGCAGTGGGAGATGTAATGAGGTCTCTAAAATAAGATGGTGCTGTTCCATTTTTGGCCTTGTAGGCAAGCATCAGTGTTTTGAATCTGATGCGTGCAGCTACTGGAAGCCAGTGGAGGAAGCGCAGCAGTGGGGTGGTGTGGGAGAACGTGCAGCTGCGTTTTGGATGATTTGCAGTGAACGAATAGCATTCAGGGGGAGACCTGCCAGCAGAAAGTTGAAGTAGTCGAGTCTTGAAATGATTAAACAAGCACCTGGGCAGCGTGTGTGGACAGAAATGGTCGAATCCTTCGGATGTTGTAGAGAAAAAATCAACAGGAGCAAGCCACATTATCAATATGTGGGATGAAGGACAGTTCATTGTCCATAGTTACCCCAAGGTTACGAGCAGTGGCTAAAGGGGAGAGCAGAGAATCATGAAGAGTTATTCAGAGATCTTGACCTGGAGGTGAATCACATGGGATGACCAGTAGTTCTGTTTTGCTGGGGTTGAGTTTTAGTTGAATCCATGAAGATATGTCTGTCAAGCATGCCAAGATCCAAGCGGAAGCTGTGGTATATGAGGAAGGGGAAGAAAAGATGCGTTGTTGTCATCTGCATAGCAGTGGTAAGAAAACCCATGTGAGGATATTACTTTACCAATGGAGTGGGTTTAGAGGGAGAAAAGGAGGGGACCAAGTACCGAGCCTTGTGGTAAAGTGGTGAGTTTGCATGGGGCAGATGTGAATCCCCTCTATGTTACCTGGTATGAGCGACCTTACAGGTAGGAAGCAAACCATTCCCATGCTTTTTCACGGATACTGAGGCTTTTGAGGGTAGACAAGAGAGTTTTGTGGTTGACTGTGTCAAATGCTGCTAAAAGGTCCAGGAAGATAAGTACAGAGGACAGCTTGGCTTATCGAGCAGCATGCATTTTCTCAGAAACAGCCAAAAGGGCTGTCTCTGTGGAATGTGTGGCATTGAATCCAGACTGGATTGGATCATGAAGGTTGTTCTGTGAGAGATAGACAGAGAATTGGTTAAAAACTGTGCATTCCAGAGATTTGGAAAAAAAAGGAAAGAAGTGATACCGGTCTGTAGTTGATGTCTGATAGGTCCCGAGCAGGTTTCTTTAAGATGGGAAAGACCCTTGCTTGCTTGAAGGTAGTTGGCACATAGTCAGATGTTAAGGACCCATTGATGATTGTGGAGATGAAGGGCAGGATATATTGTGAGATGGTCTGAAGCATAGTTTCAAGGATGGTCACCTCTTCTCTCAGCCTGGCTTCCACTAATCTTTCCCATAACTTCATGGTGTGACTGATCAACTTTATTCCCCTGTAGTTACTGCAGGTCTGCACATCTCTCTTATTTTCAAAAATCAGTACCAATCATACTTCTCTATTTCTCAGGCATCCTCTCACCTTACAGAATCTTGGTAAACAATTATATTAAAAACTCCACTGCCATCTCTTCTGAACATCGACATGGAGAAGCAAAAAGAAAAAAGGCTAATTAAGTTATATTATATCTGCCTGTTATGTCATTTAATTTAGGGAAAATTCTTGTGGGATTTTGTGGGGTGTGTGACCCTCATGTTGTTGATTAATGGATGATGGCTTAATTGCAACATGGTGTCTACATTTATGCAGGTCACCACTTCTTGGTCCATGTAGTTCCCTGTCCCTCCAGAGTCAAAAGGAGTTCCTGAGTATCTCAATAAACTTATGACTGTGAAATTGTGGTGAGTTCTCACTGTTGTGTTGTGGGGCTTTAAGGTCCTGTCTTCAAATGGCCAGGACCACTACAATAAGGTCATCTAAAGCTCTGGGAAGAAGGTTGTAGAAGTTCTGTCAATGAGTGTATCTATGGTTGAATAATTTTTTAATAACAAGCAGAAAAGTAGTGTTTGTCTCATTTGTCTCCATATCATAATCAATTCTATTAATAAATGTTGGTACATTCTTCAATCTGCATTTCTGGAAATGCCATCTTTGGGTTGTTTTACATAATCAAACAATATGCATAAAGATGAGATTTTCATTGGGAGTGAAGAGGATGGACACAATTAGAAACAAGTTTATTATAGGGACAGCGATTGTAGGACGTTTTAGGGACATGGTGAGGGATACATCATTGAGATAGTTAGGACATGTGCAGAGGAGGGACATGGGGTATATAGATAGGAGAATGCTGAGGATGAAGCCACCAGGAAGGAGGAAAAGAGGAAAACCAAATAGGAGGTTCATGGATGTGGTGAGGGAAGACATGCAGGTAGATGGTTTGAAAAAGGCAGATGTAAAGGACAGAGTAGTATGGAGACAGATGATCCGCTGTGGCGACCCCTAATGGGAGCAGCCAAAAGAAAAAGAGGAAGAAGTGTTTGTACACTGTTTCGGGCAGAGTTGCACTTGCACAGTGGCAGGAGCTCAGGGCAGCAATGTGTTTGTGACGGAAACATTGCTTGGCATGGGCCAGGAAGATACTACCAGTGGTTGCCAAGCAGTTTTTCCGTCACAAACAAATTGCTGCCCTGAGCTCCTGCCACTGTGCAAGTGCAACTTTGCCCGAAACACTGTAAATGTAAATGTAATTCGTTACTGCAGTAGCTTTTTTGCGTGTCTGTACTTTACTGAAGTATTTCCATTTAGAGAGACTTATACTTTAATGTCAATACATTTTAAAGTCAAATATCTTTTTACTCAACTACATTTAGCAAAACCAGACGTTGCATTTTTGAAGGCAAATAATGTACCTTTACTGAAGTGAAATTTTAGACGGAGCACTTTTACTGGAGTAATATTTTACTGAGTATAAAACCTAGTGTATTTTACTCAAATACATGATTTGTGTACTTCATCCATCACTGGATACCAACAAGACAAGATTAAAGGACTTCCACGATTACCAGATGAAGAACACCATGTATCTTTTTTTTATTACATTTAAAACATTTCAGCATCTCCAATTCGAATTTGACATTTTTGGTAACAGATTAACAAATTGTGTTATACCAAGTTGCATACATCTGCAATATGTGTTTTGCAGAGAATATTTGCACTTCTGGAACTGTCAGCTTTGGGTTAGTTTACTTACCCTTTCACATGATGTGCTTACGAATAAGCTACTTGGTAAAAGTTCAAATGTTCCACATGTTCCACACATTTTTTTTATTATGTGCATCATGATATTCTAACTGCATACTATTATTCCTTAATCATTACCAAAGTTGTTTTTTTTTTTTATTTGGGGTTTTGCTATGGTTATGGCTTAGGGAAGGGTTTTACATGTGTACAATCTCAAATTTTTACACAAGGGTGACAGGAAAAGGAAGTTAACAACTTTTTTGGAAATCTTGGAGATGTTTCTTACATGATTTATCTTAGTTTTTATTTAATTACATATAAACTTGCCATATTATGATGGCTACATGGGCTTTTCATGTCCCTTGCAATTCAACTGACTAGAAAAGTACTAGGCTTTGTGACATCATTCACAGATGCAAAACAGTTAATGTTAATCATAGACACAAGTGGGCAGGGCTTCTGAGAGCTTTATGTAGCAGTTGAATGTGACCACTCTAAGAACATAGATTGAAGACATTTTGTGTCCAAAAGTTTTTAAATATTTTATTTTTGGATTTGTAAACTGAAATTGTAACCAGACCAACATCTTAGTTGAGGAAAAAATTAGTGTCTTGTTGAGAAGAAGGAGGGAATAATTTAATTACCTGAACAACGAAAATGAGAGAGGGAGAGAAGGTTGGATGGTGTGGAGATGGTGAAGCAGGAAGTGCATAAGAGAGAGGTATGCCATGCAATGTACTGGCTGTTTGTCTCGTGTTTATTAATGCCTTGGGCCCAGGATTTCCAGGATAGAAGATAAAAGGAGATAAATTAATGAATAGAAATGCATAGATCCTGTATTGTTGAAGGACACTTGTGTTGCACGCTCTGGAGTTTAGTTCTGAAGCATTACAATTTCAGTTCGGGGATCTGAGGACTGTAGTCAGTCAGGATACACACAATCAAGCCCTATAGAAAAAGACAAGAATAAGGCATAAATGCATTAAACATATGTATATGTGTTCATGCTCCAAAGACTTCAACACTTTCTCACACACAAGCATATTACCATGATGGTCCTACAAGAGAAGGCAAAGTGAAGGATAGGGATGCTTTTAATGCTATCTTTACATTTAAAAGGTGTGTGTGTGTGTGTGTGTGTGTGTGTGTGTACCTGCAGTGTGAGAAAATCAGCTAATATCTGTATAGGATGATAAAGATCAGAGAGACCATTGATGATTGGTACATAGGCTTCCTGATTTAACTCCTCCAAAGTAGAGTGACTGTACACCCGGGCTAACACAATATCAGTCAGACTTGAGAGCACTCTGCAA
The DNA here is from genome assembly GCA_024362625.1 of Silurus asotus. NCBI lineage: Eukaryota > Metazoa > Chordata > Actinopteri > Siluriformes > Siluridae > Silurus > Silurus asotus. The sequence continues at coordinate 11,532,840 of MU551633.1, read as the reverse complement.
CACACACACAAACACAGTAACACTTTTACCAGTGTGTATAAAGTTGAACTGAATGCAGAGGTATGTGTCTGTACATGTCAACAATATATGTGCTTGTTCTGTGTTCAAACCTGGCTGTGTCCTTTGAGCTCTCGTTTACACCCAAGTGAATATCCTGAGAAGTGAAAAAACAAAAAAAATTGAAATATGGAATTTTCCTAATAAAACAAACAAATGTATAATATATTGTTGTTCACAATTCAAGTTGAATAAAACAGCACATCAAATATACATATTTCTATCCCACTAATTCTACAGGGCTACCTGGGTGCTATGAGGATAATAGACAAACCGTGTACTACCACCCTGGTCGGGGTTGGGGTTATCAGGCAGACCAGAGGAAACTCCAACACCAAAGTGGTTCCCCCTCGACAAAAGGTCTGCGCCCCTGTTCAGAGTACTTGGTATGTGAATCGCCCGTAATGACAGAAGATGCCGTGTGCTCCATACCAACAGCTTGTGAGCTAGAGCATGAAGCTTGGAGGAGCGCATCCCCCCTTGTTGGTGGATATGTGCTACAGCTGTCGTATTGTCGCAGCGCACCAGCACATGAAGAAATGATTTAGAGCCTTCCACACAGTAAGGATCTCCAAATAGTTTAAATGGGCTGAGTGAAGTGCGTTTGGCCACACACCATTCACTGATCTGCCCTCCTGTGTGGATCCCCACCATGTTAAGGAGGCATTTGTCTTTACCACATGATGCAACATGATTGCCCTGAGAGGGGTCCCATGCACGTAAATCTCAGCGCCTCTACAGTGACAAAGCGGCAAAGATTGCGCAACAAGCTGAGATAAAACAAGATCCAGTTCATGAAAGCCCTCATCAGAAGGTCTAGAGGCAAGACATGGGCAGCCGAAGTCATAAGACCCTGTAATCTGAGACATGTGCGGTACTGTACCCTCGCTCCTTCCCTGAACTGTGAGAGACAATTCATGAAGGAAGAAATACACTTCTGCGACAGGCGCACACATTGTAATGGAATTCAGCTCTAAACCCAAGAATATGACCTTTTAGATCCGCTCCTTTTGCTTTAATTACTGCCTCAATTCAGCTTAGCATGAAGGTGATCAGTCTGCGGCACTGCGGAGGTGGTATGGAAGCCCAGGTTTCTTTGACAGTGGCCTTCAGCTCATTTGCATTTTCCTCTCGACAATACCCCATAGATACTCTGTGGGATTCAAGTCTGGGGAGTTTGCTGGCCAGTTTGGATTCTGTGCCTCTCCTCTTTTCTTTCATACTCTGGGTACTTAATTTCCAAATAAAATCATTCATTTTAATCTGAAAAGACCACTTTGGCCTACTGAGCAACAGTCCAGTCCTTTTTGTCCTCTGACATTGTCTCTGGTTCAGGAGTAGCTTGACACAAGGAATGATTCAGTTGTAGCCCCTGGATACGTCTGTGTGTGGTGACTCCAGCTGCAGTCCACTCTTTGTGAAATTCTTGAATGGGCTTCATTTCACCTTTTTCTACCACATTTTTTCCTTCCATTTAACTTTCCATTTATGTGCTTGAATACAACATTCTGTGAACAGCAGCTTCTTTAGTGATGACCTTTTGAGTCTCACCCTCCATATGCAGGGTGTCAATGATCGTCTTCTGGATAACTGTCAAGTCAGCAGTCTTCCCCCATGATTGTGCAGCCTGAACCAGTCTGAACCAGGAAACCTTTGCAGGTGTTTGGATTTAATGAGCTGATTAGACTGTGACATCACGAGTCGCCAATATTGAACTTTTTCACAATATTCAAATTTTTGAGATGAATCTATATAATATATGAGTTTTTTTTGTATTGAATTACTAAAATAAATCAACCTTTTAATGATATTCTAATGTGTTGAGATGCCCCTGGATGCTTATTAATAATTTACTGAACAAAAGCTCAAATGTTTCCACATTTTTATAAAGATCCTGGAATTCCATCAGGATTTTCTAACTGCTTACTAGTATTCCATAATCATTATCTGAATTGTCCAGGTCAAAAACCATGTGACTTTTTTCTTAAGCATGCTTGAGTTTTTACAATGGTACTGTCTTATAAAATGTATATATTTATATGCTGTTTAAAGGGAAATAAAGTACCTAATTATAAAATGTAAACAGTCACAACATTTCTTTCATTCATTTAAATTGATCTTATTTTCATGAGGCTGAAAACTGCAAATGGACCATTATGGTAATTTGGTTTTGGGTCGTATGTGTGTGTGTGTGTGTGTGTGTGTGTGTGTGTGTGTGTGTGTGTGTTTAGGTTTCTATGGGTATGGATATGTAAGGATATGTAAATTTGAACATAAGCACATACAAAAGTTTAGTGCATTAATGCCTTATTCTTTCTTTCTCTTAAATGTGTGTTTCCTGACTCACTACAGTCCTCAGATTCCTAAGCTGAAACTGTATAACGTAAAGTCCAGAGAAAATTTCCTTCCACAATTTTTGATCCTTTCATCTTCATCCATTAATTCATCCTCTAATCAGCCTAATTTTCCTATAAAAATTCTTCTTCTTCGTCTTTCGGCCGCTTCTATTAAGGGTCACCACAGTGGATCATCCGTCTCCATACTACTGTGTTTTCTACATCTACCCATTTCAAACCATCTACCTGCATGTCTTCCCTCACCACATCCATAAACCTCCTTCTTGGTCTTCCTCTTTTTCTTCTTCCTTGCGATTTCATACTCAAAATTCTTCTACTGACATATACCCCATGTCCCTCCTCTGCACATGTCCAAACCATTTCAATCGTCTTCTCTCACCATGTCACCAAAACATCCTACATGTGCTTTTCCTCCAATAAACTTATTGTTAATATATAGTGTTGTAGATTTAGATATGATAAAACAGCTTCACTGTATGGCTGAAAGATGAAGCCTGGAAAGTTTACTATTGAATTCTCTCCCTACACTGTAGTGGGCACAACCAACCCTCTATAAATATAATATTAATTAATATAAAATAATTAATATTCTCTTGTGTCTAAATTCAGAGTGTCCATTATCACTGATGCCCTCATCGAAGGTTGTAAGGCTACAGTTATACATTAAAATACATGAGCATTTGGTTATCACATCAGGGTCAGGGCTTAAACTGGGGTTATCACGAATGTCAAACAATACTCAGACCAAAGTGTTCTAGGAAAGGGGCAAAATAAAATGCAAACAGAAGCAAAAACTTACAGAGGGCTACATAGAAAAGGGCAAATGACACAAGAAAATAAAGAAACAACTAACGAAAAGGGGGAACTCAAATACACACAGGAGTGATTAGATACAGGTGGAAACAATAGGAACTAATAAGGGACAACAGGGACACAATGGCGACATCTAGTGGGAAAAATACGGAAACACAAGAAAAGGAAAAATAAAATAAAAAAAAAAGGTAGAAATCAAGTATAGAAAAGTTGTCTTCTGCACCATAGGTCTAAGCTAATCTGCTAAGATAAGTGACAGTCTGCTATATTATCTATAAAGGTGCCAAAAGATACATGGCACTGCGAACTCAAATGTGTTTGACCTGTAAAACGTTCTCTAATTTCCTTTAATGTGGCTGAAAGTGAGGACCAAGTTTATTTTGGAAATTTATATCCATGTTGCTTATTGGACAATTGATAATTTTAGATATCGAAATAAAAAGCAAACGTTGGAAATGTTTATAGCATAATGAGTCAAAACCCAAGTATGACCAGGGACCTCTTAATTCTTGCTCAGCTTAAAGCTTTGCATGTTCTTTTTGTTTATATGCAACAAACTAGGTCATTAATTTTGAGAAAAACAACAACAAAAAATTATATATATATACTGTGAAAAATCTTTCCCTATCTTAAATAACAGCTTTACACACTCTTGGCGTGCAGACAGTTCATGGCTATCTTTTTTTTGCTATCTTGAGATTTCTTCTTGACCTTGCGATCCAGTTCATACAAGAACAGTTCAATACGATTCAGGTCCAGTGACTGGGCAGGCCATTTAATCGTAGATAACAATCCATCTGACTCAAATTACCTTCAGTTCATATGGAATTAAATGGTACTGAAGAATGGAATAGTAGCCATGTTGGTTTCTTATTCACCCAGAATTAATTTTCAACCTTCCCTGCCCCAAAACAACCCAAACCATTAAGCTTCCAACTTAATGTTTGACTGTGGGTGTGAGTCATTCAGCAAACTTCTTCTCTCCTGTTCTCTGTCTTACAGAAGTTATTTTGTTAGAGTCAAAAATTGTCAAAACTGAACCACAGATTTTTGTCATCTTTTTGCTAGTTTGTTGAATAGAAACCCCCTAAAGAAACATCTAAAATGAAAGACTAGGTGTTTCCAAACTTTTAAAAGGCACTGTATAAAATATCTGACCTCAACCCTACTGAACACTTTTGGGATGAATTGGAACAGTGAGTGCACTCCAGGCCTCCTAACCATACATCAGTGCCTGACTTTACTAACAGCCTTGTGACTGAATGAACACAAATCTCCACAAACAAACTCCAAAATCTAGTGGAATATTTTCCTCGATGAGTAGAGGATTATTAGAACAGCAAATGGAAAAATGTGGAATGGGATGTTCAGAAAGCACATACAAATCTTATGATCATGTGTCAATAAACCTTTGTTCATGTTGGGTACATATATACAAAATTTGTATTATATGATTTACTAGATTATTATGGATAAAATCTGCACAACAATAAACAAATGAGCACACGCTTAATACATACATGATTCAAATATTACACAATAGCGTAATGCATATTTTTGATATTCAAATTTTTTTACAATGATTTATATTTATTTAGCTTACTAATTGATGTATTCTGGATTTATATAAATTACATATAATTAAATTTGTAAATAAATGCAATGCTCTGCCTGGTGGGTGTGCAGTGTGAAACTGATGATTGCAGGTGTATATGTAAGTTTGGGGGTTGGGTGGGTCCTTCTCATGAATTTCATAATGCCCTGACCTGGACAAAAGGTGTTTTGGACATGATCTATACCTATTAGCTACACATCTGTGTGTGAATGAAAGAGAGCGAGAGAAATGATCGCCAGGGAGTGGTACAGAAAGAGACGGAAAGGAGTAAAGTTGTGGGGCAGGTTTTTGCTCCGTGCACATTCTCATGATGCTAGAAACTTCTCGCTCAGACAGTTTTTCTTTCGGTGTTTAACCCTTTCATACCCAAATTTTTTGGAAAGTTTTCCAGGTACTTTTCATGGGGTGATCATTTAAAGTATCGCTTTCATATATAACGTTTGCCCATGGAACGGTATACAGTATGTAAAATCCCTACATTTTAGGTCCAAGATATTGACCAGAATAATAGAAAATTTAATATTTACTAAAATATAGCAATGTTCATTAAAAGATACTAAATGCACACAATTTTGTGTCATTTATCTGTGCCATTATGCAGCTCATTTTGGCATTAAAAATGATCTTCGGTTATATATGAATATGTATCATTAGAACTAGGTGTAAATATTTCTTTGAGATTTTTTTTGTAGAAAGTTTGCAAAGCAGAAACATGCATTAAAAATGCAAAAATGTCTAGAGAGAAATCAAAAGTGTGCTGAACTTATCCATAGTAAACACTCAGCATGAATAGAACCTTCTCAGAGGAACACGACACAAATAACAAAGCAATGAAAGCATGCTTTCAGATCTTTATCCAAAATAATCCGCAATTTGCAGATATACATGTTCAGAAAACTAATTTGGAGCAGTTGATACTTTGCAGTGAAGTGGCATGAAATACATTTTTTACCATTTGCAAAATAAAAATAAATACAATTTGAGTGAGATAAATGTGCAAATGTACAAAATAAAAAGTTCCCATTCACCAAACAAAAGTACTAATTCGAGAACTTTTAAATTTTTAGGTTAAACCTCTCTGTCTGTGCATTTTGCAAAATAATTATAAGTATTGTAAAGCAATGGAATGGCATGTTGCTCTATAGCCTTTTATCATGAGTCTGCTAGAAAGACCTCATCCTGGGGTTACTCCAGTTCACGCATTCTCAGCTATGATTCGAGAGAAAGCAAGAAGTCCCGCCCCTTTACTCCAAAGAAGGCTTGTGATTGGTCAAGCAGGTCTCGCCACTGCAATTGATATTCATCTCATAAAATCTCGTTCTTATAATTAATTACAATTACAATGACGTCACGCCCTGCCATGCAATTAATCCAATAATTTGTTTTGAATAACAAATATATATAATAACATTAAAATAACAAAATTAACACAGAATGGCGTGACAAATGTTTCATAAATACACGCAGAGAACAAAATACAATTTAGTCGTTTTTATTTATTGATTTTGCAATGAGATAATGGTTCTTATAGCAATATTAGGATGTAGTCAGTGTGTCTGCCATCAATAAATTGGCAAAGTTGCATCAGAAGTGATTGCAAAACAATTTCAGAAGTGCATCTGAGCCTCTTTTTAATCACTCTGCTGTTTTCTGGAGAATGTGTGGAAGTGCACATTGAATGGGTTTGTAATGCAGAAAGAATCCGGTTATTCTCTCGATAAAAACCGGATTAACAGGTCCACGAGGTCACGCCCATATCCTCCCCAAAAGCGGATATAAGTCTCAGATGCTGGGCAACACTGCGACACAACGTTACTGCTTTGTATAGACACATATTATATTTATTTATTTATTGTAACTTTTTTTTCCCGCTGCATCACCCACTAAAAAGAAGGTACGAAAAATGATGCGTTTGCCCGAACTCCAGAACCAGAAGAACTCTCTGTTCACGGCCATGAACCGCTTCATCGGCGCGGTGAACCGGATGGATGAGACGGTGATGGTGCCGAGTCTGCTGCGAGACGTGCCGCCCGCCAGCGCCGCGGACACCGGGGACGCCGGGGACTACCTGCGCGCCGACGAGGCCGACATGTACACTTACTACACGCAGCTCAAAACCATCCGCAATGAGATCGAGTGGGGAGCCGCACTGCGAGCCGAGGAGTCCCAGCGAGCCGCCGAGAAAGCGGCCGAGCCCGAGATGAGCGAGCATGACGAGCTGGAGAGCCTGCTGCGGTTCCACCTGAAGGGCCTGTATGGTGTTCTGACCAAACTCACCAGCCACGCCAACGAGCTGACCGACCGCTACAAGCAGGAGATCGGCATCGCTGGATGGGGACAATGAGACACTGGTGTGTGTGTGGGTGTGTGTGGAGAGGACTTTGAAAGCATTTAAAGTATTTCATTTTTTTTTTTTTTTTTTTTTTTTTTGGAACTAACATCATTTTCAGGTTGGTGACCAAAACCTGATGTCAAAGTATCAAGCTACCCTTTTTGCACATATCTTTCCTCCTCTACATGGTCACACACACACACACACTACCTTGTCCGGTATATTTGGGAACTCTTGTATTACTTGCATTATTGTTGTTATATATAAAAAAAAGAAGAAAACCAGAGAATGGGCAGAGGACTAACCAGGTCTCATGATGCAAAAGCTCTCTCCTACATCACATCTTCAGCTTTACAGAAAAAGCCTTAACCGTTGCATGTATTTATTTTTGTTGTTGTTGTTGTTGTTTTTGTGTGTAACTTTAGACAGATTTTAGTTTCACTGAAAGGAAAAATGATCTGAAACTATCTCCGTCAATGACCTGGAATGCTCCGAGAAGATATGAAGAGCTCCACGAGACGATTTTGTTGTTGCTGTACTATTGCCGCCAGTGCATTTTTGTCCAAAACATTTGTTACTTTTATATCCTGAGATTATTTTATAGTAAAATAAATTGTCATCTGTTTAATACATGATTCCTGCTTGTTTGTGTGATCTTTGAATCTCAAAGATGGTCGAAAGACAGACAGGGACAGAGAGATGTATAAGGTGTGTGAAGTGTTTGAGATCTGGAAATGAATGTTGCTCTCAAGGTGTGACTTTATGTAATAAATTAAATCATAGCTTGGAAAGTTAACAATGTAGAAGATGTGCTACGCTAATGTTGCTTCAAGAAACCAAAACTTCCAGTTCCAGTGACTCAGTCTATGCATACAGTACATACCAGGAAACTGATGTTGGTATTAAAATAAAAAAAATATCATGAGGAATAAAATGACTTAAGCAGAGCAATTTGAGAAACAAATACAAACATCTGCTACTTCGTTTGGTCTGCTTTCCAACCAGGAAATCTGATTTTCAACCACCAGGTTTTGTAAATGGAGAAGGGTTTAAGGTTAAACATTGTGGTTAAACATTTTAAAACATTTTCTAATGTCAAATTACATTGCATGCTTTTATAATAAAATGGATGCACACTTTTAGATTAAATTAATGATAATTGGTGAATTGTAAGGCAGATCTTTTATAATACAAGATAAATTATAATGATTGTGAAAATCTGCAGAGGAACAACGAAATATCTTAATTTCCTAAATGTTATGGTCTTTAAACTATAACATGTTCAATGTAAATACCTTTTTCTGATTTAGTGCTTAATGTGTGTGTTCTGAAGGGAGCGTGTTCATCTTTATTGCTGATTAGACAGATTAGATGAAACTAAAGGCTTTTGTGAGGTCAAATTTTTAATCATTGTTTAAAATGTGACCTTTTGATTTTCAAGATTTTATGCATTTTAGTACTTATTTTACAAAATATAAAGCGCATGGCTTTTGTATTTGGATTAACATGAATTGCCTTATAGGAATAACAAAAGTGCTAGTTTGTGAAGGCTGCTTTAAGCCCAGTGTTTACTACTCTACTGAGTTTTTATTGGTCCTTGGATTAAACTAATTTTTATTTTTTCATATTTTTTAGGAGAAAACTGAGCGAAAGACTCACCAAAGATTTAAAGTAGCACTTTGAAATAATGTAAAAGATTAAAAAATACTACAAGAAAACACTAAGTAATAATACAATGAACACAAAAACTTAAGGGGAAAGAAAACCAAACCAGTTACATTTAGTTCTCAAACTTGATTTAAAACCACCCTTTATTTTGCATTTATATTTAAAGTTTCCATAACCCTGACCAGCTGACACACGTTTTTATTAAATACTTTTCCTCATTCTTGCCAGTTTTGGCTCAAATTTTTAATTCAATAGGACAATCTTTTCATCTTAAAGTATTTAGGTCTGTAAATGGAAAAACGTTGGTGAACACCTCTCCCACAATCCTCGACCACTCCTGCAATTTTTCAAACAATGGCACGAAAAGATCACCGGGAAGGAACCAGAGAAAGAGAGCTTCCCACTCATCACAGAAAAGACACCACACCCTTACCTGTATATCGAGGTGTGCTTTAATGCTATTATACTATGCACAATACACCTTTGCTCCTCAAGCTACCTTTACAGGACGAGTCATGTCTGCACACCTTCTGCCATTTTGACTCTATGATTGCAGATGTATCACCTTTACATAAACAGTATAGACACACAAACACATTCTGGTGTTTCTTCCTGTTTCAGATGAGGTGTTTCTAAGAAAAGCAGAACTGCTCTATCTCCTGCCAGAATGTGGTTGCAGTTGAAATTATGGAAATGTACATATCAGGTCTTCTCTTCATGCAAAAAAAATAAAAAATAAAAGTAGAGGAGTGAAAAATTTGCCTGATTTGAAATAGGTAAAAAAAATAATAATAATGAGGAGCAGCTTCATGTGTCTCATTATAGGTCAAAGCAATTGGCTGCATATCTTATAGACTACATAGCTGTATAAGGCACTGAAATCTATTGCACTACAAATTGGATTGTTTATATATTTATATTGTAAATAATTTGTTTCATTCAACAAGAGATTCAGATTACAGTTTTTATTCATCTATTTATTTCTACATTTTATACAGTTATAAATGAGTGGAACCATGACAACTTTCATTTTTAATATAATACAGTTTGGTATAATGCTGATTTAAATTTGTACATACAGCCCTCAATCAAAAGTTTGGAAACACTAAATATATATATATATATATATAATTTTTTTAGAGAGACATGCGCATGTTTTTTTTGTATTGACATGTAATTTATCAGTTTTTATTATCACTTTAGCCAACACCAGTAGGTAACTCCTTAAATATCTGTAGGTTTAATGATAAAAGGAATACTGAACCAACATGGCTTCCATTTTATACTTCAACACCATGCAATTTCTTCTGGACTATTTGACACCAACTTTACAATGCAGAAAGGCAAAGCATATGTTCAAGCTCTGTAAGCATTATTTAGGAAGCAAAAAGGTCAGCTGGAGTGTTATCTCTAATGGAATGGCCTCCGCAGTCACCGCACTTAAATCCTATTTAACTGCTCTGGGATGAACCAGATCAAAAAGACAAAAAAGAAATATCATAGAACACCATTTGCATGTTTTACAAGTGAATCAGGAATGAACCCCAGGACTAAACTTGAGGCGACCAACCTCAAGACTAAGCTTGAGAAGATCAGGAATAAACCAACCTCAGGACTAAGCTTGAGGAGATCAGGAATGACCCTTTAGAAGTGAACTTGAGGAGATCAGAAATTAACCAACCTCAGGACTAAGCTTGAGGAGATCAGGAATGACCCTCAGGACTGAACTAAGAAGATCAGGAATGAACCTTAGGACTTAATTTAGGAGATCAGGAATGAACCTCAGGACTGAATTTAAGGAGATCAGGAATGAACTTTAGGACTGAACTAAGTAGATCAGGACTAAACCTCAGGACTGAACCCGAAGAGATCAGGAATGAACCTTATTACTGAACTTGAGGAGATCAGGACTGAACCTCAGGACTGAACTTGAGGAGATCAGGACTGAACCTCAGGACTGAACTTAAGGAGATCAGGAATGAACCTCAAGACTGAACTTTAGGAGATCAGGAATGAACCTCAGGACTGAACTTGAGGAGATCAGGAATGAACCTCAGGACTAGGCTTGAGGAGATCAGGAATGACCCTCAGAAGTGAACTTGAGGAGATCAGGAATTAACCAACCTCAGGACTAAGCTTGAGGAGATCAGGAATGACCCTCAGGACTGAACTAAGAAGATCAGGAATGAACCTCAGGACTGAACTAAGTAGATCAGGACTAAACCTCAGGACTGAACCCGAAGAGATCAGGAATGAATTTTAGGACTGAACTTGAGGAGAGCAGGACTGAACCTCAGGACTAAACTTGAGGAGATCAGGAATGAACCTCAGGACTGAACTAAGTAGATCAGGACTAAACCTCAGGACTGAACCCAAAGAGACCAGGAATGAACCTTAGGACTGAACTTGAGGAGAGCAGGACTGAACCTCAGGACTGAACTTGAGGAGATCAGGACTGAACCTCAGGACTGAACTTGAGGAGATCAGGAATGAACCTCAGGACTGAATTTGAGATCAGGAATGAACCTCAGGACTAAGCTTAAGGAGATCAGGAGTGAACCTCAGGACTAAACTAAGAAGATTAGGACTGAATCTGTTAGGAACAGAACTAAAACTCAGAAGTGAACCCGAGAAGATAAACACTGAACCCCGGGTCGGAACTCGTGAAGTTCAGCAATGGCCTATTTTTCTGAGAGACCAGATTAAGGCGTTTCGCGTTCTCTGAATGTCCCTCTCTGCACACCGTAGACCTCGGCAGTGTGACGGGTCGTGAGTTTACATGATGATGTATATGAATGAAGACATCATCACAGCGCTAACGGCTAACTGCTAAACTGCAGAAGTATGGAAAATGTAGGAAATGTGGAAAATGGAGATGCAGTCGGGACAGACCAGAACAGCAGCTCGCGCTGTACCTTCTTCATTGCGGATCCGAGTGACTACAGATGTGTGAGTAACTGAGACAGAAGAGATGACATGAGATGAGGGCCTATGGAGGATAGATAAATAGATAGACAGATGTATAGATGTATAAACATCAGTAGGCTTCCAGACACAACATTACAGACCAGCAGCATGTTACTGTAGATCTTTCTGTCTCCATGAAGTGATCCAGCAGATATCTGTGTTAATGTGGGATTAAAACCATTAATCTTCAGTTTAACAGCATAGTTTTATATTTATTTTAGTTTATGGACACTGTGTGATTGAGTCTGAGACATGAGACTGTTTTAATAGTAAGACTCATCTGCATTGCTGCACCATACACATGTGTATGTATAACAGGGGTATTATTAGTACAGAATACATGAGATTATTATTGCTATTGTTGTTGTTGTTGTTGTTAATAATTAATATCAGCAAGGCTTACAAAACAACAACAACAACAACAACAAGTAACAAGCAGAAAGAGTCTGCTCTTAGCTGTGAGTTCAACCGAACGAGCTAAATGGAAGGAAAGAAGAAGGGAATAAATAAATGAATAAATGAAATGAAGCAGGAAGGGAAGAAAAAACAAAAGAATGATGGGATGAGAAAAAAGGGAAAAAAGAAAGTAAGAAGGGAAAAAACAAGGAAAGAAAGAAGGAATGAAGGAAAGAATGAACAAAAGAAAGGAGGAAGGAATGGAAAAAAGGAAATGAATCAAGTAAGAAGGAAGGTGGAAAAGAATGAAGGAAAGAAGTGGAAAAAAAGAACATGAAGAGAAAAGAAAGAGCAAAGTAAGAAGGAATAGAAGAAAGAAGTGAAGGGATGAGAGATAAATAAGGATAGAAAGAAAGTAAGAAGGAAAAAGGAAACGTAGGTAAGAAAGAAGGAATGGATAAAAGAAAGAAGGAATGAAGGGCTGAAAATGAAGGGAAAAAAGAAAGTAAGAAGGGAAAAAACAAGGAAAGAGAGAAAGAATGAAGGAATAATTGAATGAAAAAAAGAAAGGAGGAAGGAACGGAAAAAAGGAAATAAATATAAATGCATTATTTCCAGAATATTAGAAGGAAAGAAAAATGAATAAGTAAAAACAAATGACATTTTAATGAATCAAAAATAAACAGCAATTATAATATTTATAAGGAAACACAGGGGCGTGGCAGATCACTCCCTGTTCCTAATATTGTGACAGGCCAGGACATATTGTGCTGCTATTATACAGTTGTTTTTATATTCTCCAAGTAGGGTGGGAAGTTGTACACTATTAGATAAGCTGTGAAATTTGGTGTGTGTGTGTGTGTGTGTGTGTGTGTGTGTGTGTGTGTGTGTGTGTGTGGTGCAGTGGAGACCCAACCTCTCTTTTTGAGTTTGATAATGCATGTAGTTTTCTTTCATTTCTAATGTAATCTGTTCTAGTCTGATTAGTTTATGGGTTTTGGTCTAAAGCAGCTTCCACACTTGACAAAACTTTAACCCTAATTCTCATATGCAATTTGATTTGGATTACATTTTTTAGCAGAGGGAATTTACATTTCTAAAATAGCAGCATAGACAAAAGACAAAAGCATTTATTTTAATTTATCATCCTGGGCACATTGACACCGATCTGGTTTTCTAGTTTAAAGACTGTTAATTTTGTTTATGTGGTGCGACACACCTTCAGGTAAAGTAAATGATCAGCAGATTCTTCACTTTTCTGCTTTACAGCAGAAGTGGCAAAACTTTTTTTCTGTGAAGAGCCAAAAATCACACTTGACTGACGGCCAAAGAACATATGTTGCATCATACCCAACTTTGTATTAGAATCAAAGTTGCCATGGTTCCTCTCATTTATGATTTCATAATATTCAAAAATAAATACATAGAAAACACAACTTTGTAATCCGATTCTCTAATGCAGTTTAATTTTCATTTATTTAAAATCGTTGCTCAGTGAAACTTATAGAATCAGAAACAATCAAGTTTATTTATTTATTTATTGTTCATATTTTTCCAAAGATTTTCTCTGTTCATATAAGGAAAGGCAGTCAATTTAATCAAGTTTAAGTTTATTTCTAAAGCGCTTTTCACAACCGACATTGTCTCAAAGCAGCTTTACAGAATTTATGAAGTAAACTGAACGATGTGTGTTTATCCCTGATGAGCAGCCGTGGCGACTGTGGGAAGGAAAAACTCTCTTAGATGATATGAGGAAGAAACCTTGAGAGGAACCAGACTCAAAAGGGGAACCCATCCTCATTTGGGTGATATCAAGGCCAGTAATTTGGCTCACCCGCCAACTTTTGCCCATAAGCTCTAGTTTGGGAATCTCTGCTCGACAGTATGTTTACTAAAGTTCTCGAAGGTGCCACTTACCATTTTTCCCGGATGTGTTCAGTGAAATGAGTGGAGGTTTTTGTTGTTATATAAGACACTATCTGAGGCATCAGTATGTACATAACATGTTGAGAATACTTGGCCTGTACAGCCGATGGAAGCCGCTCAGCATGAGTTGCCAATGAACTTGTCTTTCAACATTTTTCCTGCTTGAGTGATGAGAGCGAGAAAAAGAGAGAAAGACCGAAAGGAACATTCCATTACTGTTTCTCATAACATCATTTTTCATACCTTTTTTCCTAAATTAAATATGTTACAGTATCTGATAGTTTGTTTTTTACCAGATGACCAAATACAGATAAACATGGTTCTACGAAGAGCAGAAATTTACACAAGAATTATTACACAATTAAATAAGCCTACATTTGAGTTATACTTTGAAAATATTTTTATTTAAAGAATAAAATCATGCATTTGGACCAGTATGGTTTATTATATGTGTTTTCTAGGTCTATCAGATATCCCTTCATTCGTCCCACAGTGGGGAACATTTTGTACCGTAGCCTGTCTGCTATTTTGGGAAAGTATTTACAATAATGTAGAATGTACAGTATCAAAAGACCTTCCAGTACTTAAAATGTGCTGTGGAAGATTATTTTCTTCCAGAATGTCTGCTGCTTGTTAGTGTCTGCAGCATGTTGGTATTGAAGTGGATTTCAACCTAAATTGCTGCTATTAGACTTCAGGTGGAAACTCACTTAATGCATTTTACACTATACACTATAATATTGATATTTTTTCCCCCCTCACAGGATGTGATTCTAGTGGTGAAGAAAGCCACCGGGGCGTTTTCTCTGGTCGCATGGTAACTAGCATTTTCAATTCTCCTTGTTTTCAATGTCTTTTGAGAGCTGGAGTTTGATTTACTATCAGTGCTAATGTAATTTTTTTTCCCTCATAGCCTTTTTATGTTATTTGTGATATGGCTGCTGCGCCGATACAACTCCCTGGCTCAGGTAGTGTGCGTATATCATTTCTAAAGTGGACTTCCATATAATCATCTATCTGTTAATATATCTGCATTTAAGTGCTACTTTTTTGAATCCTAGATGTAGACATGGAACAATTACAATGGGAGAGAATAATTATTATGCACTGTTATTTAGTAATACATTATTAAAAATGGAGACAAATCATATGTTTAACCTAGAAAATGAATCTACAGTGTATAAATGTGTGTGTGTGTGTGTGATATAATCATCTATCTGTTAATATATCTGCATTTAAGTGCTACTTTTTTGAATCCTAGATGTAGACATGGAACAATTACAATGGGAGAGAATAATTATTATGCACTGTTATTTAGTAATACATTATTAAAAATGGAGACAAATCATATGTTTAACCTAGAAAATGAATCTACAGTGTATAAATGTGTGTGTGTGTGTGTGTGTGTGTGTGTGCGTATATGTATATACAGTCTATATACAGGAGATATAGAAAGGCTTAATTCTTTTGTTTTTGCTAAACACTGATGATATTAGGGTTTCATTTTCAGATCTTTACATCTAGATGTGTTAAACAACTTGAAACATGACACCTTTAGTGGCAGAGCACCCATTTTATTGGTGAATATAAAGTATATTAATAGATAGCAAATAGGTTGTAATATTTGGTTGAATAACACCTTGTATTAATCTCATCACGCTGGTGTTCGTGATACTTTTCCAGGCTTGTACCATAGGTACTTTATGCTTTTATTTTATTAAAGATTCTCCTTTTTGGCTCCTAAATTGGGTTAAGGTTTGGGTATGGACTTGCCCAGTTCAAAATCTTCCATCTTTCGGCCTAATGTTGTATTAGCAATATATGTTATGGATCTTTGGCTTGTTGCATGATGAAAATTATTGGTAAATTGGCGATCAGAATGTTTCTGTAGACTTTTAAATCCATTTTGCTGCTACCATCACGAGTTACATAAATATAGATTAGTGAGTCTGTTCTTGAAGCAGACAATCGTGACACTAGATCCACAATGCCTGACTATTGAGCTTGTATGTT
The DNA here is from genome assembly GCA_024362625.1 of Silurus asotus. NCBI lineage: Eukaryota > Metazoa > Chordata > Actinopteri > Siluriformes > Siluridae > Silurus > Silurus asotus. Next base: position 11,516,696 of record MU551633.1, on the reverse strand, counting down.
TGGATTATAAGCAGATTGTTCTTTTCACTTTTGACTTTTCATCTCTTTGCTGGAGGGCAACTTTTCCTGTGGTACTTTTATGTCTCATCTTAATTCCATTGTGGATTCAAATCTGACTTTCTGTTTCCTCCTGCTATTGGGTGGTTTGGATCTTGCATTATGGCTCCCGCATTTATTCTTTCAAAGTTTTCTTTAAACGGTGGAAGGTGATACCAACACCACTGCCTTGTGCAGTTTTCTCTTTGGCTGGCTTGTTCGATGTCTGGCTATTAGTACACCAGTATTTATTTAAGAACATTTAAATTGTGATTGCTGTGCCCACTGATCATGCAGTGATATGTACCCTTGATTTCAGCTTTAAAATAGCTTGATTTTCTATCATAGACATCTCTTTGGTTTTTATGATGGTTTATCCTTTGTAACAACATAGTTTTCACAGGTGGAATATAGGGATCACATTGTTTAAACAATGACACAACTAGGCAGTTCTATTTTCCAATAATCCTGATCACAAGATCAATAAGTGACCTCAAACAAAAAGTGTGTTCTAAGTTGTTCAATATATTTTTGAGCTGTGTCAGCAATGAAAGCTGAAATTTTGATAAGCTTGTATTTTATTTTACCCCAACCCCATAAAAATACTTTTGGAGGGGACTATATATATATTTCTTTATATTTTATTACCACAAAAGGCATGGTTTCAGTCTAGACACGCTTGTGTTACAGAAACTTACAGAAATCTGTAACACTTAGATCTATCTGAATGAGTAATATAAAGGAAATTTTTGGATACTATCTGTATGCCCTGTCTTATCCTGTTCTGTTTGCAGAAAATGATAGTCAGTCTAACAGTAGCAGCATTCTTTGACAGTGTTGCATATGTCATGGTGAGTCATTAAGATTAAATATATATGTGCATGCATATTTGAGTGTTTTTTGGATCTTAGGTCATTTTTTATCTCCTCTGTCTTTCGGTTCATTAGTGATATAAATTATGCATTTATTTTTAAGCAAAAAATTATTTGAGGCAAGTTTTTCAATTCAGACTTCAGGCTGCCAGTGTGGACTGTTTTCGATTATTATAATTAAATTATTATTAAATCTATAACTAGTAATTTATAATTTCATTATGCACTCTTTTTTTTCTAATAATGATTAAGTTAATTAATTATTAATAAATGTATAAACCAAAATCCAATAAATACCACAAATTCTTTAGCATCCAACTTTTACAATCTTCTACATACCTACTATAAGTTGGTCTTTTGTAATGTTGTTGAACTACATGTCATATTAAATGTTCAGCCTTATGGTCTGTACAGGGAGAGTCTCATCCAGAGGGAGGTCTGTGTGATTTCCAAGCTTGGTGGTTAACATATTTTGGTGAGTTTGGTCTACATGGTCAAGAATGATTCTTTTTTTGGTTTAATTTGTTTTCAGGAGTCTGAAATGTCCATGTATTTGTTTTATATTTATATTAGAGACATGCCTGAGTACACATTAGTGTGTTATTATTGTGTGTTGTAGACTGGAGTGCTCTGGCCTGGGTATGTCTCATCACTCTAAATCTTTACTTGAACCTGGTCAGGGAGCTCAGAACTGAACATTATGAGATGTAAGGAACATTTGCATTTGGTGATCACACTTGTTGATACGGTTCCACTTTTAGATCTAAATGGCAATGATTTTGTGATGTTTTTCAGACCATACCATATTGTTGCATGGGGGATCCCACTATTTATGTCTGTTCTCCCATTGATAAAAGGATACTATGGTCCAGCTGGAGCCTGGTGGTGAGTTACTAATGATGGAGGAGGTGGTAGTAGCTCAAATCTGGTACTACTGTTAGAGAGTAAATATTGAACAAGAATTTTAATTGCTCAGGTATTTAAAATGGATTCTTAACACTATATCTGTGGTCACACTACATTTTTTGTTCCACTGAACTCTATTTTTATGCGAATTCTGGAGACCAGACATATAAGCTTAGTACAAACAAGTTTTACATTTAGCTGTATTTAAAAAAAAAACATTATCAATACTTAAAAGATGAAGAAAACAGTTTTAGACCATACAGCTTTGAGAAAAATATAAAATCAGCTTTATTGGCTTTCCTTCATCAAACTTCCCCTTTCCCTAATATATTTCGGTTTATCTGTCCTTCCATGATTTAGCTGGATCACTGATGACCATGTGGCCTGGCGATTTGGCATGTAAGTAATACGTTCGGTTTGGAATCTCAGCGAGACGTGTGTTCTTTGCTCGTGTGACCCGTGAGGAAATATTTGTTAGTTCGCCAACACAAGTTACATCTCGGTGTTGAAGCAGACATGTAGCTCGACTGGTTGTCGTGTTAGAAATGATTGTCTTCTTTCTGTTTATTTTTTTTTCTCGGCAAGAGTTTGTCAAAACCGAAACCCGTCAATAGGATTTATCACTGCATGATCTCAGGTATGGTAGAGGTAAACATGCCTTTTATCCAACATGACTTCAGTGATCTCAGCTAGTTTTTCCAGTCAGACTTCTGGCTGCCAGTGTGGACTGTTTTCATAGGTAGATGACATTTGACTGAGATTTACAAATACCTAACCACAGACCTGGTTTGCATTACATGAAGGGAAAGATGAGTGTAAAAATGATTTAGAATAAAAATCTCATCCAGTTCTACTGCTGTACTATAGTTTATTATAGTTTATAGCTATAGGCATTATAATACATTGATTATATTTTGTTTGCTATAATGTGCCTTTTGTTTTTATGTGGAAAACGTTTGGTCACCATCAAATAAATACCAGTGTGCAGAACTGCATGTAGTACTTGCTATGAATTGGTATGATCCTAACCAGATTGGCTAGCCATAACACAATGTCCACCTGCCTGATATCGTGCTGGTCTCCCTGAGAGCTGCAGTTTTGAAGATGCTCTGACCCAGTCGTCTATAGCCATCACGATTAGGCCCTTGTCAAACTCGATCAAATCTATACGCTTGCCCATTTATTTTTTTACTTTTAACACAACAACTTTGAAAACAAATTGTACACTTGCTGCCTAATATATTCCTCTAACTAACAGGTGCCATGATGAGATAGTCTTATTTACTTCACCTGTCATAATGTTATAATAATAATAATAATAATAAAGCAAATGTCACAGAACGATAACTTCCTTGTGCAAAAAATTGTGGATATTATTACACGGAAAATTGTCCATGGATCCAGATTTTGTATATATTTAGAAATAGATCAGCCAGGAACCTTTGGGATCCTCTTTGTCAACACACTACGATTTGGGGCTCATTAATGCTAATCTCAGGTACTATTTAGGATCAATAGTAAGTGAATTGGGATGCTTTCAAGGTATTGAAGTCTTTGGAAGGTATTTGTGGAGGCATACCACCCTCACAAACAATTATGACTGGCGAATGTAGCTCTGATTGACAGGTTGGCATTAAGGTTGCTTTCCAGACATCCAGAGAGCCTTTACATTTTGCTCCCAGCCATCATCAGGATTCTATTTTTGTGTTTGTTTAATGTGGATGAGCACTTTAATATATCTGATTTATGAGTGTGTGTCGTACACAATTTTTGTCAGCTGTTGATTTGTTTGTATAGCTTTTCATCCCGTTTCTGTTTTCTATGCAGATGGTACATCCCGCTCTTCACCCTCATCTTCCTTATGATCTGCTGTTATCTACGAATTATATTTGTGGCCAATAAGAGGGTGAGTTACAGTCCAAGTCAAACACGCAACACTATAATGAAACTGACACGATGCAGCTGAGATGAAGCTGGTTTGATCAGGGTCACATTTTCGAAGCATTCCTAGGTGTAGCTGTGTTATGAAATACAACCCTGCCCCAGCTGTCAAACCTTCACATACTCCTCGTGTTATCCGTCTTCTGTTGTCATGATGATTCCTGAGGGCAGGGATGATTATCCAGAGGGCAGCATACCAGAGTCTAGAATGTTCTACTTAATCTTGATTACTACATGAATGAATACACACACACACACACACACACACACACACACACACACACACACACACACAAAACCATCTATGGCTGCTGATTTTTTATGTGATCTCAAACTAGAGAGTGTAATCTATAATTGTACTTCAAATATTATTTTAGATAGTCATGTGGATTTTCTATATAAACACAGATGCAGTCCTGGTTCGGTACCTTCAACCCAGAGAGAGAAAGGAGGAAGGTGAGTTTGGGTTGTAAAGTTTGGAAACGATTTTAGCAAAAATAAAACCATCATTGTTCTTTTAACGGGTTATTTCTGTAACCTATGTTCACAACTTTCATTTTCTATGCACATGCCCGTCACTGATCACTGGTTTTAGTGACAACACTCAAAATTTTCCAATTTCATCATTTTCTATACTCTATGCAAATTTGGTTTGGTTTAGAAATTGCCTTAATTAATTCTACATCTCTGGCGATTACATAGCATTTAAAATGAACTTGTAAATTCATCTTATTTTGAAGATAAATAAGGCTTAAAAGAAAGAAGTGGAGATTGTCTATTAGTCTATACAATGATTAATGCATTATACACTATATCCACAAAAGTATTGGGACACCTGCCTTTTCCAGCCATATGCGTTTTTTCCCACCACCTATGGAGGCACACAATTTTATAGGATGTCTTTGGACAAGTAACATGAAACGTTCCACTTTACTTCAACTAGAAGACTCAAACCTGTTCCAGCATGACAATGGCCCTGTGAACAAAGCCAGCTCTGAAGATATGGTGTAAATATTTTGCAGTGGAAGATCATTTGTGGCCTGTTATAGAGCTCTGACCTCATCCCTATTGATCACCTTTGGAATGAGCTGAAATGCTGACTGCACCCCTAGACCTTCTCACCTCACCTACATCAGTACCACAATCTACTAACACCCTTGTCACTGAATGAGCACAAATCCCCACAAGCACACTCTAGAAATCAAGTCAAACATCTTCCCAGAAGAGTGGAGGATATTATAACTGCAAATAAGGACCAAATGTGGAATGGGTTGTTCAAAGATTCTTATACAAATCTAATGCTCAGGTGTCCACAAACTTTTGCCCATGTTGTGTGCGCTTGTGTCGAACTATAGACTAAAGGTTACTAGATTTTCTCAATGGAATTACAGTTTTTCTCAGTTGCTTTGGAGCATTTCTCGATTCATTCCTAATATTTGCAAACCAGTAAATGCATTTCTCGAAACAATTTGTACAAACAGCACAATACACTGGATTTCTTGCAAAAGCCTGAACTTTTCAAAAAAATCCTTAGTTCATCTCTCAAAAGTAAGTGAACATGTCATTCCCATCAGGATGAAAAGTCCCTTTGTTATTGTTCACAAACAAAATCGTCAAAATGTTTAGGCATGTTGTCTGTGTGACGCTGCACAGTTTCAGTATTTTTTGATATAAACTACGGTTTGGATTATAATGATTGAAAAATGCACCATCTTCTGTATGTTATATATGATTTTGAACTGCACAATTTTGATTAACATGAACATAAACCACTGATAATATAGGAACAGCAGACAATCGTACACAATCGAAATAAATGACTGTACTAAAGCACCACAATTTGATCAAAAAAACGAGAAATTGCTTTTATAGTGTGCACACGTGACTAAATGACGTGAAGGTTGGACAAGTAGTTTTGAGAATTTCATTTCCGATCTGAGAAACGCTCCAAAGCAACTGAGGAAAAACAAAAAAAAAAGCTGCACAGCATGCAACAGCAGCAGTGGTTATGCAAAAGACATACAATTATCACTAGTGTGAACATGGCATGTGTTAGTCTCTGCCTTTCTGCCCACATTTAGATGTCTCTAGTTGAGGAAATCCGACCTCTGAAATGGTATCCCTCAGTATATCTGCTGGTGTCAATCTTCCCACTGTTAAATCGGTAAGCATACATAAACACATAACACATCGTTAACAGGAAACATGGAGTGTGTGTTTGTGTGTATATGTATATGTATATGTATATATATATCATTAATGGATGCGTCGTGTGCCCATAGGCTTCATAACGCTCTGTATCCTGAGGCTCCCGTGTTCTCCCTCACGCTTCTACACGTTCTCAGTGCTCCTCTGCACGGTTTGGCAAATGCATTTGTCTTCAGCAAGGACACCTGGAGTCAGCTCAGCAATACCGGAATCAAAGTAGGAAAAAAGAAAAACACACACACACACACTCGTTTAAGTACTTGTATGCCGTTAATTCTCGTGTAATATGTGTTCCAGTTGGCACTTCAGTCTCGACTGTGTGACAGCACCAGGATCGGCGAGTATCACCCGGCCAATGTGAGATACACCGTAGCTCTCGAGTCCGAGTCGGATGATGATGATAACAACGTCCTCTTCTACAGCCCTGACATGAGCCTGAAGGACAGAGGACCCTGATTTTTTTCTGTTTCTCTGCGTGTGTGTGTGTGTGTGTGTGTGTGTGTGTGTGTATACACAATAAGCACATTACAGTTGATACTCCTTGCCTTTTAAAAATGTGCTGCTCTTTCATTTTACCCATCACCATGATGTGTTCAAAATAAATAATACAGAAACGATAAGTGTTTTTACAATCAGAAAATCCCATTTTGACTTAAGAAAATTGAAATTGTTCATTTTTTCATTATCAAACTGTCCATGTTGTAAATACAGTGCAAGGTGAGCACTTTACATTCACATCCTCAGTATTGATTAAAAGCTTTAATTGTTTCTGTTGCCTTGCTTTAAGATTTCTCTACTGTGTATTTTTTTTTTTTAACTATTATTTTCAGCTGTACAGTTTGTGTCCATGGTCATGTGTTTAGCTGATCATCTTTTATTATTATTTATGGAAATGTACAGAGTGTCTGCTATATTTTTGTACTGTTTTCATATGATTAAAAAACGTTAATACGCACCGATATTTATAGTCTATCTGTGTGTTTGTGCCTTTGTAGGATGTCGCTTTTGTTGTGATCTTTATCCATGTAAAAGCTTCATTAAGGCAGCTACTGAAGACTGAAAAAATGGAAATGCCATAAAATAAATAGAAAAATTCTCCCGATCTTTCCGATAATAAGATAACAACAAACCAAATAGGAGCTCTTTGTCTCATCCCAGCCTTAAAATAGTCCAGTGGGTCATTTTCCTAATTTGAATTTATTTTATAAGTATTGATTTCTAGAATAGTCTTTTGATAGAATAAGTAAACTAGAAGTAATTCCCAGAAATAGGTTTAATGATATTTTTTAGTGATATTTTGTTTATTGTAATCTATAATAAGAAATACAAGATTTTGGCTACCTGAAATTGGCCGTGTGTGTGTGTGTGTGTGTGTGTGTGTGTGTGTGTGTGTGTGTGTGTGTGTGTGTGTGTGTTTGTGTATCATGCCCTAAGATTGGCTTGTCATTCCATCCATGGTGTATTTTTGCCCTTGTACTTAACAAATACCATACGTACTATGACACTAACGAGGATAAGGTGGATATTTAAGAATGAATTATTAATAATGGCTAATTGAAACTTCACCTAGGTGTGTGTATGTATGTGGGTGTGGGTGTATGATGCTCTTTAACAGACTGGTATTCTGTCCACCGTGTACCAAGAATGGGCCTGGATTCACTGTGAGCTTGACTGGGAGTTACTCAAGATAAACTGAAGAACACTTGGAAGCCGATCGGTCTGATTATGAAGAACTCGTTCTCGTTAGATGCTAAGAAAGGCTCAATTCAGATTTCTGAAAACCAGATGATGAAGTTAAATACAACTAATTAGTCATGGTGATGATATTCATCTTTATATTCAGAGATGTTTTAAACCCTGCCATCTTGTGGATACATTCTGTATCGAATCTGATTATTAAATGCATTTACATATAAGGCATTTGGCATGCTGAAGGGCTCAACACTGACAGCTTGGATGTGCTGGGATTTGTACTGATGACCTTCCAAACAGAACTACGATCTAATCCACAGAGCTACCACTTGCCACTACATAAAACAATTAAGTTTAATAAAATAATAATAAATAAATCAAATATTAATTATAAGTAATTCCAAAAATAATGGATTATACATAGAGTTGCCAAATTCCAGGAATTTTCAAGCCTGGAAACAAATAACAGGGAACTTAAATATATGTGAAAACTTGGAAAGGGGGGGGATCTTCAGGAAAATCTTGTTTAAAGCAGATTAAACCAGATTGAATGCAATTTCAGTTGGATTTCTACCCTGCACATTCACCAGTCACATGCACCATGCATTCCTCCACAACACAACAAAAACCATTTCTTAAATCCTGCACACAAAATGATGAAAAAAAAATGTCCATCTTGAAAAATTTGTTTAAAATACATAAATATTACATATATTTATGTTTCAAACTTTCTTTGTGCTTTTTGTAAGCTATTGTGCAACAAAATTAATCAAAGTCAGAAATGTCAATATGTATTAACATCAGAATCAGAATCAGGTTTATTGTCCAAGTGTGTTGACACACACAAGGAATTGGGCTCCAGCTGTTAGTGGCTCTCAAAGTTACACACATCAATAACACTACACATTTAGCTTGGACTATACAAAACAAAACAGTCTATACAATACAATATAGACAATGCCAATATCCTTATGACCAAATGTTATGTTTTTAAATGATTAGGTTTATATACATTTCCACACATTTCTAATGAATTACCATCAATTCCTGATAAGTTTCCAATTTGAAATATTTCCAAAATTCCCCATATGAATGGATATGGAAAGTTTTCAAAAATGTACGGGGAATTTTCCGATACTTTGCAACCCTAATTCTAAATAATTTATATAAATTATAAAGTGCAAAATAATAAGTATAAGTAAAGATAAAGGTTTAAGTAAAATAATAACTCCAAATATTTAATCTAATTAAACTATTTTTTTTTTCTGTTCAAATTTTGTAGAAATATATAGTGCACATAAGAGTTTAAGTAGAAAACGCCCTAGAAGCCTCCTGATTGGCTGGTTTGCATCCTGTGCCCTGTTCCCATTGGCTGTGAGGGAGAATATATATCTTGACGCAATAGTTTCATAACAAGGGCGAGACAACGCGGAAGTCCAAAAGACCATAAAGTAGAGAAGAAGCGTCTCTCACTTTCTATACAAAGATTTATAAACATTGATTTATTTTCATTTGATCTGTGCAGAAGACGCCGTAGAGCGTCCCGTGGTGTGGTATAATGGTATGACTTCTGATAAAAGGTAAAACGCCCTTTAATTTAATTTATTTTATTTGTTTATAAACATTTATTGCATAATTGTTTGCTTATTAAATATAAGATGACGTAGTTATATACATTTTATCGACACACACACACACACACATATATATTAATTATAATATTATATTATACATTTTAAACATTATTATATTCTATAATATAATAATAAAATGTATTATCTATTACTTATGTTTATAGAATAACATTTATATTTCAATAACTAATAATTATAAATAATAATACATTATTAAGGATATAACATTTTATACTGTATTAAACAAAATTAATTTGTATTGAACAAAATGTCCCTGATATCTGTTATACATCAATGTTTATACATAATACTCTTTGTGTGTGTGTGTGTGTGTGTGTGTGTGTGTGTGTGTGTGTGTTCTATCAGCCGGTGCCTATGTGGTGCGGAAGATCTCTTCTGCTGTCCGAGGGGATGAGCAAAAAGATGAGCCTGTCCACACGCCATGTAGCCTGGCCCAAGGTGAGACCTCCTGAAGGCCCTGTTTTCCATAATGCATATACCATGTGATCACATCACGTGACCTGGTGATGACTCAGGAAAACTGAATGTAGGATCACTGCCAATGAGCAGAAGAAGTTCAATTCAGTCTAAATGGATGGATTGGAAATGTAAATACTGGTTTATTAAAAAGCATAAAAAGAGTAAAATATATAAAGTGTCATGGAAATACTACATGAAGTCACAGAAAAATCGGGAAAGCCACTGGAATTCTATATTTTGGTCTATTTACTATACTTGTCCTTGGATATATTAAATATACACAAAATACTAGATTAAAGGTACCTGCATCCTATTACATCCTATTACATCTATTACAGAATGTATTTAGCAATAGGAAATAGTTAGTAGGTGTAGATCTGGGATATTATATGGCTCTAGTGTCCAGTGTCCATCTCTTGTATTCATACAATCTTTAATATTGTTCATACAGTGGTGTGGAAAAAGTTGATTTCTTATTTTTTTGCATGTTTGTCAAAGTCCTGACTGAATCCTATTAAGATGATGTGGCATGACCTTAAAAGGGTGGTTCATGTTAGAAAACCCTCCGATGTGGCTGAATTACAACAAATCTGCATAGATGAGTGCACCAAGATTTTAACTATTGAGGGAAAAAATATCCAAAACTACATGGTCCTGTGTGAAAAAGTGTTTGCCCCTAAACCTAATAACTGGTTGGGCCGCCCTTAGCAGCAACAACTGCAATCAAGCTTTGGCGATGTGTGTGTTTCAGTCAGTGTTGTTTGGCCTTAACACTGACACAAAGGTTAATCACAGAGCTCTGTAAATAGAGTGCCTGAGATATTCACATGTTTATCTTTTTGTGTTTCAGCTAATAAGCGTCGGAGTCAGAAGCGGTTAACAGCGGCTGAGACATCATCTCCAGACCTGGATGATGGCGCAGTCTGTGTGCCTTCCACAGACACTGCAGTTCAGAAACGTAGTTCCTGAGGTTAAAGGTCACGCTGGTGCATTACTGGGTAATAGACACTCTGATTAGCAAAACATATATTTACACTAATGACAATTTAGATTTAAGTTACATAATTGTACCAAGAGTGCTAATCAATTATTTAAGAATAATAGTACATAGTGATAAGCAAAATCCTGGATTTTGTCTTTGTAATTATGGGCTTATTTACTATCTGGCTGCTCACAAACCCAAATTGGACTCTAAAATTAGTGCTTGGGTATGTAGATAAAAAACCTAAACAGAATTATAAACATCTGAGAATTTACTAATAACAGTAAAAACCTTAATAGTTTCCTTTTATTATTAAAAAGTACAATTAAAAATTAGAGGAAAAGTTTGAATATTGGTTTATCAAAAGGTTTGACAATATACTGATAATACATCACTCTAAAAAACATTCTTGAAAAAAAACCTTTTAGTTAATTAATGTTGTTTATTAACCCAGTTTGCCCTGCGTGACTGTTATTCATTGCCTTTTCTTTCTCACTTTTTCTGTTCACTCAGCTGTAGAGTGTGACGGTCTGTTCATCAACCTCTAGCTTAGGGTCTGGACAGATCTGAAGTTTTCCTACAGCTGTATTATTTTTATGGAATGTATAAACCAATATCTATCACTTTACAAGAAAGCCTATTCAAAAGAGCAGGGCTTTGATTGTGTATAACATTTTCATACCTTGTGTGAAAAATAAAATCGCTTGAAAATCAGTGTGTATTGTATTATATTTGTATTTGGAACAACGCAATTTTATTTTAACGACACTAATTGTATTAATGCCTGATAAATGTAGAGCGCATTTCCTTTTGAGCATTTTATTAAAAATAGAAATGAATATAAAAGAAAATATAATCTTTAATGCAAAACATTTATTCAGGACATCCTTTCTATATTCAGATATAAAAAAAAAAAAATGAAATCAATAAACATTTGGCTTACTGATGTGCCAAGTCTCGAATCAAACACCAAAATCTGCCATGATGCACACATCCGGCAATTACAACCGTCCGTGTGGAAACATAGCAAAATTTCAGTTTGGTGTCCTAACAATTTATTCAATTCAGTTAATTTTTATTTGTATAGCACTTTTACCAATGAACATTGTCTCAAAGTAGCTTTACACAGATAATATGGTAATAAAAATAAATGATGTTCTTTATAAGTGTAAGTTTGTCCCTGATGAGCGACTTTAATTTATGTAATTTACTACACCATAATTACTGTAAAACATTTGCAAGAATATTTTTTCTTTTGCAATAATATATTTGCACAAAGCAACAATATTTGTCCGTGTCCATCTGGATTAGAGTATTAAAAACTTGAAAATTATAAATTTAAGGTACAATTTAAACAGATAAAAATGTGCGATTAGGTTGCAAATAATCACGAGTTAACACATGACAATCATTCGATTAATCTTGATTAAATATATTAATTGATTAAAAGCCCAAATATCTCTATCTATCTATCTATCTATCTATCTATCTATCTATCTATCTATCTATCTATCTATATATATACAGTGTTGGGCAAAGTCACTTTTAAAAGTAATGAATTACAATATTGATTTACTCCCCAAAAAAGTAACTAATTACGTTACTTAGTTAATTTTTATGGAAAGTAATGCGTTATATTACTTTTGCGTTACTTTTGCAATTTGCAATTCCGGAAATATGACCTCGTCCTCATCTACATCATTCTCTGCTTCATCATCAGCTTGAAACATTCTGAACGCTTTTTACAAAGTTTGCGCTATTATCAGTGACCATGGCAGTTTATTTTTCCACAAAGAGCAAATGAGCTGTGATATTGCTGTGAATCTACACTCGCTCCATATTAAATCTCGCATTGATTATAAAATACTACTACTGACGTATAAAGCACTTAATGGTCACACGGCGCAGTATCTGAGTGAACTTCTTTACCAGTATGATCCTCCACGCCTACTTAGATCAAAAAGTGCAGGCTATTTGTTGATACCTTAAATAATGAAGACTACAGCAGGGGGCAGATCTTTCTCTTATAAAGCTTCACAGTTAGACTCAGACACAGTCTCAGTGTTCAAGTCGAGGTTAAAAACATTTATTTAGTCTTTTAGCAGTAGATTTTTCTTAGGTAAAGGCGCAGATCTGAAGGGAGCATAAATATAGTGTTTGGTGAACTGGGATATTTGTATGCTGTCGTCCCCTCACATTCACATGTTCACTCAGGTTTGTTGATGATGGTGTGGTGGGTCGTCTCTTATCCCAGAGATCCCTCATGACTGTGTTACTTTCTGGTTCTCTCTTTTAGTTATGCTGCCATAGCGATTCTTGCCGGAGACCAAACTGCACAGTGACAATAATTTTAATACAACAATAGGGACATATATCCATATTCTTCTCTTCCTGTCACCCCTCTTCTCTCTTTCTCTATTCTTAATATGCCTTTACCCCTTTCCCCAGACATATTTTTTTAATTTATAATTCAAATTATATTTGTATTAGTTCAGGCTTGTATTCATCACCATGTTTTCCAGTCTACCTATTGAGTGCATGTCACTACTCCATAGGGACTGGATTGTAAACAAGCCCCTGGAGCGGAAGTGGACGAGGCTGAACAGAGACTGGCCGTTAAATAGCCGTTCGACACCCATTCTCCTTGTGTCGAACCCGCCTTCTTCTCGACGATTGGCTACTACATGATAATAACAGTATCTGCATCCAATCAGAGAGTAGATATAAGTTCTGACCAATCAACGCTCAGAATACAGGTATCGAAATATAGGAGACGATACGGCAACTTTCTTCCGGTTTATACCGGAAGTTTTTATTCAGGGACGCAGAGGTGCGCTCAAGGCACTTTGGAGATGGATATGAACTAGTTTTAGTGTCTCTTTTTAATTCATATTTATTTATTGGTTTTAAATTATGAAATTATGTTTGTAGCTGTCGTTCCGCTCGTGAAAAAAAGTGAGTAAAAAAATAAAATAAAAGTGAAATTGTAACATTAAATTGTATAGCCTGTTAGCCTTCAGGCTAAATAACGTGAACTGACAGGGAGCACACAGAGACAGTGTTCAGACTTTTATTGATTTATTTGTTATAATAATAATAATAATTATAATAATAATAATAATAATAATTATATAATTATTATTACCAACCACAAGTGGAGTTTATTGCATGTACAAACAATAAAAACAGATCTGAATTCACTGCACTTGTTTGTGGCACGTATGTGTGTAGTTTTATAACAAAATAAATAGATAGACAAGACAGATTTATTCATTTAGCTATTAATATATTTATGACGTATTAAATGTATGCATGTATTTATTTACTATAGGTCAATTTGAAACGACTATTTACTTTCTAACACTGTTAGATTACCTATAGTAATAATTTTGGCATTATTAATAATACTACTAAAAACATTTAATTATCAACAGACAGAATCAGATTTTAATATTAATATTTTATTTGTATGCATTTTGTGCTTGTATGTGTCATTTCATAGCCAGCACTGTTAGTTTAATGTCAATAGTCTGGATATCACATTTATATTACAGCTAGGTGCATAAATGCAGTGTGTGTGTGTGTGTGTGTGTGTGTGTGTGTGGGCGGGCATACACACATACAATATAAACAAATGGATCCAGATTCATTTGTACATGTTTGTTGCTTATTTCTGAATTTCTGATTTATTTTTTAACATTCTTGAAACCAATAATAATAATAATGTCAGCTCACCAGCCACAAGTGGAGTTTATTGCACATATATACAGTAACAGTAACAATAACAGACATGTCTGGATTCAGCTTCTGGTGTTTCATTTGTATTTATGTGCATGTGTGCGGTTGCATAACCAACACTGTTAATGCAGCACTGTGTAATGTAAAAAGTCCAGATATCAGTACATCAGTTCATTTCTCTGTGGTGATGAATTGAAGCATTAGAAGCAAACTCCTTCTCATGTTTGATACGCTGTTCTGATCTTCTCTGCCCCTACAGCTTAAGAAGTAATTTCTCGAACTGTCGCGATGCCACATGAGAAAGGTTCAGACACTGGTGCTGTTACTGTGGACCCTAAAAAAGCTCTGACAATCACACCGGGAGGAAAGCTCGACACTGGTCAAGTATGCACTTTCTGCAAAATTTCAGATGAATCATTGTTGATACAAATGCTACAGGTTTTAGACACTGACGTGTCACAAAATATTCAACACCATGAGCAATACAGTTGTGCAATGAAAGTCAAGTAACTAGTAGAAATGCACTTATCCAGTGGGTACATTTTTTCTTTGGCTAAATGATACTGATACCACAAATCCTCTTAGAAAATGACTAATCTTTCCTTAAGCATTTAGGGTTCTTTAAGACAATTTGTTTCCTGCCGCTTTCATGTCACAGAAATGTGATTCAATACTGATCTGGGTTTTTCAGGCTGGTATCAACACATCCCTGCTGACTGGCTTTAAAGATCAATTATAGAGTAATTCACAAGGAACAGGTTATCTGTGATAGCACTTTTAATATACCGGCACTCTGTGCTTAATTATGATTACTCTCATCATAAACAGATGTATTTTTAAAAATGTTCATAAAAGGCATATACAGTATACAGTATCGTTTTCCTTAGAGCATTATTTCATAGAGTGACACACAAAATTATGAGTAACACAATGACAAAGAGTACAAAAAATAATACTAATTTTAGCGATTTTTCTATGCATCTATAAATTATGTAACTGATTAT
>MU551633.1:11368720-11501181 GCA_024362625.1 Silurus asotus | reverse complement strand
TATATATATATATATATATCAAATCATTAATAAAAACATACAATATATATAATAGTAATATGCATGTTAGTGCATGTTACAACTCCCCCACCCCACCTGGGTCTATGGGGGAAAGAAAGAAAGAAAGAAAAAAATGGGTTGGGAACTACTGCTCTATAGTGTAACTGTATATACTACAGTATGAAGATGTAAAGTATGTCAGGGTTAGTGGGAGTCTCATGGCCCAGATTGTTTAAAAAACTGATTGCAAGTGACTCATTAGCAATTGGAAACTTTGTGTTTGCGTGTTCGTCAGATTGAAAATCCATTGAAAATCCACAAGAGAAAAGGACTTCTCGATGGAGGCGCAGATGCAGACATGAGAAAAATTGCGAGAAAGCACCCCATGGTAAGCGTACACAAGCTGCATAGAAAGCTACTGTATGTATGGCTATACTGGAAATCAGAGGTTGATAAAGTATGTCGAGGATATATATTTCCCACTCCATTATACCACTTGCACCTGCTTGGACTGTTAACACAATGCAGGTTACAGCCAGGATTCATGGTCCCCAATGCAGCCTCAGCTTCCTGTTTTTTGACTGACAGAAAATGAAACACGTTGTGGTTCTCTGCCTGTTGTAGCCTTGTAGCCGACTCTCCTCGAGCTTTGATTTGAGGTTGTGCCCTCTGGGATGCTTTTCTGCTAACTACAATTGTACAGAGTGGTTATCTGAGTTTCTGTAGCCTTTCAGCTCAAACCAGTCTGGCCATTCCCTGTTGACATTTCTCAACAGCACTAAGACCTCATTTGTATTCATGTTGATGGTTGATGATATCCGAAGCCGCTGGCTCGTAGCTGCATGGTTTAATCCATAGCATTGCTGTCACAGGATTATTGCTGATTAGATAATTGCATTTGTACAGGTTTTTCTGATAAATAGCTCAGAGATCAGATTCACAACCAGCATTAAAATGATCACGAATTTCAAGTTCGTCACAGAAATATTTCTGCATCTGTTAGATCCACTGGACACAACTGGCAGCCAACGGAGCATCCTCTGGATCAGCTCATCACCATAATGGGAGACAAGCAGATGAACTCAAGAATGATTCACAGATGCTGGATATTAAAAGGTAACCATCAACGTCCTGCAACGATGTCTAAAAATAGGCCGACTGTTTGGTAGATTCAGTTTCACAACCCCGCAGAAAGATGCAGACGATCGAGGCAACCACAGGAAAGAGTGTGAAGTAAGAATGGAGGCGTTGGTAATGCCTGTGTGTTGTAAAGGGGATTCATTAACGTTTTAACCTTTCTTGTAGTTCTTATGATGTAATATTTAGGTTCGTGTCAGGTTTAGGTTTAAAGACTGCAAAAGGTGGAAAAGTCCAAGATGTGTGAAGTTACTTATGCATGCTAGTGTAGGTTAAAGCTGTAAATTTAGGGAGGTATTTGAGAGAATGCTGTAAGCGAAATCAATTACATTTTAAATGGTTGTGCTAATAGTCTATATTGGTAGACATCACACACTCGTATGCATGCTCATGTTCAAACACACACTATTTCCTGTCAAATTAGCATAATGTATTTTGCAGTGTAGAACGAGTCACAGTGGTTTGCAGCTACTTTCAAGCCATTTACTTGCTGGTGTTAGTCAGATAATATAGTAATATTTATATTCATCCACATTCATAGCTGTGATGATATAAACGCTGTGCCCTCACTTCCTTGTTCATTTAAGGAGCTGTAGAGTATAGACACACACACACACACACACACACACTCCACAGTACAAATTGCTCTGCTGCTTTGCTTATCATTGGCTCACCTTCTGTCTCATATTGCCACGTGCTCATTGGCAGAGAAAGATAAACTGGCTGCTGAACATGAAACATGAACATAAAACATGGCTTCTGTAGATTTTGTACCTTAATGAATTTAAATCGAAGACTGCGTTCCATTCCGTCTTGTTTCTAAAGGGAGGGCATCATGTTCTGCATCAGAATGTCACAGTACATGTTAGAATCCATGTTTTTCCCCAATACCAGCAGCACTCATGCATCCCCAGACCATAATGCTACCACCACCACCATGCTTGACTGCAAACAAGATACACTTTTCTTGGTTCTCTTCACCAGGGCGTCACCACACATGCTGGACACCATCGGAGCCAAACAAGTTTATCTTAGTCTTATCAAACCACAGGACATGGTTCCAGTATTTCATGCTCTTGGACACGTTGTCTTTAGCGAACTGTTTACGTGCCTTCTTGTGAGCCAGCTTCAGAAGACGCTTCCTTCTGGGACGATGGGCATGCAAAGCGACATGTTGCAGGGTGTGGCAGTATGGTCTGAGCACTGACAAGCGGACCTTCAGTTTCCGCAACCTCTAAAGCAATGCATCAGTTTTTTTGAAGCAGCTTCTGCACCTGACGCACAGCACGAAGACTCGACGACTTTGATGGACTATTTTGAGGTCTGTTCTGAGTAGAACACATCTTGGAAAACCACTGTATGACCCTGTGCACTGTACTGTAACTCAGTTTCAGGGTGTTACAGATCTTCTTTTAGCCTCACCATCTTTGTGGAAAGCAACAATTCTAATTGTTGAATCTTTAGAGAGTCTTTACCATGAGGTGCCATGTTGAAAATCCAGTGGTCAGTATGAGAGAAATTGTACCATATTTTTAACTGCTCTACTACAAGATACACAAATTTGTATTGTTTTGTCTAACAGACAAAAACATGAATGTGATGAATAGGACATGTGGCTTTGCACGGTTACATAACGTACAGCTGTTATCACTTAGGGTGTACTCACTTTTGTTTCCAGTTATTTAGACAACATTGAGTTATTTTAAGAGGAAAATTCTGTTTGGACTGCGGCTAATTGGAACCGACTTCACGATACAACAGGACAAAATGAGACACGAATCATCTGTCCAATCTTAAGCTTTGGACATAAGCTTTATTTAGAGAGCAGACTGTCAGTCTGAGTTTTATCTATGATGGAATGGCCTGCCTAGTCACCACACCTAAATCTTATTGAACTGCTCCTGAATGAACTGGATCGCATGGTCAGAAGGATATCTTAGCTAGCATGTTTACCACTGTGTGGCATCCATTCTTCTTTTTATAACAGTCTGCAAATGTCTGGGGACTGAGGAGACAAGTTGCTCAAGTTTAGAAATAGGAATGTTGTTCCATTCTTGTCTAATACAGACTTCTAGTTTTTCTCTTTATGATGCGCCAAATGTTTTCTATGGGTGAAAGATCTGGACTGCAGGCTGGCCATTTCAGTCCCCGGATCCTTCTTCTACACAGCCAGGCTGTTGTAATTGATGCAGTATGTGGTTTGGCATTGTCATGTTGGAAAATGCAAGGTTTTCCCTGAAAGAGACGACGTCTGGATGGAAGCATATGTGATTTCCATTACAGTAGCGTTCCTGTATGTGATGCGATGCCGTCTAAGGGCCTGAAGATTACGAGCATCCAGTATGGTTTTCCGGCCTTGATCCTTACACACAGAGAATGTTCCAGATTCTCGGAATCTTTGGATGATATTATGCACTGTAGATGATGATAACTTCAAACTCTTTGCAATTTTTCTCTGAGAAACTCCTTTCTGATATTGCTCCACTATTTATCGCTGCAGCATTGGGGGAATTGGTGATCCTCTGCCCATCTTGACTTCTGAAAGACACTGCCACTCTGAGAGGCTCTTTTTACACCCAATCATATTGCTAATTTAACTTAAAAGTTGCAAATTGGTCCTCCAGCTGTTCCTTATGTACATTTAACTTTACCGGTCTCTTATTGCTACCTGTCCCAACTTTTTTGGAATGTGTAGCTCTCATGAAATCCAAAATGAGCCAATATTTGGCACGACATTTCAAAATGTCTCACTTTCAACATTTGATATGTTATCTATGTTCTATTGTGAATAAAATATACATGTATGATTTGCCAATTATTGCATTCATTTTTTATTCACAATTTGTACAGTGTCCCAACTTTTTTGGAATCTGGTTTGTATATATATTGTGTGTGTGCGTGTGTGCGTGTGCGTGTGCGTGTGCGTGTGTGTGTGTGTGTGTGTGTGTGTGTGTGTGTGTATGTGTATATATATATATATATATATATAATAAAAATATTTCTCTGTTGTATGTTGGACAAGGAAGGGTTGTGCACTTGCACTTGCTCTTCCATGCCCCAGTCCAGTAGGTCAGCATTTGTATATTTAAATATATTTCCTGTCATTTTAGGTGCCAGGTTAAAGTGATCTTGATGGACGTTCTCCAAACAGAAGAGGGCCAGAGATACCTGGGAAGCTGTGTGAGCGACACCAATGCAAAAGTGCAGGCACCACCTAAAGAAGAACCCATGGAGAGGTGGAGGGAGAGAAGATCCTCAGCACAGCACAGCGCAGTCAGGAGGAGATCTAGTGCACCTCACAATGACCAAACTAAGATTTCACCTCTCAAACGTACCAACTCCGCATACACTGACTCTGTGCGTGCTGAGAAAAATTATATGCACCTTTCCAAAGAAGTCCGGTCTCCAGTGGCCAAAAGATGCAAACGATTCAACAATTCACTGAAACATGCAGAACCTGCTGCATCTGATGAGGAATATTTCACTCCATTTAAGCAAAGTGACTTTTCACCAAGCAACGAAAGTCATAATCTGTTTTCTGAACACACTGAACCACTGGATGAGAATGAGTTGTGCCAAGATGAGGAAGGTGACTCTCCAAAGCCCACGAGTACTGTTCATTCTGAAGAATCTGATTCAGAGCAGATATCTGACATTTTAAGCACAGCCTCATACACACCATCACAAGTTAAGCAGCCAAGTCGCTCTAGCAGAATGGAACATCAGGGTTTAGAGAGTAAAGATGTTCCTGCTCAGGTGAAATTTCTAAATAAACTATAATATTCAGTAAAACATAAAAATATATGCTAAAGCAGTGGTTCTTAAACGTTCCTTTTCCTGAAGCAAATTCTCTGCTTCCCCCTCGGCATGGAACTATTGTATGGATTTACTGTGATAGTGTTGGGAACGCCTGTTCATGCAGTTCTCTAATCAGCCAGTGTGTGGCAGCAGTGCAATGAAAAAAATTCATGCAGATGCAGGCCTCAGAGGTTTTTGACTGAGCTATGATTGCTGGTGGGCTGGTTTGGGTATTTTTTATAACTGTGGTTCTCCTGGGATTTCTCCTGGGGAAAAAGATGTTGATGAGGGTGTACAGAGAACGGCCAGACTGGGCCGAGCTAACTACTGTAGCAATGTCTCTAGCATCTTGTGAAATCCGTACTATGAAGAATTAAGGCTAAACAAAAGGTGGTCCTATTTAGTATAGTGTTTCTATTAAATGCTGCAACTTTTTGAATAACAGCTTTGCAAGACGCAAGCTTAGCCGTCTATGTGGAGCGTAGTCCACTGTATTTTGTAAAAACCTAGTTTTTTTCCAGCACATTTTTTAAACTGTACTTGGGGCAAATAAGTTCAGTGTTACAGAACAGGATTTGCCCGATGGCACATATTCAGTTTCAAGACATTTTTTAAGGAATAGCAATGTAAAATTTTTTCTTTTTTTTTTTTGGCTGTATAAAAACGTTGAGTGTTTAATGTTGTAGTTAACATTAGAAGTTCCTGAAATTGTTCTTGTATTTCATTGTGCTCTGTTTCCATAGCTAAATACCAGTGAAAATAAAGTTCACGAATGTGCAGAAGTTACCGAAGACAGAGAAGGAAAAACAGAACAGGAGAAAGAAAAAGAAGTGAAGGAAGAGAAGCCTCTACACCAGAATGGAGAAGTGCTAGATGAAGCGGGTGGAGCCAGAGGCAGCGTCCTGCGCTTGTCTTCCGGGGTAGCTGAGGGCCAGATGGCTGATGGAGAAATCACACCAAAATCCAGTCAAATGGCAGCCTCTGCAGATAAACACTTCCTTGACTCAAAGCTTGTGGAAGTCAGACAGGCCTCTAAGACACAACCAACTGAACCAAGTGAGTGGCAGTCATGAATCTTCATAGATATGATCCTTATTTTCAATGATGTTATATTTTTTTATATAAACTTCAGTACCTCTTTATTTAATAACATTTCGGCTGTCATTTTTGTTTGCGTTTATTTGAGCTGTGTGAGTAGAAATTTGCTTCCATTGCGTTAAGTATACGTTTCATCCTCTCCTCTCTCTCAGTTGTTCTTTCCAGTGAAGAGGAGGAGGAGGAGGAGGAGGAGGAAAAGGAGGGTGGAACTTCACATGTCCAAGCACTAGAGGGAGCCAAAGATCTATACAAGCAACAAAAGCCTTCACAGGCCATAGAGAAAAAAAAGATTCCAGATGAACACATTTTTCCCTCAGATTTGAACAAGCAGGTGTGCATTACTGTCTCCACACACCGATTATTAAGCAGAGAAGCAGCTGGATAGGGTTGTTTTGCTGAATCCGCCAGGTTTTTTTCCCCCTCACAAGCTATTAAATGTAATCAGATTCTGCAATCCTTGCAGTATTTCATCCTTTTGTGGTTTAGTTGTGAGCTATTGTTTACAGCTCCTAAATTTGACACGATTTGTCAAGTTTTCTAAACGCTTCTCTCACATGCAACTAACCTACAAGCCTCCTTTTACAAATTTGCCTTTTTGCACTGATTCGTCTTTATACAATAGCCTAACGATTGCATTCAGCTTTCTCTTTGTCATAGTGTACCAGATTGAGGTTTCCTAGCAACCAGTTGGAAATGTTTAGTTGGCCAACAGTGTCGCCTTCAATCCCTACTAAACAAACGTGTGCCATTATTGGACTAGCTGTTGTAATGCAACATTATCTATATGATTGTGAGGATCACCTTTGAACTCTCAGCTTAAAAAATATTTTATGCAAATTCTAAATAATGTTCATTTATTATTCAAATATAAATTACATTTTCAACCAGCAGAAAGTAATTTGTCAGAAATGTATTGTTCAACAGCAATTGCGTAATGTTAACACTAGGTGGTGCTGTAGCACATTGAGAGTGGGGTGTCCTTTAAATCCCATTAGTGAGCTGTGTAGAGTTTCACCAGATAAAGGGCTCATTCTGATACCAAGGGCTGATCCAGTTATGGTTTTAAATACTTCTTACCAAAGATTTACTGCTTGAAAGCTCTAAGATTAAAGCGCATAACATCACAATAGCAATTCCACAGTTTGCCCCATTTCCAAAGAGTAACACAAGTGAAAGGAGGTAATCTTCACGAAACAGAACGATACGTTCACAGTTGGATTTAGTTGTAACCTAAAATACAACACAGGCACTATTCTGACAGTTACATGCAACAGGTACCCCAGGAATTTTGTGACGTAGGTGCACAACTGTGCTTCAGAGCAAATAATGCTCTAATTATTTGGTCCATTTAGGAGAAGTAATTTGTAATGAACCCCCCCCCCCACCGCCACCACTACCACCACAAATTTTTCCATTAACTTTGTTTCAAACTTCAAAATGAATGCTTTATCTCCTCAGTGTACACCATACCACTGTTAGATGTTTCCATTTTCTTCCTCAGATTTCATTTTCAGTCCATCCATATCCATCGTCAACATTTCCCAACGTATTGATGACCTAATCTTCTGCAAACTGTTGTGTTGATTTATTTATTTCTCCATGCATCCTGCCTAGGGTTCCAGCTTCGAGGACTCGACTTTAAGTGGTTGTCCAGTCATGGAGCTTCAGTTCTCTGCCGTTTACATGGGCATCCTCAGTGTCTCATGTAATGGGCTTGTAAAGGTCTGACTAATAGCCATGCTACACTTATTATAAAGATATATAATTTGATTTGGATCTAGCTGGAATAGTGGGAATAAAATTTTGCTGTTGGTTTTGTTCACTTGCCATGTGTGCTGTATTTCTGACATTTTATTTTGCTTTAATATATTTATGCTCTGTCTATTGCAGATCACAGATGATAAGATCACCATTTCATTGAAAGGTAAACATGGTCTTATATATTAAGTTCGATGGAACCGGTGTTGCAAAAATGTACTGAAGAGTTTAAAATGTTAAATTACTTTGTGCAACCAGTTTATGGAGCATGTACGTTTTTGAGAACGGTGAAAACCGTGTAATATATCTTTTATTTGCCGTGTAGATTCTTTAGGTTCTGAGGTAAAAGCATCCTTGGCGACAGTACACGTGCGGAAGTACAGCGTGTGGGATGGGCTTTTGGTGCAGGATAGTAATTTGGTTAAAGAAAACAAAGTTCCTCCTTCATCTATCCTCCTCTTATGGCTGGATGAGGTTCAAGCACACCATTTATTTAGCGACTTGTCAGTCATGCAGACAGAGACACGCCCAGGTGAGTCAGCCACACCGCTTTAATATTCTTATCTCAGCCGTTTGGACCTCCGTTTTTTTACTCTGTGCACCTGTTGGTTTTTTTTCTCTCCTGTGTTGTGCTCGGCGCTGCAGCTGAGGGTAGCACGTGTGTTGTGCTCTGTGTGTCTGAACCACTAAATGGAGTTCAGGGTGCACTGCTGGCCTCTATAATGGACATTGTAGGTATCAGACATGGAAATAACGATCTTATGTCCCCGCTCACATACGCCGACAGTCTGACGCTTCTGCAGAACAGCCGAGACTCAAACATGCTCCAACTGCTGCTTCCCAACCCGGAGACCGGAGCCTCGTGTGAGTCTGGAAACTCACCTGCACCAGTGAGCCCAACTACAGCTTCAGCTAAGGTGTGTGATGCACCTATGCTTTTAATGCTCTATACAATCAACACTTTAATTATAAACATTATTTTGGAGAAATTACTGCGTTTTCTTTCAAGTAAATAAATACAGTTTCATTCTCACCTCTGGTGGAAACTAAAGAGATTTTAAAAACAAGATTAGCTAAGAAGAGGTGTAGAAGATGCATTACAATTTCCCTTCACTAGAACGATTCCCCTGTGCACAGTGTGAGCTCCATAAAGACATTGTTGTTCAAGTTTGGAGAGGAAGAATTTAAGTGTCTGAAATAGACACTGAACACCATGGGATGATTTGAAAATTTTCTGACTGCACAACAGATCTCCTCACCCAACATCAATGCCTGGTCTCAGTTATGCTCTTGTGCCTGAATGAACACACAAATCTCTACAGCCAAACTCTATTATCTAGTGGAAAGCCTTACCAGAAGAGTGGTATGGATAACTAGCTGACTAATCCTATGGTTTTGTAATAGGAACACATGTGTCTGATGGTCAGGTCAACATATACTTTAAATATATAGTGTGTATATATATATGTGTGTCTTCAGTAATGTATGATAGAACCATCTAGGTATATATTTGTGTGTGTGTGTGTGTGTGTGTGTGTTTCCAGGACACAGATACCCAGCCAGACTCCAGAGCCTACGCTTTATGTCAAAGCAGAGGTCAGAGTGTTTACAGTGTGTCCTTGGCTCATAAACCTGTAACAGATTGGACTCAGTACCGGCATTGTGGTCCTGCACGCAGGTACTCAGTCCAAACACCATGTTAAATATACTGAATGTTGTATTGTGGGAAAAGTATCAAGTGCAATACTTAAATCTTGCAATGTCTAACCAAAAAACGTCTACATTTTATATATATGTACAGTATATATACACACTATCTGTGTGTGGCTGTGTGTTGTACAGTCAGTCTCCCATATTTTATCATTTGCTACCTAAACCAGGTAAAAATCATTAATGTTCAGTTCTATCACTTGTGAGTTATTAAGTGAGTAGCTTAAGCATTAATTGAAACTGTTACCCAACATCATCATGTTTGTGTTTATTAAATAGAAAATCTCCCTTAACGATGCTTAAATGCAGGGTTATGATGGTTAGAACTAGATGATATAACATTTTTTTAAAAACTGAAATATTTTTAAGCCGATCCCTTTAATTTTCATACAATACAATACGTCGGGACTCTGGCAGGAGGTACGCATTGTGAGATGCCTTACAATCTCCACCGGTCTACAGAGTTCAGTTGTCTCTGTTTCTGGTGTTTCAAAGCCCAGTTTTAGCTCTTGTCTCTCATTTTTATCGCTGTCACCAGACACTAAGACAGAGTGTGTCTGGCTCTGCCCTCCACTCACGATCCAGAGCTCGTCCACGCGCCTGCTGCCATGCTCTAAATTCTGCTCTGTAATTTGTTAAATTATTAGGAAGGAATAACAGAAAGACAGACAGGACTGGTCCCAATCCAGAGCCTACAATTCCGCCAACATAGCATGATGATCAAACTCCGTAATGTGAAATTGTTTACTTGCACCATTAATTTGTAAATGTGGCGAGCACTGCTCTTGGTTTTGCTCAGAATAGAGAAAAGGGAGGCTTGAGTATAGCTGACTTAATCATTCTAATCTCAGGTTGATCCAGTTTCCTCCACCACCGTCCAAAGGAGCCATAACCGTGACCACCGAGGACCTGGAGTGTTTAGATAGCGGGGAGTTTCTCAATGATGTCATCATCGACTTCTACCTCAAGTAAGATGCTGCATACACAGCATGCATTTGTTCCCAATTACACAAATAAATTACTGCACATTTAGACGGAGATTTGTCTGTAACATTATTGTTTGTTTAGAAATAATAATGTGCTGCTTCAAAATTAAATGGAACAGTTTGAAGCAACCAGTGTTCATATAGTCCATGTGTACATGTTGTTGTTTGTGTCTCAAAGGTATCTATTGGTCCAGAAGGCCCCTCATCCTTCTGTGAGAAGATCTCACGTTTTCAGCAGCTTCTTTTATAAACAGCTCACACGCCGTGACAACGTATATATATATATATATACATACATACATACATACATACAGTGGAACCCGGTTATGTCGATGTCCTAGGGGGTCGCCAAAAAGCATTGAGGTAACCGATGATCGAGATAAACAAAAATCAAAATGGCGGCAGTATAATAACGTGCTTGAAATTTCTTTATGTACATGATGTGCGTTATTAAATGAGAATGTACATGCACGTGTTTTTAAAGGAGTTTTTTACACAACAGCGTTGTTGCGATTTGTTTGATGAAGGCATGTTATAAAAATACATACAGTACATGTTTAGCTGTCAGGAATCCACCTGCCACGCCCCCTTCGGCCCCCTTCGGCGTGTCAGGTGTTTTCTCGGCCGCTTTCTCTGAAGCTTCGGGCTTCATTCGCTCACATATGGTGCTCGTTTATCATCATCACCAGCTCCTATTTAAACTTCCACACTCTCACCGCCCGTTATTGTTGGTATATGTTGGTTCACGGCGGTCGTTGTTATCGCGCATGCGTATCCCGGTACGTGTCTTCCCACCGGCACTCTCTTAAGGATTTCCTTCCGATCCTGCCGTTGTTCATTCTATGCTTTTGCTTCTCATCCCACGTTCTCCCGTGTGTTGTTCAGCGCCGCGCTTTGACTTTCGCCTTCCGTTCATCGCATAACATTTAACAACAAAAGGCATATGTGCACTAACTAACAGCAGAGATTCATCAGTATACAATACAACACCTGTAGCAGCTGTAAGGTTTGATTTTTCCGCCACTTTCGCGAGTTCTTCTGTGGCTGCACAGTGATCGAAATAACCAACGTTAAATGGCAAATTTTTCCCCCCTTGTGCTCGAGATATTAGGGTTCGGCGACATAAAAAAGACATACCCGATAAAAAATGCTTAGACAAAACGAGAATTTGGCGGTTTCACTTCAAAAACGTCGACTTAATAGGGTTGTCGATTTAACCGAGGTCAAGATAACCTGGTTCCACTGTGTGTGTACAGGGATCCTGTAATATATATATATATTACATTTGCGGTATTTAGCAGATGCCTTTGTTCAATGAATAAAACTACACGTACACTAGATTACAAACTTTACCTAAATCAGCCTACAACTCTGTTGATTTTTTTTTTTTTATTATTACGAACTTGGACTTGGTGTTTTTAAAAGAAGTAGGTCTTCACGCGTCACTTGAAGATGCCAGAACAGAGAACAGCCTTGAAGTATACTTACCTCTTACCCTGAGAGAAGGGAGTACCAGTCGCGCAGTGCTGGAGGATCACAGATGGCGTGGTGCAGAGTGAGGTGTGATAAGGTCTCTAGGGTAAGAAGGTGCTGGTCCATTTTTGGGGGGTCTTTCTCTGAACGCTATTCATCCACTGCAAATAATCCAAAATGCAGCTGCATGACTTGTGTTCAATCTGCCCAAGTTTTCCCACACCACCCCACTGCTGCGCTCCCTTCACTGGCTTCTAGTTGCTGCACTTATTAGATTCAAAACACATGCTTGCCTACAAGCACAAAAATGGACCAGCACCATCTTACCTCAGTGACCTCATCACATCTCGCACTGCAACACGCTGTCTGAGATCCTCCAGCACTGCTCAACTGGTACCACCTGCTCTCAGAATGAGAGGTAAGTATACTTGAAGGCTCTTTTTTGTTCTGGCACTGAGGTGGAGGAATGAACTTCCCCTAGATGTCCGTACAGCAGAGTCCCTCATCTTCAAGCGACGGTTGAAAACCAACCTCTTCGTGAAACACTTAAATTAGCACTTTTCAAGTTTGCTGTGTAAAAATTAAGAGTTAAAGTCTGAGTTACATTAAGTTTTTAATCTAGTGTACAGGTGTGAAATATAATCAAAGCACTTTTGTACGTCGCTCTGAAGAAAAGGCGTCTGCTAAATGCCACAAATGTAAATGTAAAATTGATGCAAGCGAAGGTTGGACCGTGTGGTCCAATCCAACAGACGAGCTCCTGTAGCTTATCTTGCAGGTGGTCATAATGTTATGCATAATGTTCGTGTGTGTGTGTGTGTGTGTGTGTGTGTGTGTGTGTGTGTGTGTGTGTGTGTGTGTGTGCGTATGTAAATATAATATGTATGTACATGCACACAAACACATTTTAGATTACATTTGAGAAATAATTTTTTTTTTATCAATATCAGCTAAAATAACTTGTAGATGCTACAACCTAAGATTCAGTGATAACAATGTTGTGTTGTTTGTTTAAGCTATAGTTTTTTTTTCCTCTCTGTTTGTTTCTGTTTGTTTAAAATAATGATTTTTGAATAATAATTGGAATGCATATTGTGCGGTTGTGTGTGTATTTGTGCTTTAGAGCCCAACTCAGAAGGCACCAGCGGGTCAGGACCTGGACACGTCATGTGGACATATTTGAGAAGGACTTCCTATTTGTACCTGTCAATCAAGAGTGAGTACCATTAGGCATAGACACCTTGCACACCTGTCCTTGATGGTAAATGTCATGTCTTTGGAATATAGTAGTTTTGTTGATGTCCCTTGTATTGTTTAATATTGTAGAGCTCACTGGTATCTAGTAGTTGTGTGTTTCCCTGGGCTGGATGAGCCACAGTACGTGGCGAGAGGAGGCCAGGGCTCAGCGCATGATGGGACTGAAAACACCAGTGAAACCACAGCTCAGAGTGAATCTCAGCGTGAAGATGAGGACATGAGTTCAGGTAAATTTTACCCTAGTGACGTTATTAAGCATTATCAAATGCATTTGGCCTTATTAAAGACACAATGCCTTTCTCACCATAGATGAAAACTCTTCTGTTTTTGCTCCTGGTCCACCAGTAAGATCTGAATATTTTATAAAGAAATATATAATATTTCCATAATCTTTATATTGATATGTTATACACTTTCTACCTGTATTTTTAGACTTGCACAGAAAGTACCTGTAAACGACGAACTGTCTGTAAGAGGTATGACCGATTATGTTCTTATCACAAGTTTTATATATAGCATCTTTCGAGTGAATATTGGCATGACATAGCCTTAGATTATGTTTATTATGTGCCATGTAAATTAAATGCTTCTACAACCATGTTAAAACTTTAGATCGTGGTGCATAATGAGGAGTGTGAAACATTGCTGGTGTGTAACAGCTATTCAATTATGTGATAACTGTATAATTCTGAATATCCTTTAGACCCTGCATTCTTATCATGGACTCTCTGAAGCTGTCTGTTCATGAGCGTATCTTCAAGCTCCTGCGCGAGTGAGTGTCTACCATACCTTGTTCATGTTGTATTATCTATGTTGTATGATCTAGAATCTTTGTTTCGAAAATATAGGACACTGTGTAATTATTCAGAACGAATTAAGTCTAGAAACGAGTATACATTTTTCTTATAAACATAGGTTAATCAGAATTCCTTTGTAGCAACCATATGTTCAGCCCAATGCCATAATTCTCTTGATGGTCAATATTTTTGGGGATCACTTTGATTTGAAAGTATGAACTCGTAGATGGTAATTGAGGACTGAATTTGGCTGCATGTGCTCAAATACAATTCTGGACACCTGCTGTTTTAAAAATCTCGACCCTCAAATAGAATTTCATTGAGCGTATTTTTCGGAGTATAAGCCGCTACTTTTTTCCCCACGTTTTGAACCCCGTGGCTTAAACCACGAAGTGGCTTATTTATGAATTTTTCCTGGGTTTTTTCCGGTTTCACAAACTTCAAGCCAAAAAACTGAACCCCATAACATTAGACCAATGAAATTTCCGAACGGAAATGAAAAAACGCACCTCACCCGTGTTCTGCCCTGCACGGCATCGGGAGAAAAAAAGTTTTTCTTAAACGCACGACGATGACAAAATATAAACTCCCGAGAGAAATAGTTGTGAAAGGAAGGAGGAAGACAGTGAACAATGATTTTCTTGGTAGGCTACTGTTTAGATACAAGCCGTTGTAGCGTGTTGAGTCTGGGTGAAGGGAGAGCTCGCTAACTCCAGTTGCAACAGAAATCATATAAGCACAGACAGGTTTGCAAAACTCATGCTTTTTTTTTTCTTGGCAACAGCGTTACGGGTTAGTCAAAGAAACTTAGAAATCAGCATCAGAAAATAATAAGGACATATTCCTCGGTCTTGCACACATGCAGTAATAGCGGAAAAATGCGGCTCCAGGCTATTCCCAAAATACCGCTATGCTCCTAAAGGAAGCGCAACATATTTCACCCGTTACACCGTGTAACAGACACTGTCTTTCGTTAAAGCCTGTTTAAAGTTCATTAGTTTCAGTGTAGACACCTGCGGCTTATAGACAGGTGCGGTTTATTTATGTTTAAAGTAAAAATCTTCAAAATTTAAATTCAGTGGGTGCGCTTAATAGTCCAGATTACGGTAAGTCTGTGTTAGTGAACACAATTCAGATAATATACACCCACCAGGTATAACATTGACATTATAACATTGTGAGCGGTGAAGTTAATAACACCTGATTATCTCCATCATGGCACCTGTTAGTGAGTGGGATTTATTAGGCAGCAAAGCGAACATTTTGTCCTCAAAATTGATGTGTTAAAAGCAGGAAAAATGGGCAAGCGTACGGATTTGAGTTTGACAAAAGACAAATTGGGATGTCTGGATAACTGGATCAGAGCATCTCCAAAACTGCAGCTCTTGTGGGATGTTCCTGGTCTGCGGTGGTCAGTATCTATCAAAAGTTCTACAAGGAAGGAACAGTGGTGAACCGGCGACAGGGTCACGGGCGGACGAGGCTCATTGATGCACATGGGGAGAGAAGGCTGGACCACGTGGTCCGATCCAACAGACTGTAGCTCAAACCGCTGAAGAAGTTAACGCTGTTAATGCTCGACAGATCAGGACTGTTTTGGCAGAAAAAGGGGACCAACACAGTAGCAGGGAGGTGGTCAAAATGTTATGCCTGATCAATGTATATAAATAAAGTGGTGGGAAATTTATTCCAAATTTGCAAAACTTTGTGGATGTAGAATATTGTAAATAAACTATTTCCTGTTTAAAAGGATTTGGAATAGCTGTAGCTATAACTGATAAAAAGAATAATACCTATTTCCATGCATCTTACGAATGTGTTTAGGTATCTTCAGGCAGAATGGGAGGTAAAACGAGGCGGACATCGAGACTTTAGTGCAGAGCGGATGGTGGGCTCTCACTGCATAGTTCCCCTGCAAGACAACAGTAGTGACTGTGGTCTTTATTTATTGCAGTATGCAGAAAGCTTTTTACAGGTGAAACACATTCTCACCGACATTTGTTCAATTTTCTTTTCCTGTTTGATAAACGGCTCGTAAATATAATGTATATTTTGACTCTTTGTAGGATCCCGTAGTGCACTTCGACCTGCCACTGAAGCTAGCCTGCTGGTTTCCACGACAGAAAGTGCGCGAGAAGCGAGAGGAGATTCGAGATCTTGTGTTGCACCTGTACCGATTTCAGCAAGGCTCTCTGGGAAATGAAAGCTCAGAGAATAGAAAAGAAAAAGGAAATATAGTTTAGTAGTTTTGAGCATTAAAAAGATCAGACTTATTTTTCTTTACTTTTATTTATCACATTTTATTGTAATGTTTTTAGGTCTCCAATGTGTTTTTATGCTTTTGTACACATTAATGCAAGAACTGTAATAAAATCCATGATGTGAAACACACCTTGTTTTATTCATTTAAACAATTCATGTGAACTGTATAGGATCCTATGTTTCTTTGGTGTGTTTTAGAGCTGGTCTGAAAATAGACTGTCTTAGCATGATCGCCTTAGTGTGCTAGGTTTTCCATGTGTGATTGGGGTGAAGAAAGGACAAGCTGTCAGTGGGTGCAGCCTGGCTTTCTAACAGGTGGACAAGCTGGTGAAAATGTATTAAAATTAACATCGGACATGCTGAGATTGGACAGATCTAACAGACCCAGGAAACTCAGTTGAGTGAAAATGTGATTTGTAAAAATATATGTCTCATATAACTCTGTGTTTTTTTTTTAAATAACTCTTTACTAGAAGTTCACCCTGTACTCTATTGTCTCACAATGTTTATTTTTTTTCACCACATATTGAGATAAGCATTGTGGGAACACTGAAGAAATTTCACCAACAATTCATGCCCTCTTTTCCACTATCTGCTCTCAAAACTCTCTTCACTCCTGGTAGTTCTTGAGTTGCTGCTCTAAAGGATTACCGAACAAGATTAGAGAGCAAAAAAGTGCATAGTACCATCTGTTCACAGACGTAACGGACCAAATGTAATCGAAACTAGAATCCTAAATGAACTAGTTAATGAGACTCCTGAATGGTGAGCTATGGCAAGTCCATGGAATCATGGGATTGCACCTTGCTGTGTCATAATAATGCAAATCTGTGCTGCTGTCTTTTTTTGTAAGCCTTGAAGCCTTGGCAGATGACCAGTCAAAATGTGGAAGTGTGTATGGATTTTTACCTTGTGCATGGCCAGTGTTTTTGCTTTGAGTACTGGTATGTATCAAGTTCTTGAGTCTGTTTTCTGTCTCTTTCTTTCATTCTCTCTGTAATCTCTGTAGTACACACACACACACACATACTAACAAATACACATATCTCCAAACCAAAGATAAATCAGAATTCCTAGAAAGTAGCATCTATCTGTTGCTTCTCTTGATATCCAGTTTATTTTGAGAGCAGTAATTAAATGCAGTTGATGGTCAATACACCATAATCCTGGACACTTGCTGTTTTAATTCTAAAGCAGCAAGTGCAATGTAATTTGGTTTCATCTGAAGGCACTTGAGAATAACATTATAAATATATGGCCTGCGTGCAGATTTTTAGGACAGTGGACCCTGTGCAGTTATTACTCATTGATGGAGTCATGATTGAGAACTATTAACATTTAATTGTTTAATCAAAAACATGCATTTTACAGGAGTAAAACTTTGTAGATAGGAAAACGAACCTGCGTCTGAAACTGATTTATTTACAGAACTGCAGTACCTCCCATCCTCAATTCTTTAACTATAAATATCTCTTAATTCTTCAGATTGAAAAGAATTACACAGAGCTTGTACATTTCTAAATACATTTATCTTAGAATCCTATTAAATAAAACATGTCTGCCATTTCTTTTTAATAGATGATGCTAACTGGGTCCCCAAACTACGAGAGCTGGACAAATTTGATGAAGCGCTTGAGGAACGCAGACTCCTGCGACGACGGAAACAAAACCTTCCTCTGTCCAATGGAGTGCAATTCTGTTCCCAGGAGAAGCTACAACAAGCTATAGCCAGCCATTTCAAATTTTACCAGCTGAGAGGTGAGAATGCAGGTTGGCTGCTTATGCCAATATTCTTTCATTACGTTTCTGGACTGTTGACTGTTCAATCAGTCAATCAATGACCATGAACGAGATGAGTAATTCGGACAACTGATTGAATGTGGAATCTAATTACTGTATTAGTATGTGATATACTAATATAATCAGTAGTATTATCAGTAGTATGAGGTCCTGGAGGTACCTGATGAGGTCATGAAATTTTGATAGAGAGGAATCAATTATACATGTTTATATAAAAATGATTTCTGTCAGCTGTTGAAATCAGACAGAGTGATGGGCAGGTATTGGCCCCTGACAGGTCATGTGCCACAATTTATGCAATAGATTGAACGGAAATACTGTGCTAATAAAAGTAATGAAGTTATTATTTGCTTTAATTAACTACTAATACCACAGCTTGGCTGTGCTTTAAATATCTCTCTTTATATATTATATCATAATTGTGTTTGTACTTGAATAAGTACGAAGCAGACGGTAAAGCTTTCATTTAAGTCTTTGTGAAAATATAAATCTCCTGAACGTTGTAAATGCAAGTGCATACACTATGTATGCTGCTGAGAGCAACATGAGTGAGCTATACGACCCCAGTAGAGACTTTAATGTAGATTTGTTAAGGATTTCAGGATTTGTTTTTATTTATATTTTTCATTCTCATTCCCAGTTCTCAGTTTGCTTTACTGCAATAATCAGAAATATTTTATTAAGTTAAACTCTTTTTATTGATGGTGTTCAATTAGAGAAATATAAAGATAAAAAACAACAACAACAACCACAATAGAACAGCAATCAATATTTCAAAAACTTTACTCCCTGAGTCAAATACAAAATATAATTATGAATGCTAGCACCAAGAACAATATCCAAAAAAACTCTGTCTTCTCCATTTATTAGTAAATCAGGGGCAGGGAAAACGACCATAGAAGCCAGGCAAAGAGAAAGGGATATTTTTTTTTCTTTTTTTTTTTTACCTCTTCCTTTAATATGTATGTATTTATTTATTTATATATTTATTCTTCTTTTCTGTTTAAATAAACTGCATGAGGTCGTGCATTCAATAAGTAGCTGGGTGTAGCTTTTATCACTCATCAAGCTGAAGACGAGCAGAAATAATTTTTTAAACGAATAAGATTTCAATTACAACATCAAAGTGCAATTTGAACTAATTTAGTTTGACAGGCTAAAAAAAATAAACCCTAGTAAATTAAATTATAAAAAAAAGTGTAAAATAGTCAGGGTGTACAATTAAAGTGTGTACAAATTGAATACAGCTTTAAACATAATGAAAATGCCATTGACAATTATTGTTATAATAACACTGTCAACAATAAATCACAGCATTTAACTGTGCCCAGTCTGTTACTGATTAAGGTTATAGCTCATGAGAAGAATTTATTTTAATTCAACTTAGTACTGTGATTTTAACAGTAAACATCATCATAAAGCAGATTTAGAGCAATAGATAGATTAGGTATATATATTTAAAATTCATAGATTTTATTTCTATACGTTTTAATAAGGAGAGGCAAGGATGAGAAAGCAAAACTCCCTGAGATGATATGATGATGAGAGGAAACCATCATCATCATCTGGGTGATACCAGATATACATTCATTATAGTTTCATTATGGTTGAAGTTATCAAATGTTAAAAACTTCTATGTAAAATGGTGTGTGTGGCAATTTGCAGTCCAAGGTCATCTTTATGGATTTTAAATGGGACCATCAACAATATGTACAGTACAGACCAAAAGTTTGGACACACCTGCACAGTCAAAGAGTTTTCTTTATTTTCATGACTATGAAAACTGTAGATTTACACTGAAGGCATCAAAACTATGAATTACCACATGTGGAATTATATACATAACAAAAAAGTGAACTGAAAATGTCATATTGTAGGTTCTTCAAAGTAGGCATCAAGAGAATGCCAAGAGTGTGCAAAGCAGTAATCTAAGCAAAAGGTGGCTACTTTGAAGAACCTACAATATGACATATTTTCAGTTGTTTCACACTTTTTTGTTATGTATATAATTCCACATGTGTTAATTCATAGTTTTTGATGCCTTCAGTGTGACTCTTCAATTTTCATAGTCATGAAAATAAAGAAAACTCTTTGAATGAGAGGGTGTGTCCAAACTGTTGGTCTGTACTGTATGTTTTTGGGCTGTTCGTATGAATCCATCCTCAGCTGCATTGACTGGTTTGCAGTTGATAGCATCTTCATCAGGGCATCAAGAAGGATAAAGCATGTACAGGGTGCAGAAGGGAACAGGATCACTGGTATATTAGGAGCATGTGTAACTCGACGGAAAGAGAAAGAGAGAAAAAGATGTCCCTGTGTATAGAAGCTGCTGCTTTTAGGTTTCTGTAACTGACCCCTAAACGAATTAGCTGGAAGAACAGAACAATGAGCTCAAGGTTTAAGGAATTAAACTTATGAAAATTTAACAAAACATCATAGTTCTCGTACCAAGTTCTTTTCTGTTACTCCAAACAAATCATTGTGATGAAAACCAGCATGCTCTAAAAGACATGTTTACAACGCTAGGCATTTTGACGTCCTGTTTATATCCTCGCAAAGGTTTTGCATAATTTTGATGGTCCTGTTAAATTACATGTATTGAGATGTCCATAATACAGAGCCAACATGAACATTGAGTTGTTTTGTAAATAAGCAATGCTAAAATGCTCGCGTTGCTTATTAGCTTAATATTAGATGCACACAATTGGATGGGTTTTAATATCTTCCACTGGGTTTTATTATACTGGTTACTTGTGTGATGTAACTTTCAGTTTTAGCAATAAACATGTAAGGGTATGAGCTGTTGTTGATGGAACATTTGTACTTGTTTGCAATGCTGCCAACTTAGTCATTTATATGAGCTCACAACTTTACCAATGTACCAGATGCTGCACTTCTGACTAATGGCAAAACTAATTGCACCCACCCACACACATGCAACACTCCCATTCAACTTACACTTCGAATGGATGTCTGGATTCCTGCATCGCTGAATTATTTGCATTGATGTTTCTACATAATTTGCAGAAGGGCTCTTTTTTAAATTTCGCATTACAGTAAAGGGCTGCTTTGTTCCCTATACACAAACCAACACTGAAAATATGAAGCATATGTCGGGCCATATATTGTAAATAAATAAATGTCAATGCCCCAAAGTTTCCAAGGTATATCACGTTTTCTGATCTAAATTATAATTACTATGTTTTTCCCTGGTAAAGGTTATCAAACTTGATTTTGGATGGCAACATCTAAAGCAATGCTGCAGCACTCATGCATCTGTTTTATGAACCAGCTTCTGCAGCACGAGGACCCTTGCGAGTTGTTCGGAGTGGAACACGTCTTGGAAAACCTGTATATGACCCTGTGCACTGCACTGTAACTCAGTTTCAGGGTGTTACTGATCTTCTTATAGCCTCGACCATCTTTTCTAATTCTCAACTCCTCAGAGAGTTCTTTTCCATGAGGTGTCATTCTGAACATCCAGAATTGAGAATCCAGAGAATTGTACTCAAAGCACTCAATTTTAACTGCTCTATTATAAGATACACAAATTTGTATGGTTCTGACAAGCAGACAAAAACACAAACATGATAAAGGTACAACTTTTATCACTTATTGCCAGTTATTTAGACAATAACTCCTGTATTTTGAGTTATTTTCAGAGGACAGTAAATCTGTACTGCTATACAATCTGCACACTGACAACTCTAAAATATATCCGTTTCATTTCTATAGTATAGTGCCTTCAATAGATATACTGAGATGGTTGCTGAAATGTGAGGAGTCTACTACTTTTGTGAAATACTGTTTATATATTCATAGAACAATTGAAAGATGTCATTAAAGATATCATCTGAATTGTGGTCATTAAAATATGACTTTCTTCACTAAGTGCAGTTCTTGAGAGTCTGTTACAGTGTTTTATCATCAGATCTGATAGGGTGCATTTTGGCATCAAGATAAATCTGCTGACTCTCCAGCTCTATCTTGTGTTTACTTACATGTCTGCCTTCTTTTGTGTCTCTTTTGCTTCATGCTATTTTAGTTTATCATTTGTCATTAATTGTCAAATTGTGTGCATTTTTTATCAGCGTGCCAGGAGATAATATGGGAAGCTTTTAAGATTTTCTTGTACCGCCTACCTGCAGAGGAGGAATACCAGCACTGGATGAGGCAATGCCAGACCGGAACAATCAGTGCGAGGGAGATTGGCCTTACATTCAGCCAATCCGAAGAACATCTTAAAGAAATGATGCATGCAAGTATATGTAGCGTATAGGGGCATGTGTAAAGGTAGTTTTGTAAATGTTTGTTTGTCTCATGAGTGACTTCTTTCTTTCATCTATCTCTGTAGAAGCTGGTTCAACCTCAGCTAAAAAAGTAAGTTTTTGTCACAACATATCCATCTTTCTATGAACTCAATCCAATTAAACCCCATAATAGATGCAATATATTTCCCCTTCCCTTTCTGTGTAATATCCCAAGTGTCAATAGCAACCCACTCATACTTCATCTCTGTATGTTTTTTATCTTCAGTGACACAACCAAGACCAATCTGTGCAGGTTTGTGCTATGTACTCTTAACCCTGAACTCTGACACTGGCTTTACTTTATTATATCACATATGGGCACTAGCTACAGAAGAGTTATACGGTAGAATACTTGTCAGTAATCTTGCCCAAATGAAAAACAGCAGTAGTATCTCCCTCATACTTTACAGCTATTTTATCACTTTCAAGTGCAAACTGATCAAAATGGCACATACAGAAATCTGTTTCTGCTGATCTACTGTAGATTCTTATTTTCATAAATGAATTCCATTGGTTTTCAATGCAGACAATTTTGTGAGTGTCAATACCAGTCAGTTACTTATTTACAATAGTTCTTGCAGTAAATGAATATAAACTGACTTTACTTGGTGCAAGGAGTATGTGAGGGGAGGTGGTAGGTTAAGATGTTGGATTTCTGATCAGAAGGTCATGAGTTCAAATCCAAACGCCACCAAGCTGTTACTTCTTCTTTGACTAAGAACTGCTCAGTTGTGTAAGTGAGATAATTGTAAGTTGTTCTTAAATAAAGAGTTTTAGCCAAATGCCATAAATGTAAATATGCTAGATAAATGCTACTCTGGTATATGCCTTAAGTATGCACATACTGTGGATATCCTCTGACCTAATGCTCATTTTTAAGGCATCGATGTGACCCATCCAAAGAGCAGGACAGCAGCCCTTCAGGTCTGTCCTGTATATTTAGTCTTGTTAATGCATTTGGTAAAATAACTGATAAACTCTGATTCACTTTCTAGTCACATAAATAAAAGAAATCTCCTTGTAGATGGGTCCGGGGATAATCTAAAAACAAAGATCAGGTTAGACATGAATGGAGTGAGCTTAAGGCTGGCACCAGGCTCATCTGGCACCACCATTTCAGAGAAGCACAATGAGGTGAGTGGGGGCTAAGAAATACATTTGCTATTTAGCATTTAAGAGGAATGTTTTTCCAATCAGGCTGTAGTTAGCGGGCAAGGAGAAAATAAGTTAGCAATCAGAAAAACCAACAGGTTTTTGTGTGTGTGTGTGCTGTATGTTTTGGTTGCAGTTCAGTTGTAACATAGAGCCTATGGCTGTGCTGATACATCCAACAGTGGAAAATAGAATGAATCTCACTGCGATACTGAAAGAAGAGCGATGGAGAGAACAGCTCTCAAACCCAACCAGCAGCCAATATTACACACTCTCTCAACAGTTTAGTGAGAAGGTAACATAAAAAAACACATTCATAAGTATATGCATTCATTAATATATGATCAAATATCAATTTATATGTGGTATCTGCAGGTTTCAGCTGCACTGAAGAAGCTCAATGAATTCGAGAGTGTATCTATACAGGACTTCAGGTGTGTAAGTGTAGCCTTTGAGGGCTACATGAAGCTTTATTTGTGGAGAAAATGTATTCTGATAGTTGGTGATACATACTACTTTTTTCAGTATATATTATATACAATATTTCCCCCATTTAGGACAATTAGATCAAATAACTCATTGTTTAGGTATTAAATGTATGCAATATGTCCTGTACATAGTATGCACTGTGTTCTTTATTCAGGCCTCATATGGATCCTTCTGGGTGAGTCCAGACTTTATGATTGATATATTGCTTTACCTTCTCATATATAAATTATTATATCATTATTATTATCTGAATGTCATGGTTCTGCAAGTCTAATTCTTGAGTGATGTCTTCTGCAGAATAAGCTCATGCTTGTATGTACTGTGTTTACACATGTGGTCACTGAAGGCTCTTACTTTATGGCTTAGTTTGGGTATCTGCTGAATTTTTTGAATTCTTAAATCATCAAATAAAACTACTAAATTATTATTTAGTCGTATGTTACAAGACATGTACCGCAAATTCCGGACTATAAAGCGCACCCAAATATAAGCCGCACCCACTGAATTTGACAAAGATTTTTATTTTAAACATAAATACTCTGCACCTGTCTATAAGCCGCATGTGTCAACATTGCAACTAATGAACTTTATGCAGGCTTTAAAGAAATACAGTGTCTGTTACACGGTTACACGGCTAAACAGTAGCCTACCATGAAAGTCATTGTTCACTGTCTTCCTCCTTCCTTTTACAACAATTTATTTCGGGAGTTTT
This sequence comes from Silurus asotus, assembly GCA_024362625.1. Taxonomy (NCBI): domain Eukaryota; kingdom Metazoa; phylum Chordata; class Actinopteri; order Siluriformes; family Siluridae; genus Silurus; species Silurus asotus. The sequence continues at coordinate 11,476,442 of MU551633.1, read as the reverse complement.
TCTTTTGGCATCGTCGTGCGTTTAAAAATCACCATCAGTGAAGCTTTTCTCCCGATGCCGTGCAGCTCAGAACACAGGTGAAGTGTGTGTTTTCATGCCCGGTTGTTTTCAGCGTGAAGAATGATTCGCATTTTCTGTTGACAGTCCGAGTGAGCGGCAGGATAAATGTCAGAGGAACATCATCCATATTTATGATGTGGTGCGGCCCGAATCATTGGGAGATTTATTATAAAGAGTTTCATTGGTTCACCTGAACCCGTTCTACAATTTCATTGGTCTAATGTTATGGGGCAAATTTTTTTGGCTTTAGACTTATGAAACTGGGAAAAAACAGGAAAAATCCATAAATTAGCCGCTTCGTTGTTTAAGCCACAGGGTTCAAAGCGTGGGGGAAAAGTAGCGGCTTATAGTCCGGAAAATTCAGTAATTCATTCATAAAAATGACTTAATTGGATTACTTTTATATAATATAATTTCTTGTGTTCTTTTCACAGTAGGGAGTCTGTATTGGTGAACTATGTAGTTTCTCTTATCACAAGGGCTCAGGAGATCAGCAGTGAAACTCTTAACTTCATCACCACGCATTTGAATATAGTAGAGGGCAACAATATTGAATCAGAGAAACCCACTGTTCTGTACACAGTGGCTGACATGCATGTCTACATCAAGGAGGCCCCTTCAGGTGCACAGGGCTGTGAGCTTTCTTTAATGACTTTAAATTAACTGAATTATTTCATTTTGTAGTAGTCTAAAGTGGACTGATTTATTTACAGAGAACACATCTCCAGAGGAAGCCCAACATACAAAGGGACCAAAACAACTGGAGATAATGGTAGGTAAAGAAAATTATAGTGATGTGTAAATTTGATGAGCTTTAGCAAATAAAGGATAAAACAAGATGCTACTCTGGAGCCCTTAGGCAAGGCCCTTAACACTGTAGCTGCTCAATTTTATGAATGAGATACTGAAAAGCTAAATCGCTCTGGATACAGGTGCCTGGCATAATGATGTAAATGTAAAGGCTTGTTAATGTGCATTATGGCAGCTAGAGATATTCCATAGTCATTCTACCACCACCACCTTTCTTTTTTTATAGACATAAAATTGTAGAAATAAGCTTGAAAGCTAAGACTTTCTATCTTCTATCTTATTTAACCCTAAGACTATTGTGTGCTACACAATATTGCCAAAAGTTTCTAGACACCTGGTCATAAGTATGGTATATGTTTTTTGAGCAACGCATTCCACATTAAGTCCCAATTTGCTCTTTTAATTTCATCCACTCTTCTTGGAAGATGTTCCACTAGATTTTGGAGTGTGCTTGGGTACACTTGTGTCCATCAGCCACCAGGTTGTTAGTGAAGTCAGGTCCTGATGTTGGTGAGGTGAGGAGGCCTGGGGTGCAGTCAGTGTTCCAATTCATCCCAAAGGTGTTCAGTAGGGTTGAGATCAAAGCTCTATAGTAGGCCACTCAAGATCTTCCTCTCAATGCCATGAAAAAAACAGATCTTAATGGAGCTGGCTTTGTGCACTGAGGAATTGGCATGCTGGAACATGTTTGGGTTTTCAACTTAAGGTGAACGCAAAATTGTATTATACTGCATCCAGAAACATCCTATACAATAGTCTGCTTCCAACTTTGTGGTAACAGTTTAAAGAAGAACCACATATGGCATGAAAGGTATGACTTTGTTGTTGACTGTGTTTTTGTTTAGCATGAGACACAAACTACAACAAAAACCCAAGATTATCCTTTAGTTGGAATGGAAGAGGATTTAAGTTTATCTGAGGAAATTTATATGGGAGTGATTGATGTCACTGTACAGCAACAACTCACTGAGCAGACCAGCATTTTAAAAGGTATGCACAATGACATCCACCCAGGTACAATCTCTTAAAGAGCTGCAAGGTGCTTGTAAAAATATTCTTCTTCATGTGTTTAGATGCAAAGGTGAAGGAAGATCTTCTATACAGTACTTTTAAAGCTCAGCCAAGTGTGACTCCTACTGTGACCTTCACCCAAGCTGCAGGCCCCACACATGCTGTTTCTGATAATAAGACCTATCAGAGAGATGACATTCTTGAAAATAACCTGTCAGAAGATAATGAAAAAAGCATTGGAAAACTGGATGAAGACACATCTGTTTTAACTGACAGATCTCTGGCAGAAGATTATAAATTTTCCATTGTAACTGAGTATGTGGAAGAACCCCTTTCAATGCCTTGTCCCATACCAGCCATAGGGACAACAGAATCATCAGAGGCAAAAGACAAATTTACAGAGACAACCATTGGAGAGAAAATAACTTTAGAGAAGAAGGAGCTTGTGATGCATGTTCAGAAAGAGAAAGCTGTGAAACTAGATCCTGAGGTTCCTACACAAACAGAAATGAAGGTCATGGAAGTGACTGTGGCCTCTAAAGAAATAAAAAAGACTGTTACTCTGGCAGGAATAAAAGTTAAAGTGAATGATGCTGTGAATGATGAAAGAGAACATTTTGATATTTCCATAGTGATGGAGGGAGATATGCCTGCTGTGGAAACAATCACACCATCTTTTCAGACTCCAGAAATGGAGATCACCACAGAACCTTGTCCTGTTCACTCCATACATCTATCTCCAGAGTTTGAGCCCACCATGCCTACAGACATCACAATTTCTGTTCATATACCAACTAGAAAAGAAGAGGAAAGTGAAATTGCCATGCCTACTAGCCCTGGGCATGTTCTGGTAGTGTTCTTCAGATTTCGGGTGACCAATATGGTATTCACAGAAGATTTGTTTAATAAAAGTTCTCCAGAGTACAAAGCCCTGGAGCAGAGGTTCCTTGAATTGGTAAAAGAAAAGAATTTTCCAATTTGCCACTTATGTAAATAGTTCTGGTAAAGTTTTTGAGATTGAAAGTAGTTTGGAGCTTAATATTACTACATATAAGTTTTTGCACATTTTTATTATAAAAAATTGTGTTGTTTATCCTTTTCTCAGCTGGTTCCTTACTTGCAGTCAAACCTCAGTGACTTTCAGAATCTGGAGATACTAAACTTCAGGAATGGCAGCATCGTGGTGAACAGCCGTGTGAAGTTTGGGAAACCGGTTCCTCACGGTGTCACCACAGCTGTCTACGTGATCCTAGAGGACTTCTGTAACACAGCATACCAGACCATGAATCTGGCAATAGACAAATACTCACTAGATGTGGAGTCAGGTAGGATCAGTTCTGCAGCATTAGTATATAATGTAAAAAGTGCTGTTCATGAGAAAAGACCACACTTTGAATTGAGTGGGAATAAGAGTGATTCTGGTAGTCTAAGTGTAACTGAAACTGCAGAAATGGAGATAATTCCTCATGTGAAAATTTAGGGGGAGGCATTTTTTTTAACAACTATCACAAAATTATGCCTTGTTACATGCAAGCATGTACAACACAATGTACTGCTTTATGATATATAAAGAATATAACAAGATTCACAATTAGGCACTTTTTAAAAAAATTCTCAGGGATGACCATCACCATCATTTCCTTTGACTTGCACATTATTGATAAAATAATAGGGACAACTGTATTCATTTACAGTTATTTCTTCTAAATCTAATTTTGTATCAGACAAAACTCAGATATAGTTGACTTTCTGCAGAGAGAGAGTCAGGACCCTCAAGGAATCTGGCCTTCCATACACATGAAGGACATTTTTGGGGTAGTGCTAATATGATGTGTGTATATTCTAACATTTTTCAGGGTCTGTTTTTAATCTTTGTGTTCTCCTGAGGCATCAACACTTAAATGTTACAGCTGTAGCTTTACAAATTCTTTCATAATTAAATTTTGTGTGTTGCATTTTAGGCGATCAGGCAGATCCGTGCAAATTCCAGGCATGCAATGAGTTTGCGGAATGTACCGTGACCCGCTGGTCCAGTGAGGCAGTGTGTGTGTGTAACCCGGGCTACTTTAGCATTGATGGCCTGCCTTGTCAGAGCATCTGTGAAATACAGAGAGATTTTTGCCTTAATGAAGGCAAGTGTGACATTGTTCCAGGTCGAGGAGCCATTTGCAGGTATCTATTAGTGTGTTAGATGTGTGATTACTTGACTCATCTTCAGACAGTATATGGAAATGTTTTTGTTGATAATATTAACACCTATGTGTGTGTTTGTGTGCTACAGATGTCGAGTAGGGAAGAACTGGTGGTATCGAGGAGAGCATTGTGAGGAGTATGTATCAGAGCTGCTGGTGGTGGGGCTTGCTATAGCATCAGTCACTGGCTTCCTGCTGTTGGCTTCAGCAATCATCTTCTTCCTAGCTAGGGCCCTGAGAAACCAATATGACGATGAGCTGCAGGACACTGTGAGGTAAACAAATAACAACATACCATACCTAAGAATGCTTTTGGCAGTGGTGGATAGTAACAAAGTAAATTGAATTCGTCACTGTAATTTGAGTAGCTTTTTCACGTATCTGTACTTTACTGAAGTATTTCTATTCAGTGGGAGACATTTCATAGTCAAATATCTTACTTTTTACTCTACTACATTTTGCAAAATCAGTCGTTTCTTTTATTTCTGAGTAAAAAAACTTAACTGGTCCATCATGCAGCAAGCCACCAATCAGGGTCGAGCACACACTCTGATTTGAACTTGTTTTGATTGCGGCTCAGTGGTATCTACTGTACTCATCACAGACTTACAGTTCAGCATCAGTTCAACAGGAAGCAGAACATTTTGGGTGTAATAAATGATGGAAGAAACTCTTTAACTTGTGACCACACCCTTGATCGTATTTGCGCAATTCTTTTGAAGTAGTTGAAAAGAAGGTTTGAGCTCATGATCATTTTAATACATATCAATCAGTGTCTGACTCATTAATATCATTCTATTAATAGATTGAAGAGAAACATTAGTTTTTGCACATAAACTGAGTTGATTAAGAAAAGAGTCTTCTGACAAAAATGATAATAGGAACATTATAGCCATAATAAATCATAGTACTTTTGATACTTAATTACATTTCAATGCAAATACGATTGTAGACTTTTACTGGAGTAATATTTTTTTGAGTGTATCTCTACTTTTACTTAAATACATGGTTTGTGTACTTCGTCCTTTGGCTCTATAATAGGTTTAATCATATATTGATAATAATAATAATTATAAAAATAATAATAAAATGTTTAGAAATGTAATAACTGTTAATGAATATATCTGAAGTGAATTTGGGCTTGAAATTAATTCACAAAAATCATTTAAAAAACTTTACCCCCACACAAAACATGAAAAATATTGATTACAATTAAATAATCCTGATTGGTAGCTTTCGGTTAAATGTATTTTCCTTCAGGCATACTGGTAATGGAGCATGTCTATGGAAACACATACCACTTCAGTGTCGAACTGGTTTATAGACCAAAAAGTTAAATTCCACACTTTAATAAGCCACAGAGAACAAAAACTCAATGAAACCATTGTTATTAAGAAGCAAAGACGTATGTTTGACCCTTTTCCATTCTACAACATGCATCAATAATGCAAACATTGACATGTTTTTTTCTTTGTGTTTGACCCCAGTCTTCATAGCTGGAACTATGTTCATCTCATGAGCTGTTTTTTTAAAACAAGAACATAGTTTTCTTTGGCTGAGCGAGAATGTACATTGTTCCAATTGTTTTATTATGAGATCATGTTTATTGGCCTAGAGATATGTCTGTTTTTAATTACAAACTGCTTAAAATAATGACATTGCATTTGCTTGTCAACTCATCATGTTTGTTTGTGTGTGTGTGTTTGTGTGCACAAGCATATGCATGTGTGTCTTTCTGGACTATTTAGTTGTTTACAAGGAGCAGATGATTGCTTTATAAAAAAAAGAATATGATGGGGACATTTTTTGTTACTGAGATTAAGGTCACAGTACGGGATGTCATTTTGTACCTACGGTAATTTAAATAAATGGAAATACAACACAAAAACATGTACATTTACATTACATCATCTGACATTTACAGCATTTGTCAGACACTCTTATCGAAAGCGACTTACAATTATCTCATTTATACAACTGAGCAGTTGAGGCCCAGCAGCAGGGATAAGCAGTATTTATGATACATGTATTTGAAATACGTCTTTTGTATTTGATATAGTTGATAAAAATGGGTTCGGATTTTGTATAAAAAAACTTTAGTCTTTTGTAGTTTTAAAATACTGTAAAATACTTTGTAAAACATCGCCATGATGACATCATAAAAATGCAGCCTCTGTTTGGTGCCTACTCATTAGTTTACCCAGATTTGTTGAGAACCGAATCCATATGGAAGACGGTGGTGAGGTAAGAAACATGCAAGCCGCCAGCTTTCAAATAGGTTGCATAAATATTTGATTGCTGAATATTGTACCGTAATTGAAGTAGCTGTTTAGTATGATCATGGTTTTGCATACCATTGCATGAATGACTGCATGACACACAATATATTATTATATTTATGATTAACAATAAAATAATTAATTAGTTAGAATCTAGTTGCATAACTCATGACCTTCAATGTCTTAACCACTGAGCTACCTCTTACCTTTATGTGTGTTTGTATCTGTACACACAGGAGAGGAGACAGTGTTGCTTCTCTGGAATGGGCTACAAAGTACAATCCCATGTATGAGAGTGATGCGACGACTGGTTACAGTCATTACTACCGGCGGTATCCTGAACCTCCGATCCACAGCAGCGCGAGTGCCGAGGCCTCCACAGACTTTAGCAGTGAGGAGATCCAGCACGCCTATGAGAACAGTCAACTCACCAAAGAGGTACATTTCCTGTTCTTTTCTGTTTGTTGTGGTCGCTTTTGCGATTTATTATTACAATTTTTTTAATCAGTGTTGTTTCCTTTGGTCTGCAGGAGATTCAGGACCGGATTCGCATTATTGAGCTTTATGCTAAAGATCGTCAGTTTGTAAAATTTGCGAAGCAGCATCAAGCGTAAGTGTGAATGGCGAAATGTGTGATTAAACGTGATTAATCCTTTTTGGCAAATCTTTGTTCACATTTCTGTGTTTGTTTGTGTCATTAGTTTGCCAGATACTCCAAGTGAGACTTCATCAATGTAAAAAGGACACACACCTTGTAGCCTGTTACACACAACAAGGTATTTAGTAAAAAGTCTCCATGTTCGTTTAACACCTTAATTATTTGTAATTTTAGACCTGTTGAGAGTAGCTAAATCTTTTGTTTATTGCCATTCTAGGAATTTTTTTTTAAGAATCCATGATAAACATTTAGCTCACTGATGTATGAAGTTTGTAATGCCTTGCGTGAAAGTACAACTTCACTGCTCCCCTTTAACATTTCTACTTTAATAAAAGTACTTTACTTTTGAGTGGATGCATGTACCAAAAAAAATCAATATTCCTTTATAATTGCAAACACACAGTGAGAGAACCTTCACTTCATGCACTTTTACCAGAACTTGTGGTCTTGAGACAGGTTCTCATTTGTCTGTTTTATTTAAAAGTATCAACGAATGGCATGTTTTTCTAAATAGTAGTGAAGTAAAAAGTAGAATAACACTTTAAAATGTTTTAAAGTAAATGTTTCCCCAATACAAAAATGCTCGAAGTATATACAAACTTGAAAACTGTATTTAAGTGCAGTAAACACAATACTGCCCATCAGTGCTAGCTTTCCTTTTAATCTATATCACATTGATCTAAATGTTTATCATATGGCATGAGCAAATTCTAATATGTGCCTTATTGACTTTGCTGTAATGGGGTTGATAATCATTTACTAGAGTTCTGAAATATGACCCTGGCCCAAGATATTCACTTCCTGAAAATTTAAAGGGTTATGTTTGAAGGCTTTTAATGTCAAACTGTGATTTTAATAAACCATCATTGTATGTCCAACAAACACTAGGAAATATTGTGTGTAATATACAGGTGCATCTCAATAAATTATATTGTCATGGAAAAGTTTATTTCTTTCAGTATTTCAACTGGAATTGTGAAATTCATATATTAAATTAAATTAATGCACACAAACTGAAGTAGTTAAAGTCTTTGTTTTTTTTTATTTTGATGATTATGGCTCCTATTTAACAAAAACCCACTAAATCACTATCTCAAAAAATTAGAATACTTTATAAGACCAATAAAAAATATTTTTTAATTAATTGTTGGCCTTCGGGAAAGTATGTTCATTTACTGTATGTACTCAATACTTGGTATTGGCTCATTTTGCTTTGATCACTGCCTTAATTTGGCATGGCATGGAGGTGATCAGGAGGTGGTATAGATGTCCAGGTTTCTTTGAAAGTGGCCTTCAGCTCATCTGCATTATTTTGCTCTCTTGTTTCTCATTTTCCTCTTGACAATAAGCCATAGATTCTCTTTGGGGTTCAGGTCCGGTGAGTTTTCTGGCCAGTCAAGCACACCAACACCATGGTCATTTTACCAACTTTTGGTGCTTTTGGCAGTGTGGGCAGGTGCCAAATCCTGCTGGAAAATGAAATCAGCATCCCCATAAAGCTGGTCAGCAGAAGTAAGCATGAAGTAAATAGGTGCAGTGACACAGTAGACCCACACATGCAGATGACACTGCACCCCAAATCATCACAGACTGTGGAAACTTAACACTGGACTTCAAGAAACTTGGGCTATGAGCTTCTCCACCCTTCCTCCAGACTCTGGGACCTTGGTTTTCAAATGAAAAAAAAAAATTGCTCTTATCTGAAAAAAAGGACTTTGGACCACTGGGCAACAGTCCAGTTCTTCTCTTAAGTCCAGGTAAGACGCCTCTGATGTTGTCTGTGGTTCAGGAGTGGCTTAACAAGAGGAATACGCCAACTGTAGCCAAATTCCTTGACATGTCTGAGTGTGGTGGCTCTTGATGCCATAACCCCAGCCTCTGTCCATTCCTTGTGATGTTCACCCAAATTCTTGAATCGATTTTACTTGAAAAACATCTTAAAGCTGCGGTTCTCTCGTTTGGTTGTGTATCTTTTTCTTCCACACTTTTTCCTTCCACTCAACTTTCTGTTAACATGCTTAGATACAGCACTCTGTGACCAGCAGCTTCTTTGGCAATGAATATTTGTGTCTTACCCTCCTTGTAAAGGGTGTCAATGAATGTCTTCTGGAAAACTGTCAGATCAGCAGTCTTTCCCCTTGCTTGTGTAGCCTAGTGAACCAATCTGAGAGACCATTTTGAAGGCTCAGGAAACCTTTGAAGGTGTTTTGAGTTAATTAGCTAATTGGGTGAATTGGTGGGTTTTTGTTAAATGCGAGCCAAAATCATCACAATTAAAAGAACCAAAGATGTAAACTACTTCAGTCTGTGTGCATTGCATTTATTTAATACACAAGTTTCACAATTTGAGTTGAATTACTGAAACAAATGAACTTTTCCACAACCTTTTAATTTATTGAGATGCACCTGTATACTCACATTTCTTTATAATAATGTTTGTAAATTTGAATTGCTCTTGCAGGACTACTGAATCTCAAAACAGATGAATGTTTTATTGTCCTTCAAGCCACAGTTAAATCTAAGGTGTTACATGTTTTAGATTTCCCCACATCCTCTCTGATGAGGCCAAAAAAGATAAACCTTGAAAAATGATTACTTTGCAGGGTTGTTCCTCATAATCACGGCCAGCTTTTTATTTTTTTTCTCAAGTTATTACAACCAAACATTTCATCCAAAGGATAAAAGAGATAAGTGAGACCAAAGGAGGAATGAAAGAATGGTTTATTGCTTCTTTATGTTGTATTTATCAATAAATTTATTCCCATTACCTCAAGCCAGACTGATCTCCAGAACAACCCACAGAAACACACACAAACAGGATGTAGTCGCTGGTGAGAGCACTACAGCTGTAGCTTCTGTTTTCTGTTAGCCTTTTTTGTTACCTTTTTTAAATAATTACTTGTAATGATAGCAAACGATACAGTATGCCAATGCAAAATGTTAAGCAAATGCATTATTATGTATTATTTTTACATTTTCATGGTTTAAATACATTTGACCAACAAACGAAACAAAGGCATTCATCAATTGTCATAGTGAAGTCAGAAATGTAAATGTGTTTCCAATTCAGTGTGTACAAAACAGGCCACTACTATATTTCTATTAAAAGAATTAAAACCATATTTAAACTTCTGTGCTTTTGTTTCAGTATGAAACAAATTTTGACATGATAAGTAGTCTGCTGTTTAAACTGCCTGTGTTCCAGTAGGGAAAGTCAAGGGAAAGCATGACAGAATATTTCCAAGAAAAATGTTGAAAGAAAAAAAAAGGAAAGAAAAGGGCAACCTCAAGCACAGAGATAAACATAAATAAAACCATAAAATGTCATAGTTGCTAAATGAAAATTAGAAAAAGAAATCAAACAACAGGAAGGCATAAAACAGCATTTCCCACAATTGACCTAGTTTAATAAGAACAACCTGCTGTAATGACTGAAAAACTTGGACCTTTGAATAGTGGAACAAAGTAATATTGTCTAATGAGTCATCTGTTGCTGTTCTCTAGGCATCCGAGTGTGTTTTTCCTTTTGAGCTTAAGCGCTCCCTGATTGCAATGTTTCTTGTTGACAAATGATGTAATGTCCCCCTAGAAATTGCTCAGAGCAGGTTTTACAACAAGCCACGAAGGACTGTGTTAATTAAAAACGACAAAATACCGCTCAGAATATTCCGCATAGTGACTCCAGAGTTGGATCTCAAAAAGGGTGTCTCAAAAGTCTTCATACATCAGGGTAATACTTTTTTTAACAGAGTGTAGCTTTATTTACAAAACATACTCGACATGATCTCCAATTTTTTGTAAACACTAACAGACTCGTCTTTCCCAACTTTGGCTCCCTGTCTGGCAACAGCAGCGTGTGCTCGCCATGTTTCCTGTTAAAGTCCATTGCACCCTCATGGCAGCCATAAGAATTATTTTTTTTACAGTATATAAATATATATATTTGGATTATTCGCCGTAGCAACCCCTAATGGGAGAAGCCGAAAGAAGAATATATATATATATATTTCTTCTTTTTCTTTTGGCTTTTCCCATTACGGGTCGCCACAGCGGATTATCCGTCTCCATACCCCCCTGTTCTCTACATCTGCCTCTTTCACACCAACTACCTGCATGTCTTCCCTCACCACATCCATAAACCGCCTCCTTGGCCTTCTTCTTTTCCTCCTTTCTGGTGACTCCATCCTCAGCATTCTCCTACTGATATACCGAATGTCCCTCCTCTGCACATGTCCAAACCATCTCAATCTCGCCTCCCTCACCTTGTCCCTAAAATGTCCTACATGTGTGGTCCTTCTAATAAACCCATTTTTAATCCTGTCCATCGTCATCACTCCCAACGAAAACCTCAACATCTTCAGCTCTGCTACCTCCAGCTCCACCTCCTGTCTTTTACTCAATGCCACTGTCTCTAAACAATACAACATCTCAGGTTTTACCACAGTCCTATAAACAAGTCTTTTTAGACAACTAACAAACAGTAAATGCAAGTACATTTATTTTATGGACACAATCCAATTATTTCAAATATTAGGCTCATTATTTACATTTTAAAATATACAATAATATACAATATTATTCTGGCTATTTTTTTACCTTTTTTATTTTTTACTAAGTCATCAAAATGTTGACCTTGTTATTAAATCCATTTAATTTAAATCTGCTCTATAGCTTTAAGAACTCAATAGCACTGTGGAATCTGCATTAAAATGTAAAGGTTAATGTGACTAGACTGATGGGGATTAAAAACATTTCTCTGTCTCTCTTCATTCCAGCAGAGCAAAATACCATGTGATAGGGTGTAGATCGGGTCAAAATCCCAGATTTAAAAGCCTGCTTTAGTATCACACACCTCCCCATTTCTGATCTTACTTCCCCATCAACACCTACAACATTCCCCTCTTGCAAGGAAAGCTCCAGGTCCAGATGGTGTTTCATCTGACGGTCTAAAAGTCTGGGCTGACCAGCTGGCCTCTATCTTCATGCAGATCTTCAACAGATCACTGGAGCAGAGTCAAGTACCCATCTGCTTCAAATGTACCACCATTATCCCAATCTCCAAGAAAACGAAAATCACAGAACTTAATGACTCAGGCCTGTGTCTGGAATCATGGTGATGTTTATGAGACTGGTTCTGGCCCATCTGAAGAAACCAGATTGGATCTATTCTGGAACCCCTTCAGTTTGCATACACAACAAACTGGTCTATAAATGATGCAGTCAACATTGCACTGCACTTCTCAGGGTTGTGTTCAGTTGGCTGTCAAATGTAGTTACTGGATCTGGAGATGGAGCTTAACACACTCAAAACAGTGAAAATTATAGTAGATTGCAGGAGAAATCCCCTCTCATCATTTTGAACAGTACTGTGGCTGCAGTGGAGTTATTTCTGGCATCTACCATCTCTTAGGGCTTGAAGTGCCAGACACTGACTACATTAAAAGGAAGACTCAGCAGAGATTGTTCTTCCCTCACCAACTACACCAACTAAAGAAGTTCAACCTGCCACAGGAGATGTTGATGCAGTTTTTCCTCAGACATCATTCTGTTCTATTCTCAGTCTGTTCTATTTACATTGATCACTATCTGGTCTGGTTCAGCTACCATATGAAACATTAGAATATGTAAAGATGGTCAGATCTCTCCATGAGGTCAGAACCCGGGAACAGCCATGCAACAAAACAATAAACTTTCTAATCTGAGGAGAGGATCTTTTTAATCTGAGAAGAGAAAGCCATTTGTTCAGATGCCCTCTTACCCATTCTTAAACCCCCCCTTTTTTCCTCTAAGGAACATGGCCTGGCCACGAAAAAGTGACTCAGAAGTTCTCTGTATTCATATTTGGTATCATTTTTAAAGGTATCAGTGTGATTGGAAAAATGATCTCAGTCCCATATCAGTAGAACAGACCAAAAAAAAGGTTTCTGGTTTGGGGAAAATTCTGTCCTACTGATGTGAGATTTGTCCCGGAGAAGATCTTTATCAGGTGTTGGTTTTTACCCTAGGTTGTATTTGGTTTTTAGGCCACCTCCTGTCCCAAGAAAGGTTTTGCAAACCTTTTATTACTTTAAATTTACGAGTGTTTATGGTGGTTTGAAATTTAGGAGATTTGGCTAAACACTCAGGAAAACATTCTGTAGTCAGAACTTCCCACACAGTCCCTGTGTGTCTCTTTTGCCAGGTACAGTAATTCTTTAGCAGCTCTTTAGTAAACTGCATTGCTAAACTATTTGGTTTGATGCTGATCATGTTGTGCAACTTTCTTCAATTTGTGTTCAGGATTTGACATTTTTTTATTGATTATTCCCTGGCAAACAAATGTAAACTTCTCTCTGTAAAATTTTGAAATCATTTATATCTAGTTAATTATGTAGTCTGGTGTTACTGCAAATCTATGACCAAGTTATTACATACAGAAGGCTCATAAACAGATATAGCATAGAGCACAACATCTGGGACCTTCTGATTTTTGACTATCACTGACATACTGTCTTAACAAAGTGACTAAATCAACTGTTTTTTATGAATGAGCAAGCATTGAGTGGCCTACTTAAACAATAGTAGTTTACGGTTATATCCTCTGGCTGAGATTCGGCCAATCATCCTCTGTGAGCAGGTATGTAAAACTCCCAAACTGCCGGTCCTTAGGCTGAATACGGTCCTCCTGCCCCCTCCCTCCAGCCCTCAACTGAGGAAAAAATATAAATAAAAATCCGGCCCGCAAAAATATTTGTTTGTATTTTTTTCTATTTGCTTCATACCAAAAACTACCCCTTCATATTAAATTGAAACAAAACACCATTTTATATATATATATATATAAAAAAAAAAACCCTGCATAAATGAAAAACCTGTGCATGCGGCAGATTTGATAAGTGGAGAGCTGGTTTTGGGGCTTTGGACATTGCAGTATCTTTTTATGGAGTTTAATGGAAATGCTACCTGTCTGATATGCAAAGAAAAAGTAGCCGTACTAAAGGAATATAATCTCAAACATCATTACTTGACTAAACACAAAGAACAGTATGAGAAGTTCCAGGATGACAAGAGAAAAAAAACAAGCCACTTAGTTGCAGAGAGAGCTAACGTCCCAGCAAGGCCTTTTCCATAAAGCCTAAAAGGATGCTGATGCTGCAGTTGAATATATTTTTCCAAAAATTAACTAAGGCTTTTAAAAAAAAACATTATTTTGCAGAAAACACACTGATCAAAATTAGAGAACACTTTCAGATACCTCCCAGTTATTGGTGTTAAGCTGATAGAGTCGCTTAGAGCAGGGGTCTCAAACTCAAATTGCTGGGGGCCATTGCTGTGATTGACATCTTATTGGAGCTTGATCATCTTAAATTATATATATTCAAGATAAATCTTTATTACAAATTGAGTCAGATTAAAGATCAAAAAATGTGATTTATTTTACAAATTACAATCCATTTTAGTAATCTTTTACAGCAGCATGAGAGAGTAAAACACAGCATACCTTCAACCAAGTCAGTGGATTCTGTCGTTGGGCTATTGGGGGGGTTAACTTATAAAGACTAGAGAGGACAGTCCAGACTGCTGAGAAGATTATGGGTCCTCTACCTACAGTACTCTAAACAAACTGAACACTGCCAGAGTGAGTAAACAAGCCTCCAAACTCAACAAGGACATCACACACCCAGCTTTGAACCACTAGCTGCCTCTCCCAAGCACTGAGCACAAGCTCAGCCTTTTCCCAGGCAATTTACCTCACAAAAGCTTAAACTCACACCAGTAATCAATGGCCTGTGCAATCTATTAAAATATATTCAGGTGTAATATGTAAATGTGCAATATACAGTATAATTGTTTTCTATTTATTATTTAGTGCCACTTGCACATGTATATTTTTCATACATCATCCGGACTGTACATTGGGGGGGTAAAATTTAAAATAAAATAATTTTGTTGTACCTGGTAGCATATAATGCAGTGTTGGTGGCAGCAGCGGGTAGAGGTGGGCTTAGCCCACCCAGTCAACATTTGATTTTATTATTTTAACCAAAGGGAAACCAGAAACCAGAAGAAAAAACAGAAAATCCCAGCATGATTTCTAACTTCTGATTGGTTTGGCAGCAGCCTAGAGCCAATGAATAATCATTAGTCTGTAACAGTTTAACCAAAGCCCCGCCGCAGCAGCACAGGATAGGTAGAACATTACTCAACATGTCTTAAATATTCCCTGTGAACACTTTCATAGTGGTGTGAAACGGTTGTGTAACTGTATTATTTTGTGTTGATTTTTCCCTTTCAGTAACAGCCCCAGGACATTATGTTGATTTCATCTTGACCACATTCAGCAGAATATGAAGGTAAAGCAAAGGACTGTGTTAAAAAAAAGCATGACACAGTAGAAATCTAATTAACCAAATGAAATAGAAATAATACTGATCAGACAGAAATATAGATTTGTCAAATCAAAAGGTAAAGGCTAGTGTAGCACGGTGTAACCCTTGTTATCATTTGAGTAACAGAAAACACCAAAAGAAGATATACACACTAATCCTACCCTAACAGCAGGCAAGAGAACATAGGAGTTGTGAAATGCCCTGGCAGTTACATCCAAGTCTGGACCAATATTAATAAAATAGTGTCACTTTTCAGATCAAGAGCATACATGCATTACCATTTGTATAAATATATCACTATCACTAGTGTTTATTGGTTCAGCCTGTTTTTTCATATTCATAAAATGATCTGGGCCATGTAATAAAAATAACATTTGGACCGTAACAGCTTAAGGCCAGATGTAACAATATTATATGTTAATCTTGGCTGGTTCTTACTTTGGTGCAGATCCACAAAACACTCTTTTCCAATAGTGATACATGAATAAAAAAGAGACAATGCTACCTCTGTTTTGCAGATCTGGAGTGGATATCGTGAGCAAGTTCATGCTTCTCATTGTCACTTCATTGGACACTTGTAATGTGTTGTTGGCTGACTCCTCAATCTAAGTTAGTTTAGAATGCAGAATCCTGTGTCATACTACAAATAGAAACCTTATACCCCAGACCCATTCAGCTTAATTTGGCTCCATATTAAGGAACCCCTGCTTATTTTGTTTAAAGCGATCAATGTTTTTTTTTTTTATTCCCTTCCAGCATATCTTCCTGGTTTCCTAAAGCAGTACAACCCATCCTGAGCACTTTATCCAGATGTGTTTGTACCTTGTGTCCAAATGGATCCATATTAAACATATAGAAATTTGATCAAGACAAAAAAAGGAAGAAACAAGAATATACTGCATATTTAACCTGAAAATATTTACCTTGTTATATAAGCCTTCAAATTAGAAGCTTTTCAAATTATTGCATTCCAGACGAGAGAAAAACACTACCTCATTGTATTTGTGTTTAGGAGCATGTGATTTAAGATTCAAGAGTTTTCCTTTTTCACAAGCATAGTTATATACAGAATACAAGTTGCAGTGATTCGTAAACCTGATTGGCTGCTTAGAAAATTTGGCATTGAAGCAAATAAACTATGAATATAAAATAAGAGAAAATATAAGAAAATATTAGAAAAATAAAGAAGATAAGAGAAAATATGAGAACAAATATTAGATAATTACATATTTTCAGTAAAAAAATAGTGCAAATATATTTAGATGTGCAAAAGTGAAGTACAAATTGTGTGTAATCTAATGAGGTATGACCATAACAAACCAAAGACAGTAACAGTGACAATGACAATGTAAGGTGCTGCGTGCAAATGCTAGTATAAGAATAACACTAATATGAGTAAAGGAAAACTGATCATAAGAGACTTAGGGGATCGTTTAGATGGGAATGCTTGCTTTGAGAAGTCTGATAAGTTGTGAGAAGAAGCTCCTCCAGAAGCCTCTGGCAGCAGACTGAACAAGTAGTTACTGTGGTGATTAGGGTCTTTAACAATCTCAACAGTCCTGTTTATGCATCGACTGATTAATATTTCATGCAGAGAGGGTAGACCCCGAGATACGCTCTGCTAAGCGCACTACCCTCTGAATAACTTTACAGTCCTGTTTGGAGCAGTTGTCATACCAAACTGATATGCACTAGTCAGAATGCTTTCTATTGCCTGATAATAGGTTTTAAGGATTACTGGTTAAACATTAAATTTCCTTTAATAGTTTTCACCATGATCTTAGTTTGGCCATTTAATCAAGGTAGGTGGTTTCATTGTTGTTGGAGATGAGGCCTAGTACCACTGTGTCATCGACAGATTTGAAGATGGAAGTAGAGCTGTGAGAGGGCACACAGTCATGAGTGTAGAGAAAGTATACCAGGGGGGCTCATGACACAACCTTGAGGGGCTACTTTACTCAGGGTGATGGAGTTGGAGGAGGATATCTGAGGTAAAAAAAGGCTTGTGGAGTGATCCACTCATATTCCCTAGTACAGTAGATGTTTCAGTTGTTTGAATGAGATAATTTTAAGTCGCTCTGAATAAGGGTGTCAACCAGATGGCATAAATGTAAGATTATTTTCCCAATGGGCCTTGATAAGTGCTTGTTACAGTTCCCATATTTGACTGCAAGGTACAATAAATATTGTTACGGTTAGAAAGAGGTAATTAATAGTTCGAAAAATTTTACATGTATAGTCAACAGTTGTTTGATAGCTAATGTACATGTTGGAGTGCTTTCCCATCTGCCCTCTCATGAATGAGGGTCGCTGTCTAAAGTACAAGATGTAACCTTAATATTAGGTACAGCATTGGTTGCATTTCTTTTTCAGGAGGAAACATTTTTATTTTTTCTTTAGTACCTGTTGAGAAGTTTCAAGAATTCAAACAGAGGCCAATACAAACATCTTGTCCATTTGTCTACTCAAGCCTCTAGGGGTCAGTGTGAGTTTGTTGAAATCAATATCAGAAGGAAACGGAAACTTAATTTTATTATGCTTTCAGGAGATTAAAACAGTATCAGTTTAATAGCACCTTTGCGCACTGAAATGTATTATCTACTGTATGTTTTTTTAATACAAAGTGTGTCTAATGTAAAGCAGAAATATTCCTGATTAGTACTTTTGCTTCAATTTTGCAGTGGGTCTATGGAATAAATTGGTCATTTGTTCCAGAGCTGAAACATGAACTTAGTGAGATCGTACCAGACCTTAAGTTTTAGTAAGCCCTTAACAGAAAGCCAGCTTCAGAGGGCTAATGAAGCCAAATATTTCATGAGAAGTATCTATAACCACAAAGGATAGCACAGGAGTCTGATTATTTCTAATCAGAGCTAGGGATTTCCTGGAGTTTCTTTTTGAGTAAGTGATAAATCTGATTGCAATTGACTCCAGGGTCAGATTGTGTGATGTTACTCTAGAAATCGGCTTTCCTCAGCCAAAGCATTCTCTTTTCCATTTTTGGCATAGTTCATGATTTACTGCAGCCTCTGGCAGCATCCCGTCCCTCTTGGCACAAAATACTGACAGCTGCAACAATTCCTCATATTCTATTCTTTTTGGATGGTCAAACAGACACACATTTATACTAAATTATAATTTCTAATGAAAAGCCATTCATAGCAGGGGTCTTTTTTTTTTTTGGTGGCTGATCTGGGCCACTACAGTGCATCTATACAGAATCAGGACAGTTTAGGGCTTCATGCTCCAGTTCAGGTGTTTTATACTCACTGAAAATAAATTTTTGTATTGGATTCACAAAGCAGGATTGATGAAGCCTGCACAAGCTCCACAATTTGCACGAGTGTATGTGTATATCCTGTGGATTAACATGTGTGTTCGGTCCACAGTGCATTGATCTGAGCCAACCACAGCTGCAGAACTTTCAGTTCCAACTCACAAACACACATGTTACGCTGTGGATATTTTACTAGGTCCACTTGTTCTTTTAGATCACAGGTCCCAAACCTGGTCCTTCTGGAGAATCTTCTGTCTGGCACATTTGAATGTTTCCCTTGTTTCTAAAACACACCCACTTCAAATCAGGAAAGACTGTTAATCAGCTGATTAGTTGGATCAGGTATGGAAACAGGAAAAAATACACAAACATGTGCAACACATTTGGGTTTTCAAAAGTCACTGCAAAGATCTTACTGATTATCTTTAATCTATGATTAAACATTTTTATCCGGATAAGAGTTCTCTAATCCAAGATGACCCATCCACAGGACATGTGGATTCAATGAATGCTTTGACAAGGATAAAATTCTATCCCATTCACAGGTACCAAAGGTCAGGCCAAGTGGACACCTACTGAAGATTTCCAGATGGTGTGCTAGACAGCACTCTACACCACTATCATCAAAAACTAAGATATAAAGATTTAATATTTTGTCAAAAAGGTGTGCATCCATCAAGTCATATTCCAGAGACATCCAGAATTTGTGCCAAGCCCTAATGTAATTGTTAAGGTGCCTCGTGTTGACCCATAATCCTACTAAAATACTTTTTAAATCTCTTAGCTTCATATCCATGGCTGTGTCCAGTCAAGATAAGGAAAAAGTAATTTGCACATATATAGTAATAATGTTTTTGTGAAAGCAGCCGTTACTCTGGCCAGCTTCCATCGATCAGTTGTTCTGTGCTGGAGAGAAGTTCAGGCAGTGCCGTCTGCACTCCGTTTGATGCCGTGCATGGAGTTAAACAGCAGTGCCAAGCGCTCAAACATCTGCCTTAGAGACCAATATGACAAACAAACAGCGAGGGATGATAGATGGCCCACTGACAAAAGAAGGGAGAAAACATCCATGTTTCCCACACAGTCAGAAACAATGAAGATCATCATGCCTGGAAGTGTATCAGAGCTGGAAACAGAAAGAAAATGTTGGTGCAGTATTGCAAACAAACACAGATCCACTGCCAAAAAAACAGAAGTGCATTGAGGAGCTTCTATTCAAGATAGGGAATTTTAGTGGATGTAATGGTTTTCAGCCATACCATCACATTTTTCTTTATCCTCTCATAATCATGTACATATCGCCTTTGTTTATGAGCCAGACAGGGTGTGAAATATGATGTGGCATTAATCGCATATTTTATTTTTTTATGAGAAAGGGTTTTACAATTGCAGTTGTCACTCTACTGTAGCATCTGTTCTGTTTTTAGGTTTTGGGCATTCCTGAAAGTTTTGGAATATGCTGACCATAGATGAAAGTGTGGCAGTTTTTAACATATGTACTTTTTAACATTTACATTGACATCATTTAGCAGATGGCCATATGCAGAGGGAAGTGTTGAAGAGCTTTGTACTGTCTATCATCATCCCATATCTATATGATGGGGATGATCACCAAAGTGCTAATTTACATTTATGGCATTTGCCACATGCCCTTATCCAGAGCAACTTACAAAAGTGCTTTGAAGTCTCCATTAATAAATACATTCTAATGCTGGTTTATTAGGACACAGACAAAGACTAAGAATACCATTAGTCTGAAATATTGTTGGAAGATAAAATAGTTCTGATAGGAGAAGTGATAAAGAAGGATATTAAGAGGTTTGTCCTTAGACTAGATGATGTATGTCCTACTAGAGACTCGGCTGTTCAGCTCATCAGTTGGAAGTTCGTTCCACCACGTCATTACCAGAACAGAGAAGAATCTTTAAGTATGTCTTCTTTATATCATGAGAGATGGTAAGACCAGTCAAGCGATGGTAATGGTTTAGAGTGAGCATGTGTTGATGGGTAGATGGGTGGCTGGTGCATTTTTAGCTTAAAAAATTTTATCAAATGCAGGCAGCTACAGGAAGCCAATGAAAAGCGCAAAAGGGGTGGTGTTGGAGAACCCAGGAGGGTTAAAAACAAATTCTGTGGCTGGAGTGTATTAGATTAGCACTGTGAGAAGACAGTCGATTGTCCATGGTTATCCCAAGGTTGCGTGCTGTAAAGGTGACCTCAGAGAGTTGCCTATAGAAATCACAAGATCTTTACATGGAAAGAAATCACCTGGTATGAACAGCAGTTTCTTTTTTTCTGGGATTAAGCTACAGTTGTCTGCCAGACATGACCCAAGATCTGAGCGGAAACAAGAGCATCTGTAGGGAGGGAGAAAATAATTAATTGAGGTCCTCTGCATTGATAGAAAAACCAATGTGAGGATCTGAATTCATTCAGATTTAAGTGCTTGGTAATAATGTAGGTCTTACTCTTCATTTTAAGACCAATCAAGATGTTAATTTCACTACCTGATTCCCAGAACAGAAGAGAGCCTTGATGCATAAGATGGTGGGTCTAATCGATCAGTGCTAGAGGCTGTAAAGTTTAAGAAGTGCTTTTGTTGTGTTGTTTTTTTTTGTGGAAATGTGTACTTTAAAATAACATTGCTTTTCTGAGCAACAAAAAGAATTGTAAGTGTGACACTGTGGTTACTGCAACTTGTCAGAAAACATGGTTTGATAAAAGCTGTTCCATGCTTAAAGACACCTACACGCAAACTGCATCTTCTTTACAACTGTCCAGGAAGCTATATATTTAAATCTAATGCAATGTGTGCAGTCTCTCTATTTATAACCCTGGACTCCTGCAACCCAAACTAGTGAAGCTGATGGAAAGAGATCGTTTAATCCATCCAGCAGACATTTTTTAATAAACACTGAAATCTGGCATCCTGCACAAGTATTGCTTTAGCATGAGGTAATGCGCGAACCCTGCCTCCTGAACGCCACATGCAAAATATTCCGCTACCCTGCAGATTCTCTCCTATAAGTGAGTCCAGGATGCTAAATTCCTCATACATTTAAACTTTTACTGAAGCAGAGACACTGTGCAAATTTGTGCTGGAATTCAAATCACTTAAACACAACGTTTTAGTTAATCAGTCAGAGAGAAAGAGACATAAACGTCCCACGTGCGATATTATTAACACGTACGTAAGTGCAGCTGGTCCTCCGGTGCCTCTGTTGGGATTTTTCAAACTTCCCTTGAAAATTGTATGTGTAGGTAAGGTATGTTTCTGGTAAATTAAAAATGACTGCATTGATGAGTGCCTTTGTTTTCGTAGATCCCTTCATTGGTCCATCTGCCACGTCGCCTTTCTCTCACTCTCTCTCTCTCACGCTCTCTCACACATATGCACACACATACATGCACACCCTGCCTGATGAGTGGAAGTTATTAAATAATTGGGACCAAGTGGAAATCCTTGTGCAGATGATAAAAAAGGATCTGGAAAGAGGGCAGAAAACTGAACAATGGAAGATCCAAACTTCATGCTGAGCATAACAGTGCTTTGATTAGTCGAAATGACAACAGAAAATCATGTAACATTAGATTAATATCAAACTGTCTCTTGTCTAAATACAGCCTGACTTTAGTCAGTGTTATGGTTAGCTTTTAGATAATTATGTTGATTTCTGATCGATTAGGAGTTCATAATCCTCCACATGTTGGTTAATGAAATTGCAATACTCTTATATAAAAAAAAATATTGTAGTTAGAAATTAATACACTTACAATTGAAACACACAAAATGATACATTCACACAAATCATCAGTTGCTGTACTTTTTCTACTACTGGTTGAACTGGTAACTTTTGTATCAATGGGAGAATTTGCACAATTGGTGGCTGACTAAATACTTTTTTGCCCCACTGTATATATATATATATACAGTAAGGAAAATAAGTATTTGAACACCCTGCTATTTCTTGCACAATTGGTGGCTGACTAAATACTTTTTTCACATTGTCTGATTTTTAAAGAATTTATTTGCAAATTATGGTGAAAAATAAGTATTGTCCTCCACTTGTTACCTGTATTAATGGCACCTGTTTAAACTCGTTATCAGTATAAAACACGCCTGTCCACAACTTTAAACAGTCAGACTCCAAACTCCACTTTGGCCAAGACCAAAGAGCTGTCAAATAACACCAGAAACAAAATTGTATTCCTGCACCAGGCTGGGAAGAAAATATCTGCAATAGGTAAGCAGCTTGGTGTGACAAAATCAACTGTGGGAGCAATTATTAGAAAATGGAAGACATACAAGACCGCTGATAATCTCCCTCGATCTGGGACTCCACACAAGATCTCACCCCGTGGGGTCAAAATGATCACAAGAACGGTGAGCAAAAATCCCAGAACCACACGGAGGGGGCCTAGTGAATGACCTGCAGAGAGCTGGGACCAAAGTAACAAAGGCTACCATCAGTAACACACTATGCCACCAGGGACTCAAATCCTGCAGTGCCAGACGTGTCCCCCTGCTTAAGCCAGTATATGTACGGTCCAGAAGAGGATTGGGAGAATGTCATATGGTCAGATGAAACCAAAATAAAACTTTTTGGTAAAAACTCAACTTGTCATGTTTGGAGGAGAAAGATTGCTGAGTTGCATCCAAAGAACACCATACCTACTGTGAAGCATGGGGGTGGAAACATCATGCTTTGGGGCTGTTTTTCTGCCAAGGGACCAGGGCGACTGATCCATGTAAAGAAAATAAAAGAATGAATGGGGCCATGTATCGTGAGATTTTGAGTGAAAACCTCTTTCTAGGACAGCAAGGGCATTGAAGATGAAACGTGGCTGGGTCTTTCAGCATGACAATGATCCCAAACAACAAAGGAGTGGCTTTGTAAAAAGCATTTCAAGGTCCTAGAGTGGCCTAGCCAGTCTCCAGATCTCAACCTTATAGAAAATCTTTGGAGAGAGTTGAAAATCTGTGTTGCCCAGCGACAGCCCCAAAACATCACTGCTCTAGAGGAGATCTGCATGGAGGAATAAGCCAAACTACCAGCAACAGTGTATAACTTTGTATATACTACTACTGTATATACACAGAATGATGCAGGAAACAGGAAATTTGAGCTGTCAACATTTGTTTGGAATCTCATTTAGAACCCCTTTCCATTAGATATAATGGAGCAGTGGAATGGTGTGAAACAAGCATTCACTGTAAAATCCTTTTATAAGAATGGTGATGGTGCGAGTGCTGCGCAAAGGGAATTGTGGTGTTATCTGGATTTAGGGATCTTCTGCCATTCTTCATCTTCTGCCATTCTTCATGGCAAATCCTTTCAAGCTGGGTCAGGTTGGATGGGGACCATATGTGGACTGACACTTTCCGGTCTTTTGAGTTCAACAGTTCTCAATCAGGGTTCTGCCTGGGCCACTCTAGGACGTTCACGTAGTTGTCCCTACGCCACTCCTGTGTTGTCTTGGCTGTGTGCTCGGGTTGTTGTATGTAGGAACGTCCTGAGGACTGTGGAACAGGATTTCAAGGGGAATACCTCTGTATTTTGCTCACATAAATTGTCACCCTCCATAGAGAGGTTTATGCCTTTCCAAATCATATTCTCATATTTTTCATTTTCCAAATCATAAACCTTATTCTGTCACGACAGGTTTTACTGGCGGAGCTATTGCTGTTTTTATTTTTATATTTTGTGTTTTGTGTATTGTCTTGCACTGTCCTGTGTCGTCTTGCACTGTCCTGTGTTGTCTTGCACTGTCTTGTGTTGTCTTTTGCACTGTTTGCACCAGTTGCACACATGCACTTTATGTGGCGAGGATCTTAGTTCCTGGCCCTGTGTTCTTCTGTTCTGTGACTGTTGTTTACTGTTGTTTTATGTTGTTTTATGTAGCACCTGGGTTCAGGAGGAACGTTGTATCATTTCACTGTGTACTGCATCAGCTATATATGGTTGAAATGACAATAAAAGCTTCTTGACTTGACTTGACTTGATGTCCAATCTTTAAACCTTTCCACCGGTAGACTCCAGTCAAGGTGTTGAAACGTCTCAGCAATATCTCAGCAAAAAAAATGGGAGGCACCTGGGCACATTTTAAAGAGATTTGGCAAATGGACTAAATACATACCTACATGTGATATTTCAGGTTTTTTTATTATAATTTTTTTTAAATAAAATAACAAGTTACAGACATTTCTACAATTCTGTTTTCACTTTGATTACTAGATTAATGAAAAAATCATCAATTTGAAAGATTGTAAGTATCAGGTGGCAACATAACAAAAAAACTGAAAATGGCCTGAATACTTTCTGAATGCATTAATTTATATATACAAGATGATGTGTGTGACATCTACACAAAAAGTGTCTGACTGTTACATGTGCTCTGTCATATTCTGTCATAGTCTACTGTCTTCAAACCCATTGGTAATCACTGCACCAAGTTTCTCCATATTTTCATAAACTTAAACTTTGTTGCATTGTTGGACACCCAACTTTAATCAGTCACTGTGGTTTATGTCCCCAGAACTCACTGAAAAAGGTATTGTCTCTGGACGTTTGGTCGATGTGAGTTGCTGTATTGTGTCAACCTAACTTAAGGCTCTGGAATTGGGAAAATCTTCAAAGCTAATAAGCTTATAAATCAGCTGTTTGGCAGAAGACATAAGATAATATATGATGTGATGAAGTAGTATAAAGAACAGAAGTGTTGTGCTCTGAAATAATTGAAGAAACATTTCCCATTGTTCTCAGAAATGGTTTGCTGATTGGTGAGTGGGTTTTAACAGACAGCCCTACATTTCTTTAAAAACAGTGTGTCCAAATTGAATTGCATGTCATTCTGAAGAACAATTGAAAATCTTTCCTGGCTGAGGTTCTTTAAAGCATCAATAATCATTGCTAATTTGGAAGAGTGAGCATCACACTGAACACTTGCTTTACCTGTTAAGATCATCTTAATGCTGCTTCTGGGAATCTCTGTGATTTTTTAAAAGCTTTTTGCTGAATGTCTGAGATACGTTATTAAACCTGCCATTACAGAGAAAGTTATAGAACAGACTATTATTTCAATTTTTACTCTGGATTGAAACAACTGAGATCTGGCTACAAAGTTTTAAATTAAATGTAGGTGAATAATAGTGTCTCAAATTATAATTTCCCCCATTGGATCATTAGATGCCCCATTTACACAAATATGATTCTGAATATATTGTTATTAGAATAAACTTTTTATATATGATTTATGATTATAATGTTTAAAAAAAAAAAAAAAAAAAAAAAAAAAAAAAAGGTACTAGCTAAAATTACACCCGAGTTAATAAAGGAGCTGAAGTTGAGCAAAAATAAAAAAATAATAATAATAATAATAATTAATTAATTAAAATAAATAAATAAATACAAATAATAATAATAATAATAATAATAATAATAATAATAATAATATTGTTGTTCTCTGTGCACAAATCACCTGCAGGGTAAACTTATTAGTTATGGTCAATTTATTATTTAAGTTTCAATAATAATGATCTGTAAATCTGATTAATTTGAGCTGATAAAAACTTTATGTTGCTGGTTTAATAAAATTACTCTTCTTTATTTGCCAAACTTTTTATCCTTTCCAATCTAAATAAATACCTGGATAATTGGGTGTTAAGTACAAACAACGTGTGTCACCAATTTAGTCACACCAACAGACCATAAACAGATTATAAATCTCCATTTAAATTTAACTGAAATAAGTTAGAGTTTTAACTAAAAAGAACCACTAAGTTTAGAAGAAAAAGAATAAAAAAATAGTTCAATAAAATATTTTTCATCACTAAGTTAAACAAATGATGTGTATAAAATGGTGTGTAATTATTAAAGGAAACATAACACACCCAGTTTCGGCCAATCTCATGTTAATCTTAAGTTCGTATAGAGTTGTATTGCATCCCAAATTTTTCCTAAGAGTCCTTATTTTAATCAGATTTTTTAAAAGTAGGATATAGCTTTATGATTCTCTCTGGAAACAGTCGAGCTCCTGGAAACTTGCCCTAGGCAGAGTTCTTCTTAAATGAACCATGGCTAACAAAAAGAGTCTGAAATTGAACATCAAGCGCAACAACAGCAACAACCACCGCAGCAGGAAGTGTTTATATGGTAAGTACTGAACACGGTTCTCCTTCCCTCACATCCAAAAACTCACTTCTTTGGAGACATTCTTCTTGATCAAAGCTTGTGCCGTGCTCCTGATGACTTCCGTAACTGAATGAAGCACGTTAATTGGTGTGGCTTTTGCTTTCGCTCTGGTTGCTGCATGCACATGCTTTTCTGCTAGAAGTGCCCATACCAGGAATTCCTCTCTTCATTATGTCATAATAGGCCATATTAAAAAACAAAACAAAAAACTTTAAGATAACTTAGGAAGTAACTGATGAGATAAACATTGATTTAATGATCATTAAGAAAATGTTTAGGCAAAGTGGTTACATTTACTTTTATCAGCTAATAGACTCAGCATGTTAAAATAATGAGTTAATAGATGACAGAAGGTGTGGAGGACCAATGTGGAGGACCAATGTGCTAATGTGTGGATTAGTCAACAAGTAAATTGGTGATGAGAGTATATGTGAGTTCATAAATTGGTGAGCCAATTCACAATTTAATGATGAATGACACCAATATATGCACCACATTGCTTGTCAGTTTCCAGGTCTGTGGTTCAATCCTTTGCTTAGGTAACTATCTCTATAGAATTTAAAATGCTCTCCACATGTGTTTCCTCTGAAACCTTTGGTTTCCCTCCACATTTCAGACACATGGCCAGTAGGTGAATTGGTGGCTCCAAATTGCTCCAAGATGTGAATTACTTTATCAATGTGTGTGTTCCCTGTAATAGACTGGTATCCCATCTGGGGTGTGTTCCTAAATTATTCCCAGTTTTCCTGATACAGATACAGTGTGATCCCAGCCAGGATTAAGTGCTTACTGATGATGCGTAAGTGTGTTGTCAGTAGTCAGCTATTGGTCAGTGCTAAAACAGCAATGATCCTTTTATGTCAAATAGTGAGAACTAATGAGGATACAGTGAGAGAATATCAGTAATACATTCTACAATTTATTTTGCAATTTGTAAAAAAAAAAAAAAACTTTTTTTTTTGTATGTTTGAAATGTGATGTTCTTCATTAATAAAAAAATAAATCCTCATGGTTTGAAGAGCGGATCCAAATGGGGTGGAATAGAAATAGTATCTGCCTATGGGGAGAAGAGAGAATGAAGTGAGAATGAAGAGAGAGAAAGAGGGTGTGTGTGAACGAGAGAGAGAGAGAGAGAGAGAGGGAGAGAGAGAGAGAAACAGAGAGAGAGTCATGTCAAATTTTGACAACAAGTGTGACATCAGAGGTTACCTCCCCCCAGCCTGTCCACTAGAGATGGTCTGGTCACAAACCAGAACCTCTCAAACTCCTGCCATACTATGCACAGCCCTTTCACACGCATGAATATATGCTCACTCTCAGGCACACGTGTGAACACTTAGTTACATTAAAGTAAAAGTGGGTGTGAGCCGAGCCTCAGAGCTGAGCAGAAGTTTGCTGAAGAACAATCAGAGCAGCCGACGGTGGATAACACTGAGCTCTAGTAACCCCCTGAGAACAGCAGGGAACAGCATGTCAGTCTTCCTGCTCCTCCTCATCCTCAGCGAGGTCCTGCTCCCCAACCTCACCTGTGCATCCAGAGGTATAGTACATTGTGCTTTTAACGGTTGATAATTACTGTATGTGATTGCAGAAACAGACTGTTTTCAAAATATAGCTTGAAAAAAACTGAAGCTGGGGTGAGCTTATGATTTGTTGCTTTAGGCAGCACTACAGGTGAGAGACAAGAAACGCATAGTTATGCATGAGTGATAATAATTCATCTGCCAGTATTTAGATTTGAGTTAATGGTAAATCTTATCGTACAAGAGCACGACTTTCTGGTACAATTCTGGTAATGCTATTTATGGCTTTATATTGATTGAAATCCAATACCTCAGGTTCTGGCATGAATTTGTGTACTTTGTTCTTTGATTTGCTTAGTTTGGCTCAGTTTTTGTCTCTTGTGTGCAAATGGATTCAAGCATGCAGCAGAAACAAGCATGACATCGAATTAAATGAATTTAGCTTATCAGATTGGTAACGAGTGCCTGTTCAAAATGAAAAAAATTATGAACTTAACATGATGTTATTGTTAGCCTTAATTTGGTCATTAGTCGCTGCAAAATGGAACTGATTACTTTTGGATGTCACTTCAATTCACAACAGTAATCGGTAATAGAAGTGTGTATGAGTTTCTTGGGAAGGTGTGTGGAAATGTGAGGAGACTCTGGTCATCATCTTAAACCAAAATGGTCTGGTCTAAAAGTAAAATAGAGAGTGTATTGTATTGTATTGTATTGTATTGTAATATTGGCTTTTCTGGTCTTTGTGACAAACATTCTGCTTTTGCCCTTGGAAAGACCTTGCAGCCTGAACACTTTTGCATCACCCTGAAGCGTTTTTTTTTCACTAAATTACGCCATTACATAATTGCCTGACTCAATGAGCGAATTTAAACCCCACATATTAAGATTAGGCCTTAGTTATATGGCACAGTTTTAGGAAATCTGAGAGTCTTTGCTTGATGGTCTCGAAAGAATAGAAAATAAACAGAAAGTCTCCATTCTTGCACTAAAACACATAAAAACACGCGTAATAAAAATCATGGGCTGATGGGAGTGGTCGCTTTCAGGATGGGAACTGCAGAAGTGAAATTCTGACCAATTTCTTTAAAATTATTTATTAAAATGATTTGAAACATATGCTGTTCCCCATCTCATACACCAAATCGTAATCCAAATGATGACAACATGGATAGTTCATGGAGAGCTTCCATTTATCTTTCATGAGTCTCTAATATTCAATCTGAAAGCTTTCGTCCCAATAAAATCCACTTTCACTTTCAAGTGCAAATGCAGTGAATCACAGTGGGGAATGCACGACAAGTCTCGCTTTTGCATACTAAGATCTTATTTAAAGATAAAATAAATATCAAAGAACCAATTATTTACTTCTAAACGTCCAAAATGTCATACAGCACTGGAAGCTGATTGTGAAACATGTAGCATATCTAAGCATTATTGGCTGTAACACTGTAGTGCTGATTACTGAACCAGATGGAAGTGTAGCTGATTTTCTCATGACTTGTTCCTACAACTATAATAAAAATGTCTGTTCATTTATTTTATACCACTGAGCCTTAAATCATTTGCTGTGCCACCTGATTTTATTATTGGTACACTGGTCCTGGCATGGAGTTTTATATTCAATATCTGGACAATATTTAAATAGTTTCACTCACTCCGCCAATGTACTAATATTCAGGATTGTCATACCATGTCATACATTTTTTTTTTCCTATTCACCCTCTCCCTCCGCAGCACCACAGCCAGTATACTATTCCTCAATCTGGATTTACCACAGGGATCAACCTTACATCACCTTTTTCAGCATGAATCTTAACATCACTTCTATTGATCAGGATTAACAGAGCAGTTTCCGTTCAAATCTAATCTGAATGAAAAAAATAAAAAAATAAAAAAAGAACAAGAATATTTACACTCCATTCCCAAAAACAAACTCTCAGCTATCTTCATTCTGAAAGTTATCATGGCTAAAATATATTAGAGCGTGCAAATGTGGCAACAGACTATTAGATACAGTATGTACAAGATTGCACTTTGAGGAAACCCTCGATTTTTGTTTGGTTTTATTGTAATAACATTGCCAGTGATTTTTTTTATTAAAACGTTTTTCTTATAATGGTTTAGAAATCAGCATGGATTTTTTTTTAAAGATCCACATGGAAGAAAAACCCTATTTTCTATTAAAAAATAGAAACCAGGATGTGACCTTATTTTCAAAAGGGTTAGACTTGGCACATGAAGAACACGTCATTCTGAGAAAACAGATGATAAAAATATTATCAGTAATGAAAAGAACCCCTTTATATTTAATGCACCATTACACAATTTAAAGTAATGTCTAAACGTGGATTCATGGATTAACATTATGCTTCAGGAAATAAATTCAGATTCAAAATATACCAAAAAAAAAGCAAAAATGTGTAGTTAAGGGTAAAGCTTACTGAAATAATTTGTCAATAATGCATACTTTTTATGACATGAAGGTTATCTAGAAGCAAGATTGCCATTCAGGCCTATGGTACTAAAACATAACCATGGTTGCTATATGCATATCTTTACACATTCTGTACAGTTTGACATTTTAAATTCTGTCAAGTTCAACATGCACATATTTCCTTACTGAAGTATCTCTCCAGTGCACCTGCTGACAGGATAATCCAGCCCTGACTAATGTTTTAGGAGATGCCCGGAGATGAGCCGAGCCAGCCCTGAACTAACGAAAAGCCAATTTGCTTGTTTTGGAGCTGCCAGGAGTTTCCTATTCTCAGACACACAGCAACGTTTTTCCTGCAGTAACACCCACAGTTTCATCAACCGAGTAATAAATGCTGACCACAAAGCTTAGCTTCAAATCCATTTCTAGAACAGTTATTTTCTTCTGTGTTTACTGCGATCTGTGTTATGTTTAAGACTTGTGTTTTATGTTTCTAAGTGTCTGTGGTTCAGATTCACATGACTGGTCTGTTTAACAGTTGTTTTGGTGGAACTGGCCATGTAGTTGTTGGATAGATATAAATCTGGCATTAAACTGTGGAAGGTCTGATCCACAAGCCGTGTTGAAATTTCTAGCAAACTGTAAACCATTAAAATATCTTATAAAACCCATGACCAAATATACTCTTGTGGGAACAATCAATTTACTGGTATATTAGAATATCTCTCTCTGTGGCAATAGAATAAAAACACATTGTTCTGTGATACTGTAAATACCCCGACCAAAATCAAAATCAATTAATGTTCTGTAGGTTTTGGCTTTTTGAAAAGATTTGATGTCATATTAAACCATATTCTTCCATAGAGAAGGCCAATAGCTTAGTCAAAACAAAATTGTTTCTTTATTCCTGTTATTTATGTGATGTTTGTTTTATATTGAATACCCAGTGCGCAGAGAGACCACAAAGGTTCGGATCAGTGCAATTGGAGACACCATCACGTTGAAGTTCCTGCAACCAGACATAGACACCAAGCTAGAGGGCTACATCCTGGGCTATGGCAGAGACCTGTTCTCTAAACAGTTCATGCCACTCCCTGAGGATGGGGAACCATATGAAACTGAAATTGGTAAAAAAAAAAAAAAAAAAAAAAAAAAAAAAATTTCCAAATTCTTTTTTTTTTTTTTTTATGACCTCTGTCTGCCTCTCTCTTACTTTTTGTTTCACTCTTTTAGATGCTGAGCCAAAATATCTAGTTGCAGTACAGCCAGTCAAAGGAGATAAAGTAAAGAAAGAATGTGCAGGTAAACAATACTACTACAAATATATGGAAATGTTAAAGAAATAGTGTTGTAGTCCACACATAGGGTGTTGCAAACTTCCTCCAAGCACTCAGCTGTTTAACACCATTAGATAAATTGCATTCACGTGAATAAAGTGCATGTCCTGATCGATCCTTTCTCTATAGGGAACCATAATTTAAAAAAACCTTTGCATCTGGTGATTGGATCTGTGACACCGACCTCAGTTATGCTGTCCTGGGGCACACTGCTAAATACCCTTTCCACTGAAACCAACCTGGATGACTGTATTGATGATGGGTAAGACTGTGTGTTTGTTTTTTGTGTCTGTCTGCTTTCTCAGTGTTAGAAGAGAACACTGACAGCCCGCCAAATGTTTGGTCAGAAAACATGGAGCAGGACCAGTAAAAATCAGCCAAGACTATCAGAATTGTCTCACACAGTCCTGCTCTGTATACTCACATTGTTGAACAGCCAGGAATACAGACATGAAAAGCTTTGGAATGTGATATGTCTCTATAGTAGATATTGCAGGTGCAGAGCTACACACACACACACACACACACACACACACACACACACACACACACACACACACACACACAAAATCTTTCTTCCCTTTGCTCAAGCTGGTGGAAAGCTTTGCGTCAGTCTGCTCTGTTTAACCAATCTGAACATTTTGCTGCCGAGTACAACCAAAAAAAAAAGAAAGACAGAAAGTCAGTAAAAGATCAACTTTAGTTCAATTGCTTAAACAATTAAAATCAGTGTGAACATCAGGTTTTTTTACATCTCCAAAATAATTTCAAGTACAAACCTGATTCCAAAAAAATTGGGACCCTGTACAAATTGTGAAAAAAAAAAAGAAAAGCAATAATTTACATAATTTAATAATTTATCTCATAAATTTATATTTTATTCACAATAGAACATAGATAAAATATCAAATGTTGAAAGTGAGACATTTTGAAATGTCGTGCCAAATATTGGCTCATTTTGGATTTCATGAGAGCTGCACATTTCAAAAAAGTTGGGACAGGTAGCACTTAGATGCCGGAAAAGTTAAATGTACATAAGGAACAGCTGGAGGACCAATTTGCAACTTATAAGTTAAATTAGCAATATGATTGGGTTTAAAAAGAGCCTCTCAGAGTGGCAGTGTCCTTTCAGAAGTCAAGATGGGCAGAGGATCACCAATTCCCCCAATGCTGCAGCGATAAATCGTGGAGCAATATCAGAAAGGAGTTTCTCAGAGAAAAATTGCAAAGAGTTTGAAGTTATCATCATCTACAGTGCATAATATCATCCAAAGATTCCGAGAATCTGGAACAATCTCTGTGTGTAAGGGTCAAGGCCGGAAAACCATACTGGATGCTCGTAATCTTCGGGCCCTTAGACGCCACTGCATCACATACAGGAACGCTACTGTAATGGAAATCACAACATGGGCTCAGGAATACTTTAGGAAAACATTGTCGGTGAAAACAATCCACCGTGCCATTCGCCTTGCCAGCTAAAACTCTATAGGTCAAAAAAGAAGCCATATCTATACATGATCCAGAAGCGCAGGCGTTTTCTCTGGGCCAGGGTTAATTTAAAATGGACTGTGGCAAAGTGGAAAACTGTTCTGTGGTCAGACGAATCAAAATTTGAAGTTCTTTTTGGAAAACTGGGATGCCATGTCAAAGAGGACAAGGACAACCCAAGTTGTTATCAGCGCTCAGTTCAGAAGCCTGCATCTCTGATGGTATGGGGGTGCATGAGTGCGTGGTGCATGGGCAGCTTACACATCTGGAAAGGCACCATCAATGCTGAAAAGTATATCCAAGTTCTAGAACAACATATGCTCCCATCCAGACGTTGTCTCTTTTAGAGAAAACCTTCATTTTCCAACATTACAATGACAGACCACATACTGCATCAATTACAACATAATGGCTGTGTAGAAGAAGGATCCGTGGACTGAAATGACCAGCCTGCAGTCCAGATCTTTCACCCATAGAAAACATTTGGTGCATCATCAAGAGAAAAATGCAACAAAGAAGACCTAAGACAGTTGAACAACTAGAAGCCTGTATTAGACAAGAATGGGACAACATTCCTATACCTAAACTTTAGCAACTTGTCTCCTCAGTCCCCAGACGTTTGCAGACTTATAAAACGAAGAGGGGATGCCACACAGTGGTAAACATGGCCTTGTCCCAATTTTTTTTTAGATGTGTTGATGCCATGAAATTTAATATTAACTTTTTTTCCCCCTTAAAACGATACATTTTCTCAGTTCAAACATTTAATATGTCATCTATGTTGTATTCTGAGTAAATTGAGTGCATTCTGTTTTTATTCACAATTTGAACAGTATGCCAACTTATTTGGTATCGGGTTTGTATAATATGTCTTTCACATTCAGGTTAATCGCTAGTTTATCACTATAGTGACTGAATGACAGACTAACTTTGTCTTCTCTGAATCTCTAGTCACTACACTGTGCGATACAGGGAGAAGGAGCCCAGAAAGAAGTGGAGTTATCAGACATGTCCCACCACCGTTACAGTTATTGATAAACTCAAACCAGAAACACCTTATGAGTTTGGGGTCCGAGCAGAATCTGAGAATGGAGTCTGGAGCCCTCCAATAACCCACAACACAGCGGGTATGTCGGCGACAAAAGCATAAAAAAATTCACATGCAAATTACTTTATCAAACTCACATACTGAATGCATACAGTTGAGATCTTTTAATCTGCAATGGTTTTTAAATTGAACAGA
Source organism: Silurus asotus (assembly GCA_024362625.1). Taxonomy (NCBI): domain Eukaryota; kingdom Metazoa; phylum Chordata; class Actinopteri; order Siluriformes; family Siluridae; genus Silurus; species Silurus asotus. The sequence goes on along the minus strand of MU551633.1, from coordinate 11,441,566 downwards.
ACAAACGTGTCTCTTATTTTCTTTCTTTTTTCCTCTCGTTTTTTATTTTTTTATTTATTACATATATTAATAACAAATTTCTGGTCTAATACAATGCCTGTGTCTGTATCTACATCTGTATACGTTTATCAGTATTTGGATAATAACCCATCACAGATATGGCCTAAAGTAGAAATGTTTGTACTGTCAGCAATGTGTGTACTGTTTCTCATGACTGTTTCTCTGACTGTGCTACATCACTCTTGTTTATAATTATTCTCTGTTATCGGTGCAGTTATTATTTTTGTTTGTATCTGTGATACCAGTTTCTAATATTTTTTCACCATGTTCAGCTGGTCCCCAAACAGAAATAATGCAGCCTCATTTAAATCACTTTAACTGCCACATTTAAGTCAAGTTTATTTCTATAGCGCTTTTTACAACAGACATATACTCAAAGCAGCTTTACAGAAATCAACAGTCAAGGTGAATGATGTGTATTTATCCCTGATGAGCAGCCATGGCGACTGTGGCAAAGAAAAACCTCCTTAGATGTTATGAGGAAAAAACCTTGAGAGGAACCAGACTCAAAAGGGGAACCCATCCTCATTTGGGTGATATCAAGAGTGTGATTATAGTCTTTAAACAATACAGAACACTGGAGAGTGAGATTAACATGAGCACTGGAATGTAAGATTATATTCTTAATATTATATTCTATAATAATGTTCTTTTTGTTGTGCTCCAAGGGATCCCAGTTTAATCTGTTCATTCAGAATATTTAGTACTTGTAATTTGTGACTGTGATTATACCTTGCAGCTGAGGCTAAAGCCAAATCCAAGGCCACCAGCAAACATCAACAGAATAGATTTTTCAAATAAAATTCACAATCTGCAAACCTCATACGGATACAGAAAAATGTGTGGGCTAATAAATCTAAATATAAAACATTTGAGTTTGTTATATGAAGCATTTAATAAGGATCTACACTATGAAACCCAATACACTACAATTTCTTTTTTTCACCTGTCACTGAATGCAATGATTTTTCAATTCAATAAGACTTAATGTTAAAAGATTTTACATATCCCAGTGACACTTTTTTCTTTTTCACATCAAAAGACAGAGACATTAATAAACCAGTGGTGCCTGAGAACATTCTGAAGTCTATGGTAAGTCTATCATAATCAGTAAGTTATTTTCCACCTCTCTCTGTGTTTCTTTCTTTTGTCTCTCCCTTTCTTTCCTGCTTTTATATGTAAGTCTAGACTTCTTTCTTCTTCAGCAGAAACCCATCACTGAAAGCCCTCAAGCATCCTCCCCATCTGTGCCTGGTAAGATATTTTCTCCATTCATAAAAACATTAGGAGAAATGATCACAATTATCAAATATCTGATCCACTGTAATTCGCTTTACTCCACAGGTGTGTCCAGTGTGGCGCCAGTCAGTTCAGCTCCCTTCCTTCAAGGTAATAAGAACCACAATGCCTTTTTTTTTAGGTGTTTTATTACTGATTCTCTTCTCTAGTTTCTTTTCTTTGTTTAATTTGGTTTTCAGCATGAACATGCACACAGTTCATATATAAATACACAATATATATATATATATATATACACACACACACACCCCACCACCACCGCCACACACACATACTCGTGATTTTAGCACAGTTAGGAAAAATATTAAAAGAAACATCTGCTAACATCTACAAGATATGCAGTGGATAAATAAAAAACTATTGCGCGCATGGGTTTTTGTGAGGTAAAAAATAAAAAAGATGAGCCATGTCAGACTTTTTTCCACCATTACTGTGATATATCCACCAACAAAATCCAAGTAAAAAAAAAATAAAAATGTTTTAGGAAGAAAAAAAAAAAGAAACACCAAAGCCTTTTGGAGGCTGCCAAGAGCCTTATGGCAACATTAAAATAGCTGCAAGAATATTTGGCAAGTGCAGCTCACTCCCTGTAAATGACAACATCTTGTATTCTTCACATGTCCAAGCTATGGGAGTTAGGGTGGATAGACAGAAGCTGTTTCTGAATAAAATATTAATGTGACAAAATGTATTATGATCTGATAAAAAGATCAAGTTAGAAGTTTTAAGGCATAATACTAAAAACTGTAAGGTCATCATATCCATATTCATGGTGAAGCATGGTGGTGGCAGCATCATGTCTTGGGCCCTTAGATATTGCAAACCATGGATAGCCCTAAATGCCAGTTAACTTTGGCACAAAACATTTATGCTTTTCTTAAACAGCTGAAGATGAAAAAAATATATTCCCCTTCCAGCACAATAACAAGCTGAAGCACAAATCCAAGTCAACAATCGAATGGTTCCAGAAAACAAAGATTAAGTTTTTTGGAATGGTCCAGTTAAAACACAGATGAAAATTATACTAAAAAAATACTGTGGAATAAAAGAGGACTGTGCACAGGAGATCAAGCTTAAAATTTGATAGATCTGAAGTGTAATAAAATTGGCAAATCAAAAGCAAGGTATTAGAGTTTGTATTCCAAGCAAACGATGCTGTAAAAAGTATTAAGTTATACTGATGTACCCACTTGTGTGATGAGGGTACAGGTTCTTTTCTTTTTCTTTTCTCTAACCTGAAATGTCTCAGCTGTTACTCCACTATTGCTATATCACGTTCAAGTTTGTAATTATTTATTTTAATCTGCTTTTTAAACAGAGCGGTGCAGATATTTTATATCCACTTTTCATCTTCTTAAGTAGCTTTTACAAATTTCAAAGTCAGATTACCATCCTGACAGCCAGGTGTGTTCATATAAAATACTGCCAAGCTCATTCAGGCTCTTCCTGGTGGCAGTGAACAACTTTGCTTTTCTGCAAATCCATCATCATGCTAGGAAACGGGAATAGGTTTGAGCCTGGCACATAAATTCTCTCCTCTTATATACATTCACTCTCACTGCAGCCCCTTTACATTCTTTATCGATAAAGCTGTAGAAGAATATCATGATACTTTGTGGTGGGAAAATACTGTATAGTTGAAAGATTGTGTAGGATGGCAATTTTTCCCAATAAAATTAAACCTGTAGATGAAGTTTTAGTTCTCTTGATTTTGTTCAGTGGTCCAAACAGAAGTCCCACTTTTCTTATTTTCTCCAGTCATTATTTACTTTGACATAATAATAACACGGATGTAGTAAAAGGAAGATCTTAATCTAATTAATGCTTAGGCAGTATGATGCAGCTTTGGTTACGTCATTATTGAGCCAACAATCTGCTTGTTAGGATGTTCAACTGCTTCGATATAATGTTACACCCATTTCCTAAATTATGGAATAATTCAATATAATATGAATCCAATAATTAAATTGGGAATTATACATTTTTCTACAGAAATGACCATACTTCCTTAGATTTCACTTTAGATTTTTTTCTCCAGTTTTTTCCTTCTGTTACATTTAAATTTAGATTTTTGTCATACTGGAGGACATTTATCTAATTTATGCAACTAAGTAATTGAGGATGTAGGGTTTTGCTGAAGAGCATCTTAACATCAACATCTTTTAATCACTAAGCTACCACTCCCTGTAGCTCTCTTTCTTCCATTAAAGTTTAACTACAGTAGATTGGGTTCAGAAAATAGAACTCAGAAATTAGGTCTTTTTATCTGTACTTTCCGGAGAACCTAGGGGGTTGAATACGAATGAAAGCAGCCTTGTTCCGAACTGATTGATCTTTTCCTACTTTATCCAGATCCAAGTTTAGTTTTTTTTTTGTTTTACAGATTTGAACTTCTTTTGATTTCTCATTGTGAACAGATGGAACAAGGAGACATATTTTCCTTTCACTGGTTTTTAGTTTCATAGTTTTTCACATTAATTATTTAAAAGACAACACAGTGAACTCCAAAAGTCTGAGGCCACTAGTGAAAATGCTTCCCTTTTTTTTATAATCTTAAAAATTAGACAACAGCCTGGGTAAAAAGTAAAATGTGTTCACATGAATTTCAGAGTTAGTTTCTTACTATTGGATATTCCACATTTTGACAGTGTGCTCTCGAGCTGGCATGGACTCCTCACTTTTGTGCCAAATCTTATGATCCGTTTTAAGATCAAATCCATCTGAACACATGCTTCTGTTGAAGAGATTAGGCATGAGGAAAATCACAACATGGTCAGTACCACATATTCACTCATATTAAAAACTGAGACAGTGCAGAATCTTGAATATGTCATATTGAAATATTCAAGATATTATGATGAATATTTATATACATTTAACATTTATGCATATATTTATATTTTATACACTTTAATGTCACAGCTGCTGACTGCACTGATTCATAAATTCAAGTGGTGATAAACGAGATTAAATCCTTTTTTTTAGATCAGATTTCTCGAATCATTTCGAATTGATAAAAGGTAAAAAAATGTAATGACAAATTATTCTTTTCTCAGCAAAAGATATGGCCATTCATAAGCCTGTGAAGTCTGAGAAGTTTCCTAGACCTATGGTAAGACTATTATATGCAGAAAAAAAGTTTTTCTCTATGTTCCTTTTGTTTGGCTTTTTCTTTCTTTCTCCTTTCTGTATTTCTAGACTTCTAGTAAGTCTAAACTTTTCTCTCCTTACAGAAGCTCAACACTGAAAGCCCTCAAGCTTCCTCCCCCTCACTGCCTGGTAAGATTTTTTTTTAAAGTCAGTAACATATAATTAAAAAAATTATGTTTATTAAACGTGTTATACATTGTGATGGACACTATTCTGCAGTTCTATACACTGTGACTCAGAGCAGACCAGCTTACCTCCACGGACCCCCAGCTCCCCCTCCTATTCCAAGAGTATCTCAAGGTAATGAAAATTACAATTGATGTTTTTATTACTGCTTTCTTAAACATCTGTGTATTTTATCATAGACCACCTAAGATATTATTCTCTGAATTTTCACACATCTTCTCCTTTTATCTGCACCTGTCTTGCTTTCACATAATGACCTAAATAGTTCAGTCAGTCTGCCAACCAGGCCCACAGTGGAAAAGGGTTACACCTACAATTAAGCTCATACTGTGTATATTACCTTACAGTGCGTAAAAAATTCCCAACAATGCTACTGTGCTGGATACACTATTTGTCCATCATTCCTTTATGGTACCCTGCTGTGGTATAGCCATATATTCCTATATGCTCCTTTCCATTAGAGCAGTGGTCTCCAACCCCCAGGCCGTGGACCGGCACGGTTCCGTGGGTCAATTGGTACCGGACTGTTGGGTGGTTATTTCCGCTTTCTTTATTATCTGATTCTGAACGATGTTTTATTTCGGAAAATTACCTGATTCTCTCCCACACATCTGTCTATGACTCACTCTTGTTGCATGTGAAGATGTTTTCCTCGGTTACATGTCTTACCAACATCCACTACCTTCTTAAAGGGGCTGCTCCAGACGCTAACACATAATACATTACCGCTAAATTAAAACCCACAAGATAGCAAAATGAACAAAAAACAACACAGTGGATTCACGTTTGTTATTATATTTAGAATAAACCAGTTAATATGCTGCTCGTATCCTTTTATTTAGTTGTATTTATCCATCACACATTGAAGGCCAGTCCGTGAAAATATTGTCTGCCATTAAACCGGTCTGTGGTGCAAAAAGGTTAAGGGACCGCTGCATTAGAGGATTCAATTGAATTCAAACACAAATTCATATTATATTTCACTTAAATAATAACCATCATACACAGTACAACATGCAGTGAATAGTTTAAGAGTCATGAATGATTTGGATGAATAAATGGTGCATCACCATCACGACACTGACACTGCTGGGTCCATGAGCAAGGCTTCTTACCCTCAACTGCTCAGTTGTATCCATCTAAGTCACTCTGACAGTAGTCTGTTGGGTGGGTTGAATATCAGAAATTATTGGCAAGAATATAAATTCACAAAAAAAAACATTGGCATATTGTTTTGGTAAAATATATTTATGCTTTCTTAATATTGATGTCAAAGTACACCTTTAAGTGACATTCCCAGATGTCCGAGCCCTATGAGCCCTTTACTGTTTGCAGTGGTGATAGACAGGTTGACGGACGAGGTCAGACAGGGATCCATGGATATCAATATATTATCCTTGTGGATGATATTGTGATTTGTGGTGAGATTGAGAGCAGTTTAAGAAGAGCCTGGAGAGGAGCCTGAAAGCCAGTAAGACAGAGTACATGTGTGTCAATGAGAGGGAGGGAAGTGGAGTGGTGCTGTTGCAGGGAGAAGAGGTGAAGAAGGTGGAGGAGTTCAGGTATCTGGGGTCAACAGTGCAAGTAATAGAGCGTGTGTTAGAGAAGTGAAGAAAAGAGTGCAGGCAGGGTGGAGTGGGTGGAGAAGAGTGATAGCAGGAGTGATTTGTGATAAAAGAGTATCTGCAAGAGTGAAAGGGAAAGTTTATAGGACTGTGGTGAGACCTGTGATGTTGTATGGTTTAGAGACAGTGACATTGTCTAAAAGATAGGATGTGGAGCTGGAGGTAGCAGAGCTGAAGATGTTGACGTTGTGTTTGGGAGTGATGACGATGGACAGGTTTAGAAATGAGTTTATTAAAGGGATGTAGGACAAAATACGTTTTTGGGGACACAGTGAGAGAGGTGAGCTTGAGATGGTTTGGTGCAGAGGAGGGACATGAGGTATATCAGTGGGAGAATGCTGAGGATGGAGCCACCAGGAAGGAGGAAAAGAGGAAGGCCAAGGAGAAGGTATATGGATGTGGTGATGGAAGACATGCAGGTATTTGGTTTAAAAGAGGCAGATGTAGAGGACAGGGAGTTATGGAGATGATCCGCTGTAGCAACCTATAACGAGATATAAAAAAAATGTAATCTGATTTATTTAATAATAGAATAAAAAAAAGGACCATTTTTCATAGTAAAAAAAAAAATGCACACACTATTAAAAGTCTTCTTCCATGTATAAGCCCTGCATCCTCACTGCTTTACCAAGGCCAGGTGATGCCATACATCTTCAATAAAAATTGCTTGTTTGATGTTAATCTAAGCTTCAAATAGTCCCTAATTCATCTTTATATTAGTAACTGTTTCCTTACAGCACTGCTTTATTATACTAGAAGTGCATGATGCCTCAAACACGTGCACAAAACTGCCTAATGGCACAACATCTACTGATTCTCTTTTCTCACTTTTAGACATTCATAAACCTCTAAAACCTGAGATATTTATAAAGGCGGAGGTAAGCCTTGGCTATATATAACATGCTTTTGGTATCTCAACTTATATTTCTTTCTCTTGTCTTTCTGATTTACTTTCTTAATCCAGATATCTCTCTCCCATAGGCACCCAGCACAGAAAGCCCTCAAGATTTCTCTCCCTCAGTGCCTGGTTAGTTTTCTCTATTTATAAATAAAATTTAAAGAAAACTTAACATTTATGGAAAATCTAATTCAATTTTTCACTCTAAAGTTCTGCCCATTGTGATGCAAACCCAAAGCCCAGCCTCGACCCCCACACACCAATCACCCACTCCTACACAGAGGGTAAATGAAGGTAAGGACAATTTAATTGACTGTTTGTATTTCTAATTGTCCTAAATGCCTGTGAATTTATCATAGACCACCTGATTTTAAAGAAAAAAAAATCCTGTATTTTTCCACTTGTCTGCATGTCTCCACCTGTGTTACTTTCTCATAAAATCCCAAGAAGGTTTTATCTATAGTAATGTATTCATCTACACACAACATTGACAATGATACTGTTTCTGTAGAAGTATGTAATTTTGGTGCAATTGCATCAGGCAAGCATCGATTACGAGCACTGATTAATTAATATGGTCTTTGAGACTCTGGCCAATCCGCCCAGTCTGTTCAGTTTGCAATTATACATGCAAATGGTCCACTTTTTTCACTTTTCTGTATCCCTATATTATTTCTATTCCATCAATGCTTGTAGTGTAATGAGGGCTGATAAATTGTGCATAACAACAGTTATTGTGCAATTGTGTCAGTATTGTTATAGTAAATTGTGAAGCAACTCACATGGTGAAATATTTTCCTGCACATGAAATTGTACAGGTATATATGTAGTTTCTTAAAAATAAACAAATGTCAAAGTTCTAAGCAGAAAGAAACCCCTAATTTAGTCAAAACCTTTTTTCATCTTAAAACCGATCGACTAGTTGGTTATCTCAGGCTGGTACACATTTGTATTTACTTACTTATAAACTATGCTTAAAGTATGTTTTAGGTGAAAATTGGCAATAAAAGTAGCTACATTATAATAAAAAAACAAATTAATTGTCTATGGAGTATATCCAATACTTCCTTCTATACATGAGAAATACACCAGACTAGCTGGATCTTTTCCTTCTTGGTCCAAATCCAAGAGTAATTTTTTTTCATCCATACTCCATTTAATTTCTGATTGTAAACAGATGGAACAGGGAGACACGATTTTCTTTTTTTACTAGTTACAGTGCAGAGATTTCTGAAACCAAAATTGCATAATTTTAGGGACAAATGTATACTGTATATTCATGGCATAACAAAAGTAGCAGTGTTAAAGAAAGTATATGATTATTGTGTTTCAGTAAAAACTCGAATCTGCTGCCTATTTATAACTCCAGTAAAAAAAAAAAGTATTATTTTTATATTTCTTGCTTGAAAAAAAAAGTATTTAAATTTGAATGTTCTTTATTGCAAAGGTCCTGAATCTGTGCATATCACGGTTTTATTCTCCTGCATTTCAAATCTTTAACATAAAAGAGATTTCTGTTGTTACAGACACACAGTGAGAAACTTATTTCAGACAAACTGTCACCAGAATTGTGGGTTTATGCTTGTGATTTTCCAGTATATTCAATGGAGGATGTATAAAAGTAGCAAGTAAAGGCATATCTTTCTGATATTTCTATTGGACTGAATATTAAAATATTTCATAGTAAAATGTAGTTAAGTATAAGTAAGAGTTAAGATACATATAATTTGTACATTAGTACAGTAACAAAGTAAAAATGCTTAAAAACACCACTGAAAACATTTTACACTTCACACCAGAAGACAAACTGCTTCAAATGATATCACTATCTAAGCATAGGCCAGGAATTAGTTTTGTGGTTGGGTGTATACAAAATCATAACATTGTTATCTTTACAATTATATTAATAGGAATGATGTGCTCATGTATGAGTGAATGTCAGACAGCAATAGAAGCAATAATGGCATGAGTTCGTTATGTAATAATTCAAGGCACAGTTTAATGTCAACCCATGTTCCCATATTAATACTTGTGTCATAAAATACTTTTATGCCAGAAAATGATTACAGTAACATGTATTTATAATAGGAGGAAATATCTAAAGCTGGATCTTCCAGCAGCAAACCTGCAGCCTTAAAAAGCCTAATGTGTATCCTTTTTTTCAGTGTAGTAAGCTGTATCTAAAAGAATTTGACTAAAGAAGTAAATAGGTATGCCTCTATGTCAGAGAAAATGGTCTATATTGTCCAGCTCTATTGAGAGCTTTAAGCAGGTAATGTTTATAGTTCAGTTCTCTGTAGAGGCATAAATATGTTGTCTCCACATAGTTTCTTGTTGTAATAAAGGAACATCTATAGAACCCAACACACAAAGTGTCTTGTTGCTATAAACTGCATTTATTTTTGTCTTATTTGGTCTGTTTAAAGAGTATGAAGTGTACTGTCAATCTCCATTTGGCTAATTAAAACATATACATTTTTGTAATCACATGTTCTGATTTTTTACTTTTATTTTTTACTTATAGACACTCATAAAGCACCGACTTCTGAGAACATTCTGATGCCTGATGTAAGTCGATCACATTCAGCAAGTCATTTTCCACCTGTCTTTAAATTCCTTTCCTTGGCCTTTTTTCTTTCCCTTTTTTCTAAGTCTAACTTCTCTTACCTACAGAAGCCCGTCACCGAAAGCCCTCAAGCTTTCTCCCCCTCAGTTCCTAGTAAGATATTTTCTTGATTTATAATAAAGAATTACATTGAGAGAAATGTTCATAATCTGATTCACTGTGATGCGCTTCACTCTGCAGTTGTGCATAATGTGACTCACAGCAGACCAGCTTCTGTCCTCAGACACACAGCACCTCCTCCTATACCAAGGGTAACTCTGGGTAATGAAAACACAATGGCAGTTTTTATTGACTGATTGCTTAAACTTTGTGAATTTCTCATAGACTACCTGATTTATTTATTTTACATAAAAATCCATTAAAGCTTTTGATTACTGTATAGTGATTATATTCAATAACGGTTTGCACTGAAACACAAATTTTGTTTTTTGCATGCGATGATGTTTAGCGATCTACTGTACGTATACGTTTCTACTCTTGATTTTGCCTGCTGAAAATGCTCTGTGCTTGATTTACCAGTTAAATAATTAGTTTACAGTTTTTAATCAGACAGTACTAATAAAATATTGCACAAGTGATGGGTATGTAGGAGTATGTATAAAATATACACTCAGTGGTCATGTTATTAAGTACTCATACCTTGTGCTACAATCACAGACCATATTGTGAGGTGTGACTACTAAATGAGATCTTCCTAACAGTCAACCAGTGCTAATGAACTTTATTTGACTTTATTTGACTGGTTTAAGATTTACAGTGTGAATTATCATTTTAAACTGTATACCTACAGTTAATTTCACAGCGTGTATTCCTTTACTGGTACCATGACTGTACCATTAAAAATACAGTGCTTATTATCCCAGCACAGCATAATAATGATCCATAAGTCTCAGGGATAAGATCCAACAAGGGTAGCTACAAGGTTAGTTCACCAAATCACTTGTCCACTGTGTACATTTCATACTCCTTTATATACAGCTAAATTCACAAAACATTTTGAAACTTAATCATAGCCTTTTTTCCCCTCAGGTCTATTTTTCTCGCAGTACACATCACAATGACAAGGGAGACAAAGATTCACTTTACTGGTGGAACTATAGTATACAGTTTTCTAGTGTATTTCGCTCTGAAATTAATATTGTTGCTTACATGAAGGACAACTGTAAAGTTTAATGGTAGAAACCAAAAACATCAAACCAATATGTATAGGGAATGCTGCAACCAATCCTGTTTCAGAACACACTGACTGCATTAAATGATTTAATGTTTAAAAAAGTTGTCCATATATTGCACTGAGTGCCTCAAATAAGTGTTAAAGGCATCTTCAGCTCCCTTTAGAAGTGGAAATTTGTCTCCCAACTACTTTGAATATTTCCAAAGCCAATACATCTGTAATGCACTATCGGCAAACAGAAACACACACCCACCCTCCCACACACACTCTCACACACACACTCTCTCTCTCTCTCTCTCACACACACACACACACACACACACACACACACACACACACACACACACACGCACACACGCACACACACACACAATAAGGCACTATCATATCTCTTCTTTGAACAGGACCAGGACGCGATGACATAAGAACCTCAAGTCCATCTGAAGATTCATTGTTCTTGACCCAGACACTCACATCAACTCACACACCAATGCGTAATTTAACAACCACCAATATTCAAACTCACCATTCTACTACATCATCTCTTTCAGTGTCACCCCAACAACCATTTCACACAACCAGATCTCAAATGCCTACAAATAAAACTTTATTTAACACACCCAACACAAAGACCAACACAACCAAAACTGCAGTATCCAGCACAGTTAAAGCTCAACTTAACTTACCCCCAACGAAAAGAACCCAAATCAAAAACCCAACTCAACCCCAACCCGAGTCTAGCACGAGAAAATACCAATATATCCAGCCATCCACATCCAGCCATCCAATAAAGCCATTCACAGTCCAACTTAGAACAACCCAGTTTCAACAACACACAGCCAAATATCCTCTTAAAACAGCCCAACCAAAGCCCAGGTCACCTAAACCCTATATAATACATCCTCAGGTTATTTTAAATCAGTCCCAACCCAGCACAACCAGAGGGCAACTCAAAATGACGCTAGAACCAATCACAAAAAAATCTGATCCCCACTCAACCCAAACCCAATCTATTACAACCCAACCCCAACCCAAACCCCTTATAACCCAGCCCCAACCTTCCACAACCCAATCTCAACCCAATACTTCTCAACCCCTACCCATTACAATACAAACTCAACCTCGCATGACTAAGGCAGAAAATAAGCAAGGAACGACTAAAACTCAACCCACTACGATGCAATTTTATTCTCAAACAAACCAACCCAAACCCATTAAAACCCAAAATAAGAAAATCCAACAAACAACAGTAAAACCCAAACTTACCACAACCCAATCCAAACCCCCCAAAAAGCAACAGAAGCCCATAAAACAACCCCAACCAATCAAAACTCAATCCAATACAGGTAACTACCAACCTAACTACAGGTCCAGTCAACAGCCTGTCACAAAACAAAACCCCAAATTTTTAACAAAACCCAAATTGGCACATGAACGCAAAACATTAGAGGAGTTAAGCACTACTGAATTCCAAAAACAACCTGTAATTTACCCAACAAGTTCTACAATTAAACATTTTAACACCAGCACACGGCAAAATTATCGAACCAAGCTTACCCTCATGACTAAGCCAACGCAACCAGTACAAACACCTTCAGAAAAACCAAACACCCATTACTTGCCTTGGCGTGAAGAGAAGCCGGTCACCAAGACCTCCCCAGTCAGCAAAAAGGGTAAATTCTCCTGTTGTTTACTTATCACTTAAGTCAATGTATTAAAACAGCCTAAATTGAAAACTGTTAACCTACAAGTTTGTCATCCTTGATGTATTACTTTCAAGATAATAGTGCCTGGAATACATTTTGTAGAAACTTCCCAAGTAAGACAGCAAATGTTTCTAGATGACTAAGTATTACCGAAACATCTTATCAAGAATTCCCCTTAAAGTCCCACTAAATTCAGGCCAAAAACTTTTATAGACCTATAATCCACAACTGGGGATATAACCCAGAGTCTTTAGTAAAACTCACAAGAAGATAATATTTCAAACTGCAATTTAAATCTCATCCTTGAGTCGGCTTCTCCATGTCACACAGCTCCGAGCCAGTCACTGGATGGACATCTAACAAAGCCTGTTCTTGTCAGTGGGGCAACGGATAGGAACCAGGGTAATGATATCAATGTGTCTTCAGGCTCCACAATTATTGGTCCTAACCATTGTCTTTCACATGTCGTGGCACTGTGACTTCACATCGCATAACACCACCTAAATTAAGCTCAAATAAGACTGCTGCCAAGCATCACCTATACCATCAACTGCATCATTCAAGCCTTTTTTTTTTTTTTTTTATTTCCCCACAAAGCCATCATGCCATCCTTGCCAACACTTCATTTGTGCTATTACTACTGTATTACACTCAGTCAATGTTCTTTAAACCTCATTGTCACTCCACCACCAAACTCTGCACTGTACTGTTACATCATACTCATCCCTCATTTAAAGAAAATGTATAAATGAAACACAGGCACCAGTTAGCATACCTTTGTTAACTGGTACCTTTAACTTTTATTAGTAACATTGAAAAACTTTTTTTAACAGCACCACCTTTTCTGGAATTCTCTCATCTTATCTGCTCTCACCACTGTACTCATTTACGACTGCACTGTTTGTCTCAATGCTTTCATTGTCTGTCTCCACAGGACTCTCAGGCACCTTCTTACAATCTTACTTACAGAGTAAAAGCAGCTTCTTGTCTGTCTTCACTTCGCCACCACCGTCCTCTTCCTCATCCAACCAGAACAACCGAATATTTTTCTTTACTATGGAATTGCTAATAATGTTTATGTCTACCTAGGCCAAGACACATCTTCAACAACTGATTTTTTGGCACACACTTCAGCACCTACAGTAACCAAGCGTTTCTCTACAGTTTCTGTTCCAAATCCATTAAGGATGCCTCCTACCAACTCCTCTGCCAAGACACAGGGTAATATTAGAGTTTTTTCATTGAAAAAACATTTTTACTCTGTTTGTTCTGCTGTTCATTCATTTGCATCAGAAGCACTGAATAATCACAGTCTTGTTTCTCCTGATCTACAGGCAGTTCTAATTCATAGCATAGTGTAATCCTTTGGCTTGGAATCTTTATATTTAGGTTTGAGGTTGTTGAGAGCCAGACTGTCTGTCAAGGTTGGAATTTGGAGTGGAGTCTACACTGTTGATAGGCATGGATCTTTTATATTTGCATGCCTTATTGATGATAGACATGAGCCATTTTTTGTTCAGTTTTCTGAAACCCCTCCTGTGAGTTCCTAAGAACATGAAAAGAAGCATGTTTGTATCCTAGTACACTCTGGAATAGAATCAATCTATTAGAGTAATAAAGCATTGATTTGTTTTACGGTATATCAGTTCCAATCATGCTGATTGCTCAAGAAAACCCTAGGAATCACATAGTATTGTAATTAAATCCATCTACCGAGTTTTAACATTGAGGATGTGGTAATAGTTGATAAACTATACATTTGCATTTCTTAAGTACCAAATACTTACATCTCAATAGCTGTCTGCAGCTTATTTAGGTGTGTAAGGGGACAAGCTTCTGAAATTGAATACCATAACTGTGGTGTAGCGTTATGAGTGTGGTGCATCTGTAGTGAAGTCAGGACCACCCATTGAATTTTCAGTACAGGAAAGGGATTTAAAGAGACCACAAGGCAGCTGTTTTCGGGTTTTAGATTTAACACAGACTTGATCAAATACAAAGAGCATGACATCATTATTAATGAAGACCACCAGCATTTATTTTTAACTAAATTAAAAGATTGTTCAGTATAATGGAGTTTGTGAAACAAGTCCTTCTATAGCACTTAGCACTTTTGGAATTTCTTCCATAATAATATTTTTAAACTATAAAGTATTTCAAGAACAATTATTTTTTGGGTTTTTTTGTTTGATGTAGATAGGTGAAGAATCTGGAAAACATGATTATGTGAAAACAAAGGAATCTCCTCAATGCACATTATATCAAACCTGTTACATTGAGTACCTCATTTAGGAATGCTTGAGATGCTGTACTAAATGAATTTCAACCAAAGCCTAAGGAATTTTCCATATATTCATAGAGGTCTAAATCATAGAGGAATGTTACTGTACTATGTACAGTGGGGGAAATAATAATTTGATCCCCTGCTAATTTCGTGAGTTCCCCCTCTCGCAAAGAAAGGGTAGGTTTATTTTAACAAAGAGAGAAAGAATATTAAAAATCCCTTAAAAAAAAACATTAAAGAAGGGTTCAAAATTAAATTGTATTTGATCGAATGAAATAAATATTCGATCTCGTACCAAATTAGAAAGAATTCTGACTCACACAGACCCTAATTAATTCTGTCCCTTTAGGAATGTAATCTTAATAACAAATCGTTATTTGGAAAAAAGACATGAGTCACGGAATCAATCTTCCATTGAAATCTCTCCACCAACATGGGCAAGACCAGAGAGCTGTCAAAGGACATCAGGGACAAGTTTTTTTCTCTTTCTGTTAAAATCAACCTACAATAAAATGTCTAGGTTGTTAATTTCTTTGTAAGGAGGAAACTCACAAAAACAGCAGGGGATCAAATAATTATTTCTCCCACTGTAAGTCACCTTGTTGTTTCTACAGTACACATGCCTCTTCTGTGCTTGACACTACTTGTGTAAGTGGTATTGGTACTTTGACTGCACAGCGACTTCTGAAATAGACCCTATTTTATTTCCTGCAGCTATCGAAGTGGTGGAAGGATGATGAAACTCACCTTTATAGCCCATGTATATACTTCTTAATAGATCTTCTGTGCTTAAATAAAGGGGACACTTTTCAGACAGCTTTAGGAAGGCAGATTGGTTTGATAACTATAAACTGGCTGCTTACCCGGAGTGAAATATTTAGGCAGAACGTCAAGGCAAGATTAGAAATGACAAAGAAAACAAAACATAAAAAAGAAACAAAAACCTTTTGATATCATTTCAGTAAAACATATTTCTGTTTTCTTAAAATAGAGATATCAGAATATGTTTGGTCAAAACAAAATGTTGATCATTTTTGGCTGTTTTACAGAATTATATAAGAACCAGACTGGAACATTAAAAAAAAAAAACACAATTATTCTAAGGTTATTATAATCAACATGATGTATTATTTTTCAGTAAGATTCAGAAATACATTTTGTTTTCATGTACAATCTTTCCTTCATATCACAATTTCAGGTGAATAATAATATGTTGTCTCATTTTTGTGGTTCTGTATATTTATATGAAGTGTGTTTTAATTTGCCTTGTACACTAGTAACAGCTTTTCTTTTTCCCACAGCGTACTATGGGAAGTACTGGGACAAATCACACAAGGGGCCTAAAAAGCCTGGTAATAATATTTGATAATACTCAGGGCATACTGATACATGCACAAGGAGATGTTCAATTTGCTATAGATATATCTCATCTTTATAAGTCATTATGGCAGTTACTGATTGTTAAATGAATGTGGCACTGTATATACACTGGCAATCAAAATTAGAGAACAATTTATAAACAATTGAACAATTCTGAAATGTCATCTTCACTGCTCAACAGTCGAAGGGGTTTTTGTCCTGTCTATACCATGCTACCAGAACACCTGTTTCTACAAAATAACTAAGGCATTTAAAAAAAAAAGATTATTTTGCAGAAAACACACTGAACAAAATTAGAGAACACTTTCAGATACCTCCCAGTTATTGGTGTTAATTTGGCACCTGGTGCTAATTTCCTTGATTATCTGTCAACCCCTATTTAACTGGCAGCCTAACTTTCAGTATCACTGACTCTGCAAGATGATGGGCCGTTCTAAAGAGACTGAAAGCCTCCGGCCGCAGGTTGTTCAGATGAAGGCCAAAGGGATGACCCTATCAGCCATAGCAAGACAATTTGGTCATTCCAAATCTGTGATTTTAGGAATATTGAAACTTTACTACATCACAAACTCATTCAAGTCCGCCAAGAAGGCTGGTCGTCCACGGCAGACAAATACAAGAGAGGACAGGATACTGAGGAGGATCTCAATGGGCAATCGTTTCCACACTGCAGCTCGAATTGCTCACCAGTTCGGCGCTGAACAGGGTAAGGATCTGTCTCGTCATACAGTGTCTCGAGGTTTAAGAGCATTTGAACTGAAAGCCCACTCTGCAGTGATCAAACCTCTCATTAGCAGAAAGAATCAAAAGGCTAGACTAAGTTTTGCTGAGGAGCATGTTGTGTGGACAGAGGAGAACTGGTCCAAAGTTCAAAATTTTGTTGTAATCTTTTTTCATGCTACAGTCCAAGCTGTTCTCTAATTTTGATCAGTGTGTTTTTTGCAAAATAATGTTATTTTTTTAATGCCTTAGTTAATTTGTGGAAAAGGTATTCTGGTAGCATGGTATAGACAGGACAAAAACTCCTTCAACTGCTGAGCAGTGAAGATGACATTATTTCAGAATTGTTCAATTGTTTATTAATTGTTCTCTAATTTTGATCGTCGCCAGTGTGTATATATATATATCTTCCTCAATCTTCCTCAGACGTTTACAGTCTGTAACAAACAAAACAAATTCCAACAGGAACACCATGGCCATTGCCTATCAATCATAACCAATTCGAAAGAGTTTAAACATTTATCGCATAACATTTAACAAAAAAATGCATATGTGCACTTACTAACAGCAGAGATTCACCAGTATACAATACAAACACCTGTAGTATCTGTAAGGTTTGATTTTTCCGCCACTTTCGCGAGTTCTTCTGCGGCTGCACAGCGCCGATCCACATAACTGACGTTAAAATTTCTAATTTTTTTTCCCCCTTGTGCTCGAGATATTAGGGTTCCGCGACAAAACCAATAAAAAATGTTTAGAAAAAGAATTTGGCGGTTCCACTTCAAAAACGTCGACTTAATAGGGTTGTCGAGCTAACCGAGGGCGAGATAACCGAGTTCCACTGTATATAGATATTAAATATTAGATGTCTTTGTACATTGTACATTTTGCAGGTTTTATTTGGTTTATTATACAATATGCACAAGCGAGTAAATCTCTGGCTGCTCTGATTTTAGTTATTCTATGTAAAACTTTTTTTTCTCAGTAGCTGTCTCAGAAAAATAGAATTCTTTTTTCGTTCTATTGTAATATGCATAGTAAAATGTTACAACAGGGCTTGGGCTGCCCAATTCAACTTTCATACAACACTAACAAGCATGCTAGATGTTCCCTAGGAAGAGACTAACTTTAAGGCTAATACCAGGCAAAAGAAAATATTGATATGCCATTCCACAGAAGAAAAAAATGTGATACTAGTAAACTAATACTAAAATCTTGTAGTTAGGCAAAACACGAACAACTGATAAATGAATATAGATTTGAAATGATTGCTTCTCTGTTGTGACTGACTAATAAAATCCGACTGATACAAAAAACAAACTGCAGCAAACCAGCCCAATCTTCCTCAGACGTTTACAGTCTGTAACAAACAAAACAAATTCCAACAGGAACACCATGGCCATTGCTTATCAATCATAACCAATTCGAAAGAGTTTAAACATTTTTGTGTGGCGTGAACTTGTTTGAGCTGCTTTGAGTAACTGTTTAGTTTGGAAATAGAACTTTCCCATGCTCATGGACTGGTCACTGACCACATAACCTTGATTTTGAGGACACTGTCCTGATACCATGGAGTTACAACTGTACAAAAAAAGCACAAATTATTTTTCTAAATGTCTTTAACTTTACAATAATAATAATGCATCTCATGTTGAGAATTCCCATCAAAAACTCTTTATGAAACTTTCTTGCACATGCTTTGGTAGATACTCTTGGCTATATCTTTTTTTCTGTAAAGGTAGGATGAGGAATTGTAGCTTCATAATGTTTAAATGGTGCAGTTAATCATTTTAGAGCACTCTGCTGTCTACAAGGTGATTTATAAACTCCTCTTCTATGTTGAATGTGCATACAATATGTTGTCTTTTAGGAAATATGGTGGAGGTTCAATTTCCATGTGCTTTTTTCTTCTTTGTTTGATATTTTGGACCTGCTATTCATCTCTATTTTACTTATGTCCAAAAGTCCCACTGTGTGGCTCTTGTAATAAGTCTTTAACCACAGTTTATGTTTTCTAGAATTGAATGAAATTGAGAAGCAGACAAACCAGGTGGACAAAGATGAGAGTGATGGTAAGCTCACTGTATACACTTAGTTACTTTTAAAGTTGATTTTGATTGTGAAACATTATAACAAATGATTGTATTTATTTTTATGATACATCAGATAAAGTAATTGATCTGAAGGTGGTGGGTGCAGTACCTGATATGAAACCTTCACCTGCTCCTCCTATCATGGATCAAAAAACACCCACAACCACACCATTTTTAGCTATTAATGGTATGAATCCAAACTCTAGTTATTTCATTTAATTTATTACTTACATTTTTAATCTGTGATGGTGATTATGATGCACTGAAGAGTGCTAGTGTGAGAAGTATGACTTAGTATAACTAAGTTTTAATGAGAGTTGAAGACCATTTTGTACATTATGCACAAAAACACAATCCTGTCTCAATCAGGAGTCAACAGTTTTGAGCTCTGTTTTCCTTTTTGTCATCTTTTTTCTAATGATTTCTCTTTATGGCTCATCACTTACAGGTAGCCGGTATAACATTGGTGACAACTCCTCCATATTTAGTTCTGTTCCTGTCTCTGAAGTTGACCCAATGGGAAAGAAACGCTTTATAGGTAAGTTAACGATTATTTATGAGGTCAGATTCGTTTAACCCTTACTGTCACTGTACTTTCAAGAAGGCAAGTGCAAAAACAATAAAATTCATTAGCATAGAAACAAAAATGATGTGTAGCAGGTAAAGATAAACAGCATGCTGTATACCAGTAGTAAGAGGGCAAAAAGGTTACATGAAATAAATATACCAGATGATGCAGTAGTTTGAGATAAAGCATGCAACAGCATGATGCATGCAATAACATCATATTGCATGCATCATGTTGTTGCATGTCATTATGCTGTTGCATGCTTTATCTTAAACTATATGTATCTGTAACAGTAGATACATACAGTAGCTGCAGGTGTACAAATAGAAATAATGTTCACAGCTGCTGTTGTTCATGCTTCTTGTTTTATCATCTGGTTACATGATTATTGTTCGTCTTTTTGTTTGTTTTGTATGTTTGTTTTGGCACTTGCACCCATCTTACACTTCATTATTCGACTGTGGGAGGCTGACAGTAAATACTTAAAAGTTTAGCATTTGTACAGCTTAAATGGAAAGGAAAAAATAATAATAAATGAACAAACAATAAAATACAGGTTTCGAAGCATTAGTAGTAGTAGTAGTAGTAGTAGTAGCGTAGTCCTTGCCTGGTATGAAGCTTATATTTAATTTTATTCCAGCTCTCAGCACGGTTGAATGCATTGGGCTGAACATCAGACCTATTGGTTATTACTTTATCTGTCTTTATACTGAAATGGAACAAAGTTGAATTATTAAATGATTGCAAGGCTTAATATCAAACAGCTGTGTCCAAATCTGAGTGAAGTATATAAATCTTCAGGCTATGCGTGCTTTTCAAAGATGACCATAGCTGTAGGACCTTTATCTAATCCTCTGTATCTGATCCTCTGTGTCTGCAGCACCTCATGTGATCTATCAGGTAGACAAGCCTCCAGAAAAGCCATGTTCTGTCACTAATGCTCTCAGCCACTTCCCTGAAGAGGAAAATGAAGTAACAAACATCTCAGGCCCACCCAAGACCGCTCCCACCAACCTCACTGTGGTTACTGTGGAGGGATGTCCCTCATTCGTCATTATTGATTGGGATGGAACCGATAATGAGACAACAGGTAACCTGAGCATCAATAATACATGTTTACGTTGTCCTTGTTACATGATTGGCTATAACTAGCAAGTTAGAGAGATAGATGACCTCATTCATCCCAGAGGGAAATTTATGAATCCCAGAGGAAAAAGTTGACAATTTGAAGAATTTGTGACATTTTACAAGATGAATTTTATTCGGGTATGAAGAAGAGTCCAGCGTTCTCGTTACTTCATTTATTATCCATACTTTTATTTAGCATTAGGTCCTGCGGCCAAAGCTTTGGTCTCCAAGTTGAACCACAAAACCGCAATGAGGTTTACAAACTTACTACAACTACCAATAAATGGTAAACAATTAATAATATATAAGGTAAAATCAAATAATTTGCAGATTGAAGTTAAGACGATGTTGATGAGGTAGAGTCACATGCATTGCTTTGGCCAAATAACTACCACAAACTGATTACAAATATTATTTTTTCTTATGTCGTGTTCAAGGATTAATTAATTGGTACAAAAAGTGATTCAGTCATAGTATCATTAACACATTACTAATGCTAATTAATGTTTTTCTGATATTATTTAATTGTATATAGACTGTCATTTCGGTTTATTATACTTTAATACAGAGAGGGGTATTTTTTTCTGTTTGTAGACTGTGGAACTATTGTTGTATTATTATACCAATAATAAAATGTTTTTTTTATATAAATAATAATAAACCATTAATATCTTATTGGTAATAATAGTTTTATTTTAATACAAATTATTATTATAATAATTATAATAATTTGTATATAATATTATACTAACATTTTTAACTTAAGTCGACTAAAAAAGTAGAAAGTACAAAAAGAAAAAATTATAATTATAAAAGTTTATTAAAAGCTCTATCCATATTTTTTTTATACAAATACAAGAAAGTGTACAAGGAAAGACTGCACATTTAAGACTAATTGTGGACATCATTTGATTCACAGCATATGAAGTCACTTCTTCAGTTAAAAGTCCGAATGGACAAGTTGTATCTGTTGTAACAACCAATCAGACACACACAGCTGTGGAGAACCTGAAACCAGAGAGCAGGTACAAACACTGAACACTTGCCTGTATGTGTCACTAACTCATAGAGTTTTGCTCTATTACACAGAGACTTCATTTCTCTCATGTTTTTTTTCCAAATTTTTTTTTTTAGCTATGAGTTCACAGTAACGCCTAAAAATGAACTTGGTTCAGGACCATCCAGTGAGCCGGTGTCCTTCAACACTGAATCGGGTATGAAGAAGAGTCCAGTGTTCTCGTTACTTCATTTATTATCCATACTTTTATTTAGCATTAGGTCCTGCGGCCAAAGCTTTGGTCTCCAAGTTGAACCACAAAACTGCAATGAGGTTTACAAACTTACTACAACTACTTCAAGCCAAAGTATTTGATTGCAAGGTTGATTGGACCAGATGTGTTTCTTTTCAACATGCCATACTCCACTGCAATCCAGGTTAGAGTTCTGTGTTTATTTTAATACTGTCCAAAGCTGGATGTTCTGATTTTCTGGGGATCAATCAACTGTCAGCCAAGACTTCTGTTTAAACCTTATGACAAAAAACCCAGAGTGAATGGGAAACAAGATGAAAAGTCAGAGAATAGCGGTACTTTTCCTGAGCTTGTACCAATATAAGTATTTATTATAGAAATGAGTTGTATTCTTACGTTTACACTTATTCACTGTCTGATCTAGCGAGGCAGAATATAATCAAAGCACAGAACCAAGCAAATGAGGATCCCTAAGAATAGCTCTCTGTCTCAAAACTTTATGTATACTACTGAAGAACATTTGTGCAGGAGCTTTTGAGGGCTATGCGACTCTCCAGCGAGGGCTTTCTACACATTTATTTGACCAGCCAGACTAATTTCAATTTAATTTAGCCCCATGGACACGAAACACAAAGATTTACTAACAAAACTGTAAAAAAAAAAAAAAAGAGTAGTACAGCATGTTTGATGATATAAGCATGTACTTGTGTTCATATTTAATATTTGGTCACATTATGTCCAGATTTCTTAGAACTAAAAAACAAAATGTTTCAGTGAATAATCTCTCGCTTGAATATTTTTAGCTTCTAACCACTACTGTTGTAATTATAGCCTTTCCCTTGCTCAACTCCAGGAGTCTTACTCACAAGAAGTTTGAAAAATAGTCACTTTATACTCTGGTCAGTCTGAATACTTGATTCTAACTGAATCAAGTTCTGGTCAGTTTAATCAGAGGTGGCAAAAGTACACACATCCTTCAAGTAGAAGTACAGATACTCGTGTTTTCAAAGAAAGTTCAAGTACTGATTATACTTTTTTATTTAAGATAAAGTAAAGAAGTTTGGACTCTGACATGTACTTAAGTAAAAAGTAGCCATTACTACTACCTGTTTTAGAGTCACGCTGGTAACTGGACCTCACATCATATTAATATTATGGCTGTCAATCAATTAAAATATTTAATTGCAAGATTGTCACAAGTTAACTAACGATTAAATGCAACTTAATCACACATTTTAATTTGTTCTAAATGTACATTAATTTTATATTTGTATTTTTTTTTAAACTCTAATCAACATGGGAATGGACATATATTTATGCTGTATGCAAATGTATGTTTATTATTAAACCCAGCCATTAGGGTTGCACAAGCCAGTGCACTCTTAGAGCCGGACCCAGGCCTGGATGAATGGGGAGGGTTGCGTTAGGGAGGGCATCCAGCGTAAAACATGTGCCAAATCAAATCACAAATCAGAAATTTATACCGGATCGGTCGAGGCCCGGGTTAACAACGACCGCCACAGGTATTGTTAGCCAACAGGGTACCGGTGGAAATTTGGCTACTGTTGGCCGAAGGAGGAGAAGGAGAGGAGGAAGACGTCTACAGAGACAGCAGGAAGAGGAGAAGTGTAGGAGAGTGAAGGTCAGGGTTGGTACATGAAATGTTGGCACTATGACTGGTAAAGGGAAAGAGATATCTGATATGATGGAGGAGAAAGGTAGATATGTTGTGTGGAAGAGGAGTAAGGCCAGGAATATTGGAGGTGGGTTTAAACTGTTCTATCAGGGTGTGAATGGAAAGAGAAATGGTGTAGGAGTGATTTTGAAGGAAGATTACAGTATGAGTGTAGTGGAGGTGAAGAGAATTTCTAATAGGGCGAAAATCGTGAAGCTGGAAGTTGAAGGGGTGATGATAAATGTCATCAGTGCTTATGCTCCACAAGTGGGTTATGAGATGGAGGAGAAGAAATAATTCTGGAGTGAGTTAGATGAAGTAGTAGAAGATGTACCTAGAAAAGATAGATTGATGATTGGGGCAGACTTAAATGGGCATGTAGGTGAAGAAAACAGAGGTGATGAGGAGGTGATGGTAGGTATGGCTTTAAGGAGAGGAATGTGGAAGGGCAGATGGTGGTAGATTTTGCTAAAATTATGAAAATGGCAGTGGTAAACACTTATTTTAAGAAGAAAAAGGATTAAAGGGTGACGTATAAGAGTGGAGGAAGGTGCACACAGGTGGACTATGTTCTATGTAGGAGATGCAACCTGAAGGAGATTGGAGACTGTAAGGTGTTGGCAGGGGACAGTGAAGATAGACAGCAATAAATAGTGGTCTGTAGGATGGTTTTTGAGGTGAAGAAGAAGAGGAGAAGAGTGAGAAATGCAAGAAGAATAAGATGGTGGAAACTGAAGGAGGGAGACTGTAGCGTGAGGTTCAGGGCAGAGGTCAGACAGGGGCTCGGTGGTGGTGAAGAGGTGCTGGATGATTGGCCAACTACTGCAGGAGTGATGAGGGAGGCAGCTAGAAAAGTACTTGGTGTGACATCTCGGAATAGAAAGGAAGAAAAAGAGACGTGGTGGTGGAATGAGGAATTGCAGGACAGCATAGGGAGAAAGAGGTTGGCAAAACAGAAGTGGGATAGACAGAGAGATGAGAAAAGTAGGCAGGAGTACAAGGAGATGCAGCAGCAGGTTAAGAGGGATGTGGCGAAAGCAAAGGAAAAGGCATATGAGGAGCTGTATGAGAGGTTGGACACTAAGGAAGGGGAAAAGGATTTGTACAGATTGGCCAGGCAGAGGGACCGAGCTGGAAAGGATTTGCTGCAAGTTAGAGCAATAAAGGATGGAGACGTAAATGTGTTGACTAGTGAGGAGAGTGTGTTGAGAAGATGGAGGGAGTATTTTGAGCAGGAAGGAAAATGAGAGAGAGAGAGAAGTTTGGATGGTGTGTAGATGATGAAGCATTAAGTGGATAGGATTAGTAAGGAGGAAGTGAGAGCAGAAATTAAGAGGATGAAGAGTGGAAAGTCGGTTGTATGACATACCGGTAGAAGCATGGAGATGTTTAGGAGAGATGGCAGTGGAGTTTTTAACCAGATTGGTCAACAAGATTCTGGAAGGTGAGAAGATGCCTGAGGAATGGAGAAGGAGTGTGCTGGTACCGATGTTTAAGAATAATGGAGATGTGCAGACCTGCAGTAACTACAGGGGTATTAAGTTGATCAGTCACACCATGAAGCTATGAAAAAGAGTAGTGGAAGCCAGACTGAGAGAAGAGGTGACCTTCTGTAAGCAACAGTATGGTTTCATGCCGAGGAAGAGCACCACAGACACATTATTTGCTGAGGAAGGTGGAGGAGTTCAGGTACCTGTGGTCAACAGTGCAAAGTAATGGAGAGTGTGTTAGAGAAGTGAAGAAAAGAGTGCAGGCAGGGTGGAGTGGGTGGAAAAGAGTGATAGCAGGAGTGATTTATGATAGTAGGGTATCTGCAAGAATGAAAGGGAAAGTTTACAAGACTGTAGTGAGACCTGAGATGTTGTATGGATTAGAGACAGTGGCATTGGGTAAAAGACAGGAGGTGGAGCTGGAAGTAGCAGAGCTGAAGATGTTGAGCTTTTCGTTGGGAGTGACGAGGATGGACAGAATAAAAAAATGAGTTTATTAGAGTGACAGCCAAGAAGACAAGGGTAGGGAGGTGAGATTGAGATGGTTTGGACATGTGCAGAGAAGGGAGCCACTAGGAGAAAGGAAAAGAGAAAAGCAAAAGAGGAGGTTTATAGATGTGGTGAGGGAAGACATGCAGGTGGTTGGGGTAAAAGAGGTAGATGTACAGGACAGGGGGGTTTGGAGACGGATGATCCGCTGTAGCGACCCCTAATGGGAGAAGCTGAAAGAAGAAGAATGCTGAGGATGGAGCCACCAGGAAGGAGAAAAAGAGGAAGGGCAGGGAGGAGATTTATGGATGTGGTGAGGGAAGACATGCAGGTAGTTGGTTTGAAAGAGGCAGATGAAGAGGACAGGGGGGTTTGGAGACGAACGATCCTCTGTAGCGACCCCTAATGGAAGAAGATGAAAGAAGAAGAAGAAGATGTTTATTATTAGTAAAACCAAACTCAACGTAGAGCATGAAGACAAAATATTCTTGTAACCATTTTAAAGTAATTTTGTTTTAAATTACTTACCATGACGTGTCCATCATCAGGACACCAAAGAGGACCTTTTTTATGTTTCCACTCGGACGGTTAATGAGGTGATACTGGAGAAATGTGAATGGTTCATTTAAGATTCCAGTTGTTTTATTTGTTTGTCTGTGAAGAGAGGAGACAGAGATGGCAGAGAGCGTCCCCTGTCTGTTTTCTTTATTTTACAAAAGCACAGCGTTTTGTTGTTATTATAAATGTGTACAAATTAAAGAAGAACCTTCGATTGTTGTATTGCTCTTATCTGTAGGACCAAAAAAAGCAAGAGTAATTTAAGTTCGTATTGGCGTTATGAGGAAAAAATGCTACGAAACGCCTCGGTGCGTTTGTCGACCCCAGTGGGTAAATTGTCGGATGTGTGCATAATGGCGGATTTTGGTGCTGATTTGAAACTTGGCACATCAGTAAAACAAATGTTTACTGATTGAAAATAATTTTTCTGTGTTTATTTGAAAAAGAAAATATCTGAGTAAAAAAAAAAACACGTCATGAATAAACGTTCTATAATAATAATAATAATAATAATAATAATAATAAACAAATACATTTTGGGGTTGTTGTTATGTAAACTGCCATTCGGCTCAGTTTCTGAAGAGAGGGCATCATGTTCTTCTTCAAAATGTCACAGTACATGATGGAATCCATGTTTCCCTCAATGAATTGCAGCCCTCCAGTACCAGCAGCACTCATGCAGCCCCAGACCATGATGGTACCACCACCATGCTTGACTGTAGGCAAAACATATTTTGCTGGACACCATCTAATCAAAACAAGTTTATCCTAGTCTTACCAGACCACTGGTTCCAGTAATTCATGACAGGTTGTATTCCGCAAACTGTATGAATGGTTGTAAACCAGCTTCAGAAAAGGCTTCCTTCTGGGATGATGGCCATACAGTGTGCGGCGTATGGTCTGAGCGCTGACAAGCGGCAATGCTGGCAGCGCTCATGCGTTTGTTTTTTGAAGCCAGCTTCTGCACTTGAAGCACAGACTCAACTTCTTTGATTGACCCTTGCGAGGCCTTTTCTGAGTGTTCCATGTTGAACATCCAGTGGTCAGTATGAGAGAATTGTACCCAAAGCACCAAATTTGTACTTCTCTAATACATGATACACACATTTGTATGGTCCTGTCAAGCAGACAAAAACAGGAACATGATAAATAGGATATGTGGCTTTGCATGGTTAAGTGAAATACAGCTGTTATCACTTAGGATGTACTCACATTTGCTGCCAGTTATTTAGACAGTAATGGCTGTATGTTGGATTATTTTCAGGGGACAGTAAATATGAACTGCTATACAAGTTGCACATTGACTACTCTAAAATATATCCAAGTTTTACTTCTATAGTATTGTCCCTTGAGAAGATACTAAAATTGTTGCTGAAATGTGAGGGGTCTACTTACATTTATTACTGTAAATAAAACATAAAGTAATATAAGAAAAGTGACAAAATAAAAAAGGTGCGTATTAATGATATAAAATAATATAATGTAATATAATATAATAAAATACTGTAATATTATAATATAATAAAATATATAATATAATATAACTAAATATAATATAATTTACTAATTTTTTTTTATTTAAACTAATAAAAAAATAGTTTTTACTTATCTCTATGAGTGAGTTACAGAGGGTAGAATTCAAGTTATTTGTGTAAAATAACTAACAGGAATAAACTGTGATTTTCATTTTCATTTCTTCAGTTTTGCATTCCAAACATCATTCACAGTTTGATCTTATCAATGCTGGCAAATGGCAATAGTATATAAGAGTGAGAATCCATGGCATATTAGTGCAACCTCTAACACTATCAACTGTAACTGTAGATTATTCCTTACGAATATAGTATATAAATGGCTATCCTAACGGGGATTCAAATGTCGAGCCAAAATATTTCTGAGGTGCTGTAGCGGCTGGCTACAAATTACAATCTTGCTTGTGGGAACTGGGAATGTTAGTGAATGGATATTTTCACAAATTATTTTTCGAGAGATTGTTCTGTCAGTTTTACAAATTCATCTCACGGTATTAAATCCTTCAATATTTTCTTTAAAGTAAATGTAATGAAAAATGAAAAGGCATGTTTGATGAGCTGATTGACAAGTTGAAGTTTCCAGTTAGACTGGGAATGACAGTCGAGCTTCGGAAAAGCTAAAAGTCTGGAGACCTGAAGATCTATAATGTCCTCCTAAACATGATAGCCCTGTTTAAAAATCTTTATTTTTAATTTTAAAATTTAGCCCTGATCTTTTTCTGCATATTTGTCACAATTAAATGGTTCAGATCATCAAGCATCATCATTTAATATTACACAAAAATAAAGTGATCATGCTAGGGTGTGGCAATAACAGCTTTTTTCTCTCAATAAATAAAATCAAAATTATTAAAAATCAGAAAAAAAAAAGAAAATAAAACAAAACAGGAAGGGGCAAAATTTCTTTTTAACAGCCCTGTAGCTGCTTGTACTGACGTTATAAATAGGAACCCAATGTGAATACACAAAGAGATGTCAAAAGCCGAGGCAGCTTTGAGCTTAGTGAGCATTCAGAGTAGCCTATTAACTTTAACTGTCATTCCTTATTAAACAATCTCCATAAAAGAAAAAACAGTGCAAGAGCACAAACTACTCTATTCATATAAAGCTTTACAAATAAGGGTGGGCAATAGGTGGATCCACTATCTGGCTAGTGCATGATTGAGATCCATTACAATGGCAGCTCTAGATAGCAGCTCAGATTTTGACTAAAAAAGGCTTCAAAATTGCACCTCTATAATAAATCGTTCTTACTGATGTCTGAGGGAGATGCAGTTTATTTATCTGACATGTTCATTAGTAACCATTTGGACAGCATTAAACTGAATTGTTAGTGATTCTCACGTGACTCACTGTTGATTCTGACCTGCAAAGCTTTTTTTTTTTAAGCTTAAGGTGGCATACAGAAAATGTGCCAGTTTTTGTTGAATTAACCAGATATCTTTGCCCAAGCTGAAATCTAGGTAATTTGGTCAGTTTCTTTGGCTTATTTTTTGGCATTTATAACTTGCTGCTTAAATCCAGAGAATCTGTCTGAGCGCCAGCAGCTAACCCAAAACACATGACTTAACTGATAAATTACGAGGCTAAGGCCTCTTATGAAAAACAGAACATCGCTCACAGTACAGAGAGGAAGTCCAGTCTTAACATAAGGAAAGCATTTATGTAGTTAAATGTCATGATAACAGACCTGGGTCATTTCAAGTAAAAGTGTGAGCAAATGCAGGCAGATAGCTGGGACCACAAACATGATGTAGTTTACTGTAGCTCTATTTATCAAATGCAGGAGAGCGGCGATTCCTTGAAAAATAATCGATCTGTACCTGCAAAAATGATTCTGATGAGAAGGGGAGAAGAAAAAGTCCATGTGCCATGCAGAAGTCATTAAAGTGTGACAGCTCAAATGTATTCCAAACAGCGCTGGCACATTTTATCCAGACAATGATGTAATGCATATGATATGGAAATAATATTATATTATGTAACATTTCTGGCATTGAAGCCCACTTTTTTCTTTTGCAGCGGACCCTCGGGTGAGCAAAGTCCCAACTGGTAAATACCATCATCATTCAGAAAATTCAATTACTGGCCCAAAGACAGGGGAAGGAATGAAATGTTTATTTTGTTGGACACTCAAAATGGTCAAATTGGTAAAATCTTTACAAAGAATTAGTTTTTCTTACAGTTGTTACTATGCATTTTACAAACTGCAGAAATCTATTGCATGATAATCCTGGACATTTGGTTTATATCACAATTCCTAACTTCATTTATAACTACTTGTTAATTAGCTCCATACAGTACATTTGTGACATTCTAATTATGTTTGCTCACAAATCCAGAAATACTTGCAAAAGAACAACAGGCTAATTACATTACAACTTGAATTACCTCAAATTCCTCCTTTACAAGGCCGAATATAAAGTGACATATCCTCTGTAAATGCTCAGTATTGGTGCTTTAATTGTTTTAGTGAATATCTGTTATGAGCCGTCGAACTACTCATGGAGCACTTTATTAGAAACACAACACTATACTGGGTAGAGCTTCCCTTTCCTGTTAAATCAGCTTTAGTTCTTCATGGCATAGAGTCAATAAACTGTAGGAAACATTCCCTTGTTATTTTGATCCATGCTGATATTATTTCATCACTTAATTATTACAGATTTTTCAGATACATGTTCATTCTGTGAATCTCTCATTCTACCACATTCAATTTAATTTTCAATTTATTGTTATTTGTAAAGCGTTTTTTTAACAATGAACATTGTCTCAAAGCAGATTTTCACAGATAATGTGATGAAAAAAATGAATAAGATGTTCTTTATAAGTGTATCCCAAAGCTATTTTATTAGATTTAGATCAGGTGATTGTGAAGGCCACCAAAGATTACTGTGCTCATTGTCAAATTAACAAAACAAAACCAGTTGCTGCCTTGTGATATGATGCATTATCATGCTGGAGATGGTCCTTGTGGCCATAAAGAGGTGCACATGTTCAGCAACAATACCCAAATAGTTTCTGGCATTCAACTGATGACTGAATGGTACTGATGGGCCAATAGTAAACCAAGTAAACATTCCCAACACAATTATTGGCCTGTATCTGCACTACTACCAAACACCAATTGGACAAGTGCATGAACAGAAGTACTTAATTAATTGATGTTGCAGTGACGGTTGCAATAAAAAATGTATTTCTACAAAAGACGTAGCATTCCTTATGAGTGAAATTGTCTATATCATGTCTTTCCTACAGGTAAAAATGCCATCTGGTCATCATTCTCATTTAAAGCAGATGGCTATTCCGAGTGCACCGGAACCCAATATGTGAAACGTACATGGTATCGCAAGTTTGTTGGAATTCAGCTGTGCAACTCGCTCAGATACAAGATCTACCTGAGTGATTCACTAAAAGGTCAGAAGCTCGTTATTTTTATTAGACATTAAGGCAGAATTTTGAGCAGCTCTAAACAAAACCTTGTACTGATATAGTAAGCAGTAAGTCAAAATTATTAGACCAATTTTATAGAAATGACAAATTGGACCCCCACCTACCAGACTGTGCATTTTAATCTCTGCTCTGCACCTTCATGGATTAACTCGACTCCTGACCCTTTAAGATCAAAGTCAATTACTTTTCATTGGAAACAATGGTCTTAAAAAAAGATATTGGCCAGGCCCTACAGACTGGCACACTAGGATGGTGGTCTGCATTTTGTTTTCTAGGGTTTATTTAGGGAAGACTAAGTCTAAAATTTAGAATTGAACAATGCTGGTTCTGCCCAGGCTTTAGAACTGTGGACTAACTCTTTAATACTGCACAGCTTTATCGAGGGTCAAAGAAGTAAAATAATTCAGTCTACATGTGTTTTGTGGATTTGAAGAAAGCCTGTAATTCTTGGGCCTGGCATTTGTTATAGGAGGTCCTGCAGGAATCTTGTTTCTGTATGGAAACATTTCTGGTATTTTGGCATTAAGTCAAAACATATACATGGATGTGAGAGGTGTGGCTTATCTTCTTTCCTGTTTGATTGTTTTATGGCCTGGATAGTGATTTGAAAGCAAGCTTTGGCAAGTGCAGTGGGCTAGTGGTTTCCTCACTGTTTCCAGACAATGTTCTTTAGGTTCTACCTAATGTAGATCTCCAAACTAGCTATATAATTCGTCTTAGTACCCGAACCATTACCTAGAATTCCTTCAGGGGAGAGAAGGAATCCTGCCTGTAGTACAGAAGTTTCATTATCTTGTAACCTTATTCATGAAAGATGCAAGAAGACGTAAATGTTGAATAAATGCAGCTGCTGCTAATCCAATATTTAGTGGAGCCAGTTGAGGACGTTATGAAGTCACCCCTTAACTGGTTTCTAGAACTTTATCTGGCACATCCTACTAGACAGAGAACCAAAGCCAGGTTTAGTACTTCAATAGATAGTTTATGTCTTACACTTGGTTTAAGAGCTTTTAGAGATCCCCAAGAGGAACTAGAACAGAGGTACCCAACCACTGAGCCGAGACTGGGTTGCAAAAATGTTCTGGGAAAATTAAATAAATATGAGAATATATTTTGCAGGTTACATCTTGTCCTTTAAAGCCACTATCCAAATGTACATATCACACGATTTCAAAATACATCATTTCCACACTCGTATTAGGTTCAGATAATCATTAACATGAGGGTTAAACTTGAAAGTCCCTTGAAAGTCTCTTCAGTGGAAGAGGTAAGAAAATACCAAGTCACAGTGATAGCAGAGAAAGATGCAGCTACTGATGACAAAAAAGAAAAAAAAAAAAAAGAAAGCATGACTCAGATCTAAAATACAGTTTTGTCTCTGAGGGCAGGTCAAATGCTCCCAACCTGGTGTGTGTATAATATGTGGAGGTACATAAGCTAATAAATCAATGTAGCCCTGAAAATTGATTTGGTGTCTGGAATTTGCTTTGGCACCCAGTATTGAGGGACTAAAATCAAATGCCAAATAAGGAAATAAATGAATTATTGTTCAGATGTTTATACTATGTACACACACACCCCTAATCCGGAAGAATATATATATATATATATATATATAAAAAAGGCCTGTTCATGGTGTACTAAAGGTTTGAGACCCTTGAACTAGAATATGTGGGATGGGAGGGAGATGTCTTGGTGACCTTCTCTGTCTTTTACCATGAAAGCAATAGTAATAATATGTATGAAAATGAAATATATACGAATATGCATGTAAAACTAAAATTATTTTTATATCCTCGCCTGTTTCTACCTGCGTAAGGACATGTTTTCGATGGAGACGACGAAGCACCTCTAAATTACAATGAATTACAACATCTAACAGATTAATTAAATGTAAACGTACATGTTAAAGTTAATATGCATCTGTGGCCTGTCTATCTGTAGGAAAGTTTTATAATATTGGGGATGAGGCTGGATATGGAGAGGATCATTGTCAGTTTGTTGATTCCTTCCTGGATGGACGGACCGGGGGCTTGCTGCCGCCACACCAGTTACCACTCAAACAAGGTACAGCAATTTGTGCAGACATTCTTTTACATACTTGAACCAGAACCTAACTAGTAATGTGAGAAATTTCTTTTAGGCTGCATTTGTCTTTTTCCAGTGCACAAATGTTTAATTGGTATCTTTTTCAGGTTTTTTCCGGGCCATGCGCCAGGAGCCTGTGAGGTTTGGAAAGATTGGGGGTAGCACCCAGATCAACTATGTTGCCTGGTATGAGTGTGGAGTCCCCATTCCTGGGTCATGGTAGGAATGCTGACGCTTTCTGAGGATGTGCCCTGATTAGAATGTATACTGTGTGATAGATGATGAAGCTGACAATGTATAAATATGTACAGAAAGGGGAAAAAAAGGAAAGGAAACACGTTCTATTGTGTATTATTCGCAGTATCTAATGGCACATATTAAATGCTTAATACTATTTATATGCAGAACAAATTTATCAGACATGTAGAGAAATAGCAGAGTTTATGACAGTACGGGGTAGCAGGCTCCCTGAATGTTTAAAACATGTAAATTATTTATCAAGATGCCTGGGATAACATACGCAGTAGTTTCCTGGCAAATTGGCAAAAGTAATCACATATGCAAAAAAGGTGGGAATTGGTCATAATAAGCATCGATGTAATTAATATACAGTAAAACACCTGAGATGGGAAATTTCATGCATTAGGGCTAATACACATGCACGTTACCAGAATCAACATTGAAAATGGTTTTCCGTTGTCCTCTTTTGCAAGTTTTGCAAAATAGGTGCAGCACATTAGGCAAATATACACCGTTCAGCAATAACATTAAAACCACTGACTGGTGCAAAGGATCTTATCTTAGTCAACTTTTTTGATCATCTGGCAACTTTCGACTTGTAAAATATATTAGACATCGTGTGACCAGTCGGGACTCGAAGCTGATTTGTTGGAAGCATGAAAATTGGAATGGCTAGACGACTGGGTCGGAGCATCTCCAAAATGAAAAGTCTGGTGGGGTGTTGCCAGGATGTAGTGGTTTCGGTCTATGATAAGTGATCCAAAACCAAGGAACAACCAGCGAGTGTCTTAAGCTTATTGATGTGTGGGGACTGGAGGCTAAAGCGCCTGGAACAGTTAATGCTGGGTATGATAGAAGTGTGTCAGTACACACAGTGCATCACAGTTTGCTGTGTAGCTTCAGATCATTTAAAATACCGATGCTGGAACCTGCCAGCATTAAAAGCACCTACATTTGGCACAGGAGCATCCGAACTGGACTTTGGAGAAATGGAAGGTGGCCTCAGGGGTAGTGTGATGCCATCTGGGCAATCTTTTTGCTGGGAAAACTTGGGTTCTAGCATTTAATGTGTACACTGATCTGACATTACATTATGACCACCTGCCTAATATTGTGTTGGTCTTCTTTTGCGGTCCATCCTTCGCTCCTCACATGCATCAATGCGCTTCGGCCGCATATGACCCTGTCGCCAGTTCACCACTGTTCCTTCCTTGGAGCACTTTTGATAGACCACTGCAGACCAGGAACATCCCACAAGAGCTGCATTTTTGGAGACGCTCCGTCCCAGTCGTCTAGACATCACAATTTGTTAAACTCGCTCAAATTCTTACGCTTGGCCATTTTTCCTGCTGCTAAAACATCAACTTTGAGGACAAAATGTCCACATGCTGACTATGTCCTACACATTAACAGGTGCCATGAAGAGATGAACAGTGTTATTCACTTCACCAGTCATAATGTTATAATGTCAATGTTATTTCTGATTGATGTGTATGTGAAGACGCTAAAACCCTCATGCTTATTTAGTCTCGCAGCTTTTAAACTTATTATAAGATGTTACCATGAAGATAAAGGTTTTTATGTTGAATGTTGAACAGCTGTTGGGAGATACAGGTGTATTGCAATATTAACACTATTTAAAAAGGTGCTTTGGACACGAATGATTTTTAGCGAATGCTAGAAAATGTATCACTTTTATTGATGAATAATTTGCGGTTTCTATGTGAAGGTGCAAAAAATAAGAAATAAATATTTTTTTCTCTGTTTCTTTACACCAGTTGTATACATACCAGAGTAGGTCCTCGCAAAAATTGTTGGCACCCATTTATGAGAAAATCGACGAAATGAGGTGGAAAACGTATGGAACATGCCAATTTCATCCATCAATCAAACACTTAATCAAAATTTAGTTTTAAAGTCTTTATTCACCTCCAGAAAACAAATGTTACAGTTTATACAGAATGACTTGGGCCACTGAACAGGGCCAGTCGGGTATTAATAAAAACCAGGAGAAAGGGAATGACGAAAAGGAAAGAATGAATGGGGGGAGAGAATTTAACAAGGTACTTTCCTTTAGTTATGATTATATCTAGTGTTTCAACAGAAAGCTGACTCATGATTTAACACACGATAACACCAACGAGTAGACAAGTGTTAAAATAAAACGCTCACGCCAAAACACACCAAAACACACATGCACAGGTTGTTCTCACTCCAATAACACACATAGCTCTCAACTCCTACATCAATTGGTCTCATCTGTGCCACCACACGCAAATTCAATTCTTCTACATTCTCTCTCTCACACACACACACACACACACACACACACACACACACACACACAAACAAAACATCAAACTCAGGGCGTTGGGGTTTGATCTGTTCTACTCTAGTGCTTCAGCTGTTTGTTTTTTTTACCGGTAGCCAGGGCCAGGCTGGGTGTAGCCCTGGCCGTAAGTGGGGCGGTTGCGAGCATAAGGATTGGAGCCCCCTGGTGGTGGGGTCACACCTGGGGGCGGGGTGTATGCAGGACGAGACTGATACCCTGGGGCCGGTTGGGAATTGGGTGGCAGGCTGTAGTTAGCTGGCTGCTGGGAGGCCTGGGAAGTGTAGGTCTGAGCAGGAAACTGAGGCGGTGCGTACTGGCCGGTACCTTGGGGCTGGGGAGGGGGCGGAGCCTGTGACTGGCCACTAAATCCAGGGGCGGAGCCAGGAGCAGCAGCCTGAGATGTAGGGGTGGGGTAATTCTGGAACTGTTGCTGAGGTGGAGGGGGTTGAGGACCACCAGGCTGAGTAGCGTAGC
The DNA here is from genome assembly GCA_024362625.1 of Silurus asotus. Classification (NCBI taxonomy): domain Eukaryota; kingdom Metazoa; phylum Chordata; class Actinopteri; order Siluriformes; family Siluridae; genus Silurus; species Silurus asotus. The sequence goes on along the minus strand of MU551633.1, from coordinate 11,405,088 downwards.
CTGCTGAAGGTGAGAAACAGACAAAAAAAAAAAGGGGAAAGGTTTTAATGAGCAATAAATTAAATAGAGAATTTGTTGTTCAAAGAGCCAAATGCTCTACTGGTCTACACTTTCCTTGCAGTGGGCTGTAATATATTAGTGTAGAGGTGAGAAAATTTACCTGTGTACTGCATGCCATACTGCTGCTGAGGAGCGGCTGGCTGCTGAGGAGGATATCCACCTGGAGCTTGATACTGCTGATACATCTGACCTGAGAAACGGACAAACGCATCAGAACCTCGCACACTGATCAGGCCAACATGAGCGTTCAAAAAGCATTAAAGGATTCAAAGATCGCTGATAAGCGACCATTACACTGTTTTTACTTCAAACTAAAGTTGGGGCTTGGAATATCACAAAAATATACAAATCAATCTCAGAAGATTAACTGGTCCACAAAAACACACTGCGAAAAGACAACATGTCCAGCAGCAAGTTGTTCTGTTGTTCTGACCAGATGCTCAACACACAGGAAAGAAAACGACGGGGAAAATAAAAGCTATCCAAACAAACATGTCCTGTTAGGCAGAACTGGACACACATCAAAAAAGGACACACAAATCCACCCACACACGAGGAACTGAACGTATGCAATATAACAGTTTTTAATGATAAGTCATTGAGGGTTCATGGTGTGTTTGTGTACAGCACTAAGTAACAAAAGAGAAAAAATGTGTGTGTGTGTTCCAAAATATGGCAGATCACTGGACTGATATAAAAAAAAAAAAAAGGAGAAAAAAAAAGCACAGAAAAGCATCAAAGGTCCAAGAGTTATGACACTGTGAAACCATGAGCAACACAACAGTTTCCTCACATGGATTAAGCAGCCATGGGAGCCCCTGTGGAAACCAAGCAGAACCAAATCCAACATGACGGAGGGAAAACATGACACTCCTCACCAGCGTAACTCAGTTGACCAGTTTTGGTTGTTTTTTTTCCCCCCCTATCTGATTACCTGCAACCTCTCTCTCTTAAAAACTTAAAGAATGAGAGTAACAGTCTGATTCTATTTACACCCGGGGATTTCCAAAGGCCCTTCTGCAAAGTTTCTGACCTTGGTTTTGTTCACAGACACGCTTTTGTGGGTGCATACACTTGTGCAGGTGTGACATTATGCAGCCAAACATCAGGATATCACTAACAAAAATATACAAGAGTCTTTCCAGATTTCCTCTCTGCCCTTTTCCCTCAGATTCCTTCCTGAGCATTTTCCACACTTGTCTGAATGCTCAGGTCTGTACCCAGCTTGAAATGGGACTTGTACCTAAAACAGACACATTCCTTCCAAACGGTGGAGGAGTTTCATAAAGGAAACCTTTGTGGAAAGGTTTGTGCCTTTGTAGGAACAAGACACATTGTTTATTGTCTGATTAATGTTTATTTAAAAAATTATTTGCTTAATTATCGCTTGGATATGTATCGCTTGCCGCTGATCAGCAGTCCAGAGAAAGACTTTAATCTTAAAATTGTTTACAAAAACCATATAAATTTTTTTTTGTGGAAAAAACAAACAAACCAACCAACCAAAAAAAACCCAACACAATTCGAGTATCCGAGTGTGTGTGTTTTTTACCATCAATTCCTGTAGCAGGATTCTGCTGTACCCCTGAGTAAGGTGGGGCGCCCTGAGCCGTGCCAGCAGGAGGATGTGCAGCAGAAGAGGATGAATTAATACTGTCAGGAGTGCCAGAGCGCTCTTCCACTGCAGCTACAACTGGAGCTGAGAGAGAGAGAGAGAGAGAGAGAGAGAGAGAGAGAGAGAGAGAGGTAGGTCCAGATGCAACCCTGAAACAGTATTCAAATTGACCAAAACAAGCTCTTCAAAATCCCTGCAGCATCAATAACTATAACTGGCTGTACCTCAAAAATTGTTCTAGCCAATCGACAGCATTTACATGAACAACATAACTGATAGCAGTTCATCAAACCAGAGACTACTAGCTACAAAGCAGAAATTTGATTAGAACATATAACAAAACATATTGACTATTCATAATAGATAAAAATGGCTGAACACTGAAACATCTCTTGTATGTGTGGCTGAATCTCACATGGTGTCTAAACTATGTAGATGCATGTAGGGCAGGGGTTCACCGGGCAGGGTGTTTTATTTGTTTACAAAAATACAGAAATAATAACAATAAAAAAAATAAAAAAAGAGAAGCCTGTGCTAATTTTGAGTCTGTGGAAATATTGTCCTGTGTGAAACTGTGGCTCTCTGATGTAGAACTACATAGAGTTCATTAAAATTTTAACTTCAAACAAAAAATTACAGATCTGACTTGATCATGGGAAAGAAAACAAACCAAAAAAAAAAGATCAAAAGGTGAACCAACAACAATAAAATAACTTAAGTGAACTGGGCATCTAAGCCACTTGTCCCTGATACAATAATGTGAAATCCAAAGTACAAATAATAGCTTTGTACCACAGAGGACCATTCAGTTCCATTATAATCTACTCCAGAGGTGAACTATTTAAACAAAAAAAAACCCATACCAGGACCAGGCTCTTCAGACAGGCCAAAGGCTGAGATGACGTTCTTGCTGACTTCTTCTTGGTTCTTCAGGGGGTCAAAGGCAGACATGCTGGCAGCGCTGACTGGCGGAGCCTGCCTCATTGCTCCATCTACAGCTTCCACACATTCTAGAAGACAAAACACAAAGCCTCAGGTTTCACATGAAGTATTATGTAACAGCTTCGATTAGTTCATATGTACTAATATGCATAAATAGAAAACTATAACTGCCCCACACATATGAGGGCGAATTTTGTTTCACAACAAGGCATTAGAGTACACAGTTTACTCAGAGCAACTGAATGCACTAAATTCAAAGCACCGTGACAGACTATTGGCCAAACCCTCTTACTCCCTCAGCTTCTTGTAAAAGGTCTGGATAGCTTCATGGCGTGAGCTAATTTGTTATTCAGTGGCTATAATGACGCGCGTGTCCCAAAAGGCTCCAGTCTTAAAGGAAATTAACACTTTTGAACAAAATGTTATCCAAACATTTACATTTAATCAATTTGAATTATTTTCCAGACTGATTTTCAAACGAGAAAAGAAACGAAACTGAAACCGTTCTCATGGCTGGTTAGGGAGGTTGTTAGCACAAGTTAAGAAAAAAAAAACCCGAATTTTTTGTGTTCTTAAAGAAATGTAGAGGACGTATTGTAAAGAAGTGCACATTTGACTAAATTGTACCCCGAATCATTTCGGCAGGTTGGAAAATCATTAGCTAGGATGCAATATGGTCTTCATAAAGGAACTATTACAGATAAAGCTTCTAGCGTTATTGTGTTCTCTAGTTGTGTTTTGAGACACAGATTTCCCAGCTTGTGTGTGACATGGGTGTGTATGAAAGACTCATTTATTGTAGTATACCAGTCTCAGGGTTGTTACTCTCCAGTGCAGGCTCTGAGGGAGGCTCCAGGCTGTCCAGCAGGCTGTTGATTCTGTTTCTCAGCTGGATCAGCTCCTTGCGCAGGTGCTTGACCTGAGACGATTCCAGCGGCCGCGGCTGCCCGTTCACTGTAAAAACACTCATTTTCCTCAGTGGGAAAGGTGCATATATGTGGAGCACAACGGAAAAAAACAACAAAAAAAAAAAAACAAGACTACCCTGTTTTGCAATTTGCAAATGAGCAGGAGGCTGCTTGACACACCCTCTCAGTGCAGTCCCGGTCTCTTACTCACACGTTTGGTACACATTCATGCACGTGAGGTTAAAAAGCCACAGGCCAGCAGTCAAGCGCTACAAGCTTGGCCTGCACAAATACACCTCTCCCCATATCTTCCTTCCCCTCCCAATGTTCTCTGTCGCCTCAGTTTATGACCCCTCTGGCAGAAACATTTAGGGTTGCAACCAAAAACCTCCGACAGGAAATCACATCATCTGGCTGGAAAGAATTGATCTTTGGACAATGGCTGCAAGAAAATGCCCACACACGTACATGCACACCGTATGCAAGAGTGAACCAAGTCACACTTATGCAACTAGCTGTAACAAGTAGGTTTTTAGGCCAAGATGTCATTACCATCCGAATGACTTTCCGATTTGTACCTCTGCACAATGAGTGCTATGGCTCCCCCTGGTGGACATTTACATTTTAGAGTAAAACGAAGCACTGCTGCTGTTCTGCCTTTGATTAAATGCATTGCCATGGCTACACTCTTTTCCCACCAGACTGCATCCAAACATCCATGATTTTAAATGGAGCTCAGTATGGAAAAGTGAATGACCCATGCATGAATTAACAGCAGCCCTGACAGTAATCCCAACTGTAATTCAACTCACAGGTCCAGTCTAATAAGCTGGTCCTAATACCGTCTTGTTTCTGCAACAGCAGCTCATTCAGGCAGACTACACACTGATCCAGCTTTACACCAAACCACTGTTGATTATTTTCCTATAACAGCATGTTCTGCTACTTATATAATCTAAGGTTACCTAAGGTTTAACGTGTAAGCAGTCACTTGTTACTGCTGGCCATAATATATAATAAATACACTCACTGAACAATTTAACTCACTCATGCAATTATCTAAGAGCCAACTGTGGCACCGGATACAAGCCAACAGGTTCGGGTTATGATCACATAGACCATCAGAATGGGTGTGGTGGGCGTTGTCATGCCCTTTATTGTTGGTGCTAGAGGAGCTGCTCTGGTATTATTGCTATCCACATGCATGCTTCATATCCACAATCCACCATCTTCTAAAGTCTAATTCCATCATGACAAAGAAAATGCAGCTTGAAACTGGTTAATCCGTGGCCTTCCAGGTCTGAATTCAACTGGAGATTCGCAGCATTAAAACAGACCTGGGAAAAAAAAATCTACAGGAATTGCATAATGCGGTTATTCCTAAAAAATCATAAAGTTTTTTTTTGCCACCAAAACAGTTTTGAAAGCAAAACGAGACTCTACGCAGTATTAATTCAGTGTCCTTCTGATTTCAATTTCTATGGTTTTGGTTAGTAATGATTTTCCCCCAGAGGTTTACAGCAGAAACCCAAATCACCAAATGTTTCTATTCCATTCAGAAGTAATGACAACAGCCATTTTTATTTATCATCTAGCCACAAAAATTAAGTGTCTACTGGAACACTGAGTGAAACTAGGTTTTGTGGTGAGAGATCACCAAAATAAAGCTTTCTGCTAACAAACAGTGAATATAATTTGGGAGTTTAAATAGTAAAACTAATAATAAACTAATGTTGAACAGAGTGGAGAATCTGGGATGTTGCTGAAATGTTTTTTTCCCTCCACCAAAAGGTCCAATGAACCTTGTTAGGATTCAAGGTTCATCATGGATGCCATTAAACACTAGGCGGATTCTTAGACAGAGGGTCAAGGTTGAATATTTCAATAGAACAATGATCCAGATTTCATATATAGTTCAATGACCAAAGAATCAAGATTTTGACACCACACACACACTTGACCTAAGTTTTGCTGAAAACCGGTGATCTGGAGACATTCTGCATGTAGGAGCGGCCTCAAATTTATTGCTGTTTGTTCTTAAAACTCATTAAAACATTATAGGGGAGACGTGGCTACTTTGGCAAAGAGAGACTGCACAAAATACTAAGTGCAGAACAATAGAAAAAAAAAGTCAAATTAAAAGTCTGCATATTTTTGCATTTGGTTAATCAAGCAAAAATGGGATTTTTTTTTTCTCACCAAATTAAATGCCAATATTTCAGGATCTTTATTTGTTCTCCAAGTCAGCAGTAAAACCCCAAATCGGTTCTCCGGAATCAGGTTAACAAGTGTTTCAAGTGTTTCACGTCGAAATTGGTGCATAATTCGAAATATTATTGAAATGATCAGGAATCGTATAATGGAGCGCTTTTCATTGTTAGAATCCTAACAAAAATGCACATCCACAACGTTTCGTTATGAAGATCAGTGGATTTCTCGACAAATTCATTCATTCGTACTCGTGCCTCCAATCGCATTCTCTTAAAACAAATTACAAAGCCAACGCTTTCAAGAAGGGATTAATGTCGGGTCATTTATTCCTCACAGCTGGAGAGGGATTATCTGTTTATACAACAGCACTGCTGTTTTAAGCCCTTAAACCTCAATACAAGATGTGGTCCCATGGTCTATAAATAAATAAATAAATAAACAAACACTGGGATCAGAAATGTGACTGCAGTTCAGTTGTATTCATTGTCATTGGTTCTATTTTTAAAACTTGAGCAATTCAGGAAAAGTATATGTACGACTACGCAGGTTTAAGTCATAAAAAACAAAGCTCACAGATCATAACTTACCGAACAGCGTGAGCTTTAATATTCTGCTGCACTGGATGGCAAAGGACAAATCAGAGCTGTCAAAGATGGTAATATGGTCATCATCTGCAACAGAAACAAAAAGCATAAACCACAGAGGATAAACTCATATGACTCAGAGGAATATGGAACTACTTTTCCATATCTGTTGAGGAATAATGATCAGAATCACTCCATGTAAAATGCACCAGTGAATGTTTTTGATTAAGCTATGTTCAGACTACGTGTGCATGAACACCTTCATCCTTGTATTTGATGGTGACTTCGTCGCTGCTCTGGAGCTGGCCGCGGAAAACGCGCTGCATCATGAGCAGGAGCTCATCGTAGGTGATGTCTTCATTGTGGATGGGGATGCGGCGGATATCGTCGCCCAGCTGAGCCTTGATGATCAGCTTCCCACTCAGGTCCAGCTGCCCATTCATACTGCTGAAACACACAAGACAAATGAAGTTTCATGGAGCATATACATTTCTAAATTTGAGTCGTAATTCACCCTGAACTGACTGTTGCAAATAAAAACTAAAAAAAAAGATAAGTATTAATTTATTGCTAGAGATGATTGGAGACACATTGTAATTTTATAGCGATAAAATCTCACTTGCCAAAACAATGGAAAAAATGGGTAAAAAGTGCCGAATCAAACCTTTCTTCAAGCCCACATTTGCGTGTGTAAGAACAGAAGACATCTGTTTGGCCTTTTTTTGTCTTAAGAAAACCCCTTTTTTCCCCCTCACACACAACAAAAAATACAGAAAACAGCTGGTGGAAATATTTGAATATTTACGCTCTCCGTTTTTACAATCGGGGGTTTTGACACATCATAAATATATGTAATTAAAAGTTCAATTTGGGTCCGACTTCTTGATTTAACTCAAGTTTAAAGAACATATGAAATAATACGTTTTGCAAAAGTCTATTCAAATTTTTTTCTCCCATTTTACATGTTGTTAAACTTGCTGGTCCACTGGGTAACTATGATTTGAACCATGAAAAGAAAAAAAACAACAACAAATAACTCAGACCCTTTAGTCCATACATTTACACATACAAGAGAATGTGCGTGCGAACGTGAGTGATTACGCTCAATTAAGTTGTCAAAAGTCTAAAAGACTGTTCAACAGATCTACATTTGTCTGTGCACACCGTATTTGTTTCTTCATTGTATACTCCTTTATACACTGTATATATATTTATTCCCTTGTTATCCTTCATCTATAAATGTATGGAAGTTCTAATAGGCCATGCATTATATAATTTGTTCTCCTGATCACGACATAACAAAAGTTGTTTTCTCACGATCTAGACATAACATTGTTTCCTCCTAATCAGTACTTTCTCTGTGTATTTGACATTAGAGCCCGAGCCTGCTCGAGTCCACGTGTTATCCATGACCCTGTATCTAGAACATTCCTTGTGATCGGTACTTCGTTTTGGCTGCGTATTCGGCATAAGAGCATGCTCGAGAGGCAACATCACGGATAATAAAGCTGCCGTTATAATATGCAGAAAAAAAAGTACTGATCGTGAGGAAACAATGTTGTGTCAAGATCATTAAAAATTAAAAGACGCGATACTAGAAAACAAAAAAGGATTATAAAATGTACGGCCTCTTAAGACTTCCGTGATAATGTTGATAAATTGCTTTTAGTATACTTTTTACTCTCTGTGACACTCTGTGAATTTCCCTCTGGGGTGAATAAACTGATAGATCGATTAATCAGTCTTTGTATCTACAAGAACGACTTCACAATTTCGAAGGTCTTCGAATCCTGCACCTCTATGAGCCTGTTCCTCTCTGATGGCCATGGCATGCCGCCTGGTGACCCTAATTGAATGGAATCGGATACGCAGAAGAGTCCGGTGAAATAGAAGACAGGAAAGCAAACCCTTTAATTAGGAGCCTGGTAATCTGAGTCAAGTCTGTCCCTGGCTTCAGGAGCACTACAGAGTGAGCACTAACAGTAATGCCACAGAGGAGTCTAAGGGTCAGAGCAGGAGGAATGATTTGGCTTCTCAGGAGAGACTTTGGCCGCTTGCACCAACTCTGATGTAGGAAATGAAACCTGTAGGTGGTGATTACAGTGACAGAAATACATAAATACACGGTAGAAATTTGGGATTCCCCCACACACTACTGTTTGTGTAACACAATACATTCCTTTACTGGATCAATAAAGTATGTTTAAGTCTAAATTAATAAACAGCTAAAGATCAGAAAACATGTCATGGACTCAGGGACCAGGATCCTATTAGGATCCTGTACACAGGGTCTGGATATAAAAAAAAAACACTCTTCTTTAACCTATGATCACCTACAACAATCCACTCCAACACCATTTCTAAGTTGGTGTTGACTTTCTGAGTGACATGGGCGAGGCTCAGTCGAGCTACATTACAGCTACTAATTATCTATAAGTAACAAAAAGACCTTTAATACAACCAAAAACCTTATAGAAACCTTCCTAAAAGGTCCCCCAACACCTTTTCCAGCTATATATATACAGTCAATTCGGGTAAATAGATGATAATGCGTGTTCGGAATCGGACGGCACACCGTCACGCCATTTTCGCTGCGTTGCTGGCAGGACATTTTCTCTCTGACAAATAGCGAGCCACTCTTCAGCAACGACTTGTTTCCCATTTACACCCGTATTTCGGTCATTTCGAGCCGGCCGGCCAATCAGCGCTTTATTTTAAGGAACGCACGCGCGGCTCTCAACCATTCACGATACAGGCGAACTCCTGGAAAACAGGTGTGGAAAGAATTACAGCCCACCAGCTGTCACGGAAACTTCCTGCCACAAAGAGACTCCTCAGCTCATCTCTGCCGGCGTCGACGAAAAAACAAAAAGGGATCTCAATAATGTTTTCTAAGAACATGAACACGAAGCTTTTTCAAGCAATAAACAACAAATCGTGAATAATTAAACACTTACAATTTGCCCCAAACGGCTTTGTTTTTTGTTTGCCCCACTTTCCAGAGGCTAAACTGATGCTAACACTTAGCTAGGAAGACTCAGCGGTTCCAAGTAGCGCAGCCCGAGTCTTAAACACGTGACATGCTAAAGATTCACGTGTGACTGCGGACACAATCGTACACTTTTCTATATTATAATAGCAGTGTTGTACCTGGAGTTTTTGCTGTTGATCCCGCAGCGGTAAACAGTGTTTTGGTAGAACCAGTCTCCACTGGACTAGCTCCGAGTAGCACTACACATCCGGAAGTGACTCGACCTGTACGTGGCATACACCGCCGCACATGCGCAGTGGACTCGATCACCCTGATGAGCATGATTGGATTATCATACTCTTACAGAAATGACTGATTAGACACACGACTGCGGGACCACATCGAGCACCTTTGTGCATGATCAAACACCTTAATAAAAAGAGAAAGGAAAGAAAAGTAGTGCTGTGTGTTCATTGTCTCTGAATTGATATCCGTAGAAAGTGTCTTTCAAATGGAAAGCTAGTAGAGGGAACATGATTGGATTTTAAAGACACTAATGTACATACTTAGCATGATCATAAAGATTTAACATACACTGCATACTCACTTGATCTACAGGACACTTCTGTACATGTATTTATCATAATAATAAATTTAAATACACAGATAGATAGATAGATAGATAGATAGATAGATAGATAGATAGACAGACAGACAGACAGACAGACAGACAGATAGATAGATAGATATATGATGGACGGAAGGACACACATACAGACAGATAGATGACGGATGGACAGACAGACAGACAGACAGACTGACAGAGGACGGACAGACAGACATACAGACAGGTAGATAGATAGATGATAGACGGATGGAGGACTGCCAGACAGACAGACAGACAGACAGACAGACAGACAGACAGATAGATAGATAGATAGATAGATAGATAGATAGATAGATATCTGATGGACGGAAGGACACACATACAGACAGATAGATGACGGATGGACAGACAGACACACAGCCAGACAGACAGACTGACAGAGGCCGGACAGACAGACAGACAGACAGACAGACAGACAGGTAGATAGATAGATAGATAGATAGATAGATAGATAGACAGACAGACAGACAGATAGATAGATAGATAGATAGATAGATAGATAGATAGATATATGATGGACGGAAGGACACACATACAGACAGATAGATGACGGATGGACAGACAGACACACAGCCAGACAGACAGACTGACAGAGGACGGACAGACAGACAGACAGACAGACAGACAGACAGGTAGATAGATAGATAGATGATGGACGGATGGAGGACTGCCAGACAGACAGGCAGACAGACAGACAGACAGACAGACAGACAGACAGACAGACAGATAGATAGATAGATAGATAGATAGATAGATAGATAGACCGTTTGAAGTAAACAATGACAAATGCGTTGTGTTGACACTGCGCATGTCTGGTCCTTAAGCATTTACAATACCGCAATTTTTAAAGCATGGATTTGTCAAAACAAAACGACTAACATAAAGTCTATCTAAAACAAAACGTTTAAGATATTTATTAAAACTAAATGTAGTTGATAATGTGGAATTACCAGACCCTTAAATCAAACATAGATGCGACAACATCTTTACTTAGAACATTAATCGTTTACCTGAAGTATCGTATCCAGACGCGTGTAAAGACTTATCGTTGTCTGAAAACCTACAATGACTTTTTTGTTATCGGAAAGGTCCGAAAACTATTTTGGTATTGCACTTAAGTATGTTTAGATTGTGTTTGGTGAGGGTTAAAGCGTCACAAGCCTTTAAAGCGTCACAAGCCTATAAATATGTGGTCTGTTTGTTTCGTTGCTATGGTAACCAAGGAGGTTATTACTGCTCATTGCACTTGAATGTCTAGGTAAGTCTGTATGTTTATCCTTTTAAATCGCTTGTGGCAAAAGCAAAAGAAAAGGCATATGAGGAGTTGTAGCTCAGTGGTTAAGGTGCTGGGTTACTGATCGAAAAGTCGGGGGTTTAAGCCGGTATCGCCAAGCTGCCACTGTTGGGCCCTTAAATAAGGCCCTTTAACCCTGCTCCAGGGGCGCTGTATCATGGTTGACCCTGCGCTCTGACCCCCAGCTTCTGAGCACACAGGGATATGCAAAGAACAAATTTCACTGTGCTGTAATGTTTTTGTGACAAATAAAAACTGTATGAGAAGTTAAACATTAAGGAAGAAGAAAATGATTTTTACCGATTGGCCAGGTAGAGATACTGAGCTGGGAAGGATGTGCTGCAAGTTAAAGCAATAAAGGATGGAGATGGAAATGTGTTGACTAGTGAGGAGAGTGTGTTGAGAAGATGGAAGGAGTATTTTGAGCAGCTGATGAATGAGGAAAATGAGAGAGAAGGTAGAATGGTGTAGAGATGGTGAAGCAGGAAGTAAATAGGATTAGTAAGGAGGAAGTGAGAGCAGTGATTAAGAGGATGAAGAGTGGAAAGTCGGTAGGACCCGATGACATACCAGTAGAAGCATGGAGATGTTTAGGAGAGATGGCAGTGAAGTTTTTAACCAGGTTGTTTAGCAGAATATTGGAAGCTAAGAGGATGCCTGAGGAATGGAGAAGGAGTGTGCTGGTACAAATCTTTAAGCATAAAGGAGCTGCAGTAACTACAGGGGAAATAAGTTGACAGTCACACCATGAAGTTATGGGAAAGAGTAGTGGAAGCCAGGCTGAGAGAAGAGGTGACCATCTGTGAGCAACAGTATGGTTTCATGCCGAGGAAGAGCACCACAGATGCCTTATTTGCTTTAAGTATGTTGATGGAGAATTAAAGAGAAGGCCAGAAGGAGTTGCATTGTGTGTTTGTGGATTTAGAGAAGGCGTATGACAGGGTGCAGAGAGAGGAGTTGTGGTATTGTATGAGGAAGTCAGGTGTGTCAGAGAAGTATGTGAGGGTGGTGCAGGACATGTATGAGGACAGTGTGACAGCAGTGAAGTGTGCAGTAAGAATGACAGATTGGTTCAAGGTGGAGGTTGGACTGCATTGAGGATTGGCTCTGAGCCCTTTCCTGTTTGCAGTGGTGATGGACAGGTTGACAGATGAGGACAGACAGGAGTCTCCCTGGACTATGATGTTTGCGGATGATATTGTGATTTGTGGTGAGAGTAGGGAGCAGGTTGAGAAGAGCCTGGAGAGCTGGAGGTACACGCTGGAGAAAAGGGGAATGAAAGACAATAGGAGTAAGGAAAGAGTACATGTGTGTGAATTAGAGGGAGGGCAGTGGAGTGGTGCGGTTGCAGGGAGAAGAGGTGGAGAAGGTGGAGGAAATCAGGTACCTGGTGTCAACAGTGCAAAGTAATGGAGAGTGTGTAAGAGAAGTGAAGAAAAGCGTGAAGGCATGTTGGAGTGGGTGAAGAAGAGTGAAAGTTTATAGGACTGTGGTGAGACCTGTGATGTATGGTTTAGAGACAGTGGCATTCAGTAAAAGACAGGAGGTGGAGCTGGAGGTAGCAGAGCTGAAGATGTTGAGATTTTCATTAAAATTGACGATGATGGACAGGATTAGAAATAAGTTTACTAAAGGGACAGCGCCTGTAGGACGTTTTGGATTCAAGGTGAGGGATGCGAGGTTGAAATGGAGAATGCTGAGGATGAAGACGCCAGAAAGGAGGGAACTGTGCAACGGGTGCTATTCTCACCATATACATCACCACGTCTGCTATTCTGACCATGTGATCCTTCCTCACATGCGTGTTTCTCGCCAGATCTGCACCCACCCCACTTGCAGATTTGGCTCCTTTAGACTTTGCCCTCTTCCAGAAGTAAAAAATCCAGCTTTATTTGACCATTTTGACAAAATTGCGGAGATCCAGCCCGAATCGCAGGAGGTGCTTGACACATAAAACGAAGACTTTCAGGACACATTTGAGACGTGGCAGGAGCACTGTGAGCACTGTATTGCAATTTATAAGAATTCATAGAAAACTTAATTATTATTATTGTCTTTTGTCTTGTATTGTTGATTTTTTTTTATCCAGACTCTTTTTCATGTATAAAAACACAAACATTTTTAAACGTAACTTTTTTTTTTTGGCTCCCGCTAAATAGTCATGAGATCAGGAAAGTTCATTAGAAAGTTCTAGTGTGTGTCATAATTTTGGTAATCCATAGCAAGATAAATTCTGCTCTTTTCAAATTTCTCTTTTTGTCTGATCTGGAAGAGAACGTGTGTGGAGGTTTGGAGAGGACAATGTGGACATAGAAAAATAGAAATATTTTGTCCCTTCATCCTCACAAGCCTGAAAGTCTAAGTAAGATACAGCAAACAATGGAGAGCTTGTTGAGTGAGATGAAAATCTGCAGTATTTCCATACTTAGCCAGGCCTTTTACAACAATTTTCCTATATATTTGCACCATACTATTATCATCAATAGGATCATGCATAACCAGAACTTTTAGTTTTTTTAGAAACGAATCTCAATGGCTTTGACTGTGGCTTAATGGGCTGGTTTGAATTTAAGTTTCGGAAATTGCTCATCTACTTGGGGTTTTACATATAATGGTCTAGTGTGGAGAGAAAACATTCAGTGAGCAGGAGTTGTGTGGGCAGAAACACACTGATGAGAGAGGTCAGAGGAGAATTGCCAGACTGGCTCGAGTTGACAGGAAGTCAAGAGTAACTCAAATAACTCTATTAACTCAAGTAAAATTACAACCATAATGGACAGAAAACGCTTTCAGAAAGTATATCAAACCTCAATGAAGATGCACTTTAGAAAGCAGAAAAACACATTGGGTTTTTTCAGCCAGGGATTGGAATCTGAGGCTACAAAGGGCACAGCTGGACAGCTGAGGATTGGACAAAACAAGATTTTCAACCCTCCAGTTTCAGCTGGCTTAGTAGATCACTGCTTGAATGGTCAGATATAAATAGTGCATAGAAATACCTAGTGAGTGTATATTACATAATCTTATTTCATTAGTCTCCACTGGTTCAGCTTAGCTATATGGATTAATGAAGCTTGCTTTTTTGTAAGGAAATGGTGCTTAGTGTCGGCCCTGACATTAGAGAATGGAAAACCAGGTCAACTCTTTGTAGTCCATATCAAGTATACAGGCAAAATATTGTTTTCGTATTATACAGGCCAAATATGTTGCTCAAAATAGTACAAATTGTCCCAAGTCCTGGCATCATATACAGTAGGCCTATCCTGCTGCAGCTTATCTCCAGTGTCATTATTAGCATTGACTTTAATAAGGTTCGAATATTATAATAAATACATGTGCACATGATAGTAATAGTAGTTTCAAACACAATACAATGACCATTAAAAGCACTTTTAATGTGAGACCACTGAAGACTGGGGAAGCAGTAAAACAATGTGTACCTGTACATAAATTACAATACAGTTGACTGTCTTAGAAGCTTCACCCTATCGAAGAGTAATGTCCTGTCAGATAAAAATAAATTAGATGGTAGCCACAATATAAAGAGTAACCTGTAAATATAAATAAACCAGAGCCCAGTGGTATATTCTGTATGTCCATTTCATCTTAGATTATTGATAATTCTATGCATCTCAAAACTGTGAGTAATGTACAACATGCGTGAACAGTTCTTCATCAATAGTCTCTTTATTTTTTCTTCTTTTCCTGTGTGGAGTCAAACCAGGCATCCAGGAGCTTCTTGCTGTAGTAAATCTGCCCTGCGTGCACCTGAATGGCGATCACCATCAGCAGGTACATTACTGACACCGCAGAGAAGCCAAAGATAAATCGGTAAGCCTTGCCGTGCCGGTAGAGCTGCTGCGCAACCGGGAACATCTCCATGGCACCGAAGATTAGCGGAGCAACAGAAAATAGGCCTGCGCTGATCATGGAGATCACCAGGTAGCTGATATTGTTCTTGGGCATGGCCATGCCAGAGAGCAGCGAGGGCAGAAGACTGAGGAGATATGGGTACTCCCACTGATAGGGCATGGCCACAACGTCAGAGGAAAACAGCTTGAAGTGGGTGACTACCACTTGGGAGGCTATTAATAACCATATTAACAGATGCACAACGGTGAGCTTCTTGATCTCAGACTTTAAAGATGCACTGCAACACAAAGAGGTTAAGTTAGGAATAAGAGGGTGAAAAAGATGGGACTGGCATTTTAAAAATGCGAAACAGAAACAAAGGAACATACAGGCAACACAATTTCACTGCAATAAACAACAGTTAACACAGAGATACTCCAAAATCATTGAACACTCTACTATCCATATACTGTTCCCTGAAAACATGCACAATAGGAGGTTTACTGTTTAAAGATACAACCTCATCTGATAATGAGGAGCCACTTTTTCTCTGGGCTTGAAGTCAGTC
Source organism: Silurus asotus (assembly GCA_024362625.1). Lineage (NCBI taxonomy): Eukaryota > Metazoa > Chordata > Actinopteri > Siluriformes > Siluridae > Silurus > Silurus asotus. The sequence continues at coordinate 11,389,416 of MU551633.1, read as the reverse complement.
CCATCAGTCCTGACAGCTCTTGGGCCTGCACGTGACGTCATGGCCGGTTCCTGTGTGAGAAAGCCATTTGCTCTACGATCAGTTTTAAAATACATTAATAAAACACAAGTTTGCAATGATTACACAACAGTGCAAAAGATTGCACTACTCTCTGCAGGCAGCGTGACATGCTTTATGCTGGATGTATAATAAATCATTCAGATGTCAAATTTAGGAAGAAGATCCGAATAATGTGTACAGGAAATGAATGAAAAAATCAATTGAATAAAAAGGCATATAGTATTATGCATCTTATAGGGATGAGGCTGTTAAATGAAATGACAGGACGATGGGTTATTTTAATCCAGACAGATTAGATAGGCTTAGTCATTTGTAAATATCACCAAAACAGACATGCATTGAATAAAAACCTGCATTTCTGTTATTATTAAAGGCCTGCCAGCTATAGAACAGCCTGGGATTGTATATGACACAGCAGTATAGATTTTCATCAATAGACTAATTGCATGTATTTTATTGTATTTAAAACAATTTTTTACTGGAATAAGACGTATGACACAAATATTGAATTATGCGATCATGCAATCTTATTCTGCATCCATACGAGCTGTATACAGAATAACACGCGCGTGCTTCTGGTCTATGGAGTAATAAGAGGCTTCACCTGGTGAGGTATTTAAACAGCTGCTATTGCTCTCTCTTATATATATATATATATTTATTTAAAAAAAAAACACCCGAATACAAGACTTACTGTAAAATGGCTGAAATCCCGCGTGAAATACCTCTTATTCAATAATCGCTAATAAAACCGGATGAAAGCCGACAAAGGCGTGAGACAATGGACGGCGTACAGACCTGCACTGCACATGCGCAGTACGAGTCTCCAGCTGTCTCCGCCCACAAAGCATCATCAGCATCACCGTCCTCCTGCAGTGGGCTTTGGGATGCTGGTCTTGTTGTGGATTTGGAAAATAGTTAATAATAGTTAATACTTTTTTTAAAAATATTATTAAAGCATCAATAATGGGAACCATTTATTTCTATATCGTTTTTCACAACATACATCAAGTCAAGTCAAGAGGTTTTTATTGTCAGTTTTACTGTACACAGTGGTACACAGTACACAGTAAAAACGAGACAACGTTCCTCCGGAACCCTAGTGCTACACTAAACAATACCATAGAGATTAAGTACAACATGAGACATTGTCTCAAAGCAGCTTTACAGAATTTAACAGTTAAGATGAATGGTGTGTATTTATCCCTGATGAGCAGTCATGGCGACTGTGCCAAGGAAAAACTACCTTAGATGTTATGAGAAAGAAACCTTGAGAGGAATCAGACTCAAAAGGGGAACCCATCCTCATTTAGGTGATATCAAGAGTGTGATCATAAATTTTGAAAAAATACAGAACACTAGAGAGTGAGAACTAACATGAGCACTGGAGTGTAAGATTATGAGTAATGTCCTGTCCACAGTATTATACAGTAATTTGAGATTATGGAACCAGGAGCTACTAAGCAACTCAACAGTTTGTTTTTTTGCAACATTTTCTTTTAGCTCTGGGACCTCAATCAAGTTTAGCCTTAATTGTAAAAGAAATGTGTGCACCTCTGATATAAGTATTCTTTAAAATTAAATAAGTGGCAAAGGCTATAATTTTGTAGTTATAGTTTTTAACCATATTTATTAAGGCTATTGATTTCAGCTGTTTTGTTTATTTTGTTCTCCACATGTTTATAGACAGATATTTTTTTATTCTTCTATTTTTTCTATTTTTTGGGTGGAGAAGAGTGATAGCAGAAGTGATTTGTGATAAAAGCGTATCTGCAAGAGTGAAAGGGAAAGTTTATATTACTGTGGTGAGACCTGTGATGTTGTATGGTTTAGAAACAGTGGCATTGAGTAAAAGAGGTGGAGCTGGAGGTAGCAGAGCTATAAATGTTAAGGTTTTCGTTAAAAGTGACGAGGATGGACAGGATTAGAAATTAGTTTATAAGTGGGACAGCACGAGAAATAACTTTATTAGAGGGATATGGGGTATATCGGTAGATGAATGCTGAGGATGGAGTCACCAGGAAGGAGGAAAAGAGGAAGACCAAGGAGTAGGTTTATGGATGTGGTGAGGGAAGACATGCAGGTAGTTGGTTTGAAAGAGGCAGATGTAGAGGACAGGGGGGTATGAAGACGGATGAGCCACTGTGGCGACCCCTAATATGAGAAGCCGATAGAAGAAGAAGAAGAAGAGGATACTTGTGAATATGTACAAGTGCAGCAGTTAAATTAAAACACACTTTGTAATGGATATAAATCCTTTATTTATAAAAAAAAAAAGACAAAATGATAAAAAAAAAAAAAAAAGGAAAACAGCTCAGGCTTCTTGATGGATTATTCATCCTTTTTTTACCATTTATATAAAGTGACAAAGTAAACAATTAAATTTTATTTTCCTCCAAGCCCTTTAAAATTTTTAATCAATCAGTCATTAGCAAGCACAGATGACAAAAGATTTTCCTAAGGCAACCTAATTTATCTAAATATCTAATTTTCTAATTCATGGTAAGAAAATTAGAATGATGCAAAGGAGAAGAAAATTAAGATAGATGGAAGGTGTTGTAATGTGCTGTATTAATGTGATGTGCGCTGAAATGTATGGACATGTTCAATGTATGATATCTAAATAAGGGTTTAAATCCCAAAATGTATTTTTAATTATTAATCATATTTATTCAGTGGTTTTCAAAACATGTGAGCAGATTAATAAGATACCTTTAAGATTATCAGATGTCAGATTATTATTCCAATTCACGTACAGTAACGTTAGTCCTGTTGTTCAATAGGAACTGGTGTGAAAAGATTATGTCTGTGCAAAAATTTTATATTTATAAAAAATATAGGAGAGGACATCATTACAAAATTGGTATTTGTTTTAAAAATGTTTAACATACAGTACATTTCAGTAAATATTTAAATATGACAGAACAATTAATTAATTTTTAATTTAGTTTTTTTTTTTTAAATAGGTTTGTCTTGTAATCTTTGGGCAGCTGCCACTTTGGTCAACCTACATATAGCACATTGTCAAAAAATAGGAAATTCTCCATGTGTCCCAAAACATTCTAAAACTCAGTACACAAATACACATATATTAGCACCACATTATCTTGACTCCTTCTAGAAAGCTCCAATTATACATTTTTACGGAATGAAACTTGTTACTAGAGTCTTTGTTCAGGTAGTATAGTGTCTGCATATACACAATACTAGACATATGCATTATCATTGGCAAAATATCACAGGAACAGTTTCAAGAGGTCCTTTCCTGTTTTTTATTTTGATTACTTCTCTCTCACTCATCCTTCTTCTTTACTGATTTACATGGGGTAGAGTAAGAAACCAGAGAAAGAAGAGTGGACATATTGCCCTGCATAGAGTCCAGATGCCTGGTCAGATGGTAACTGGATGTGAACAGTATCTCCCGGCTGTAAGGGAACCACAGCACTGCCAGAGGCCTGGTCCAAAACTCCCTTCTTGTATTCATCATATGTATACGTCACAGCTTCTCCATTTCGGTACAGCCCGACCCATACGTTTGATCCCTTGCAATGCACATGATATGAGAAGTAGTAGATACCGGGAAGGTCGCAGGTAAACACACCAGTTTTTGGGTTGTAATTTTGCCGGCCATTATACAATAGCTTGTCAAATATCACTGGTGTGCCAACTGGAGGATAGGGTGTAGTGAGTTGAGCAGTGAAAGCAGGCATCTCCAAACCAGTAGAACCCATTATGTCAGCTTTACCTTTGTTCTTTCCTTTCATATACCCACCAGCCTTTACTCCATCCAGGGATGGCCCCATCTCAGGCAAAACACCCATGAGGTCAGGGTTTACGGCTGGTGGTCCAGGCGGTCCTGGAGGACCAGGAGGGCCTGGGTGACCTGCCGTGCCTGGAGCACCGCCTGGGCCAGGAGGACCAGGAGGGCCAATGGGGCCTATAGCACCAGGGAGTCCCTCACCTGGAGAACCAGTCTTGCCAGGAACCCCCGCTTCTCCCTTAGGCCCCGCAGGGCCAGGTGGTCCAATCGGTCCACCTGGTCCTGCAAGTCCCGGAATCCCTTTAGGTCCCTGAGGCCCTGTAGGACCAAGTGCACCCCCTTCTCCTTTAAGACCAGGCAGGCCAGGAAGGCCAGGGGGCCCAGGTAGACCCTTCTCTCCTTCCTCTCCTTTGGGACCAATAGGTCCAGCTGGTCCCCGTGGCCCAGGTTCCCCTTCCTCACCAGGTTTACCTGGTTGGCCTGGCATTCCTGTAGGCCCTGGATCTCCTATAGGCCCTTGTTCTCCCTTTGCTCCCCCTTCACCTAAATCTCCCTTAGGTCCTGGTGCACCAATCTCACCAGGCTTTCCTACTGATCCTGGAGGGCCAGGAGGACCAATGGGCCCTGTGGGTCCTACCAAACCAGGTTGACCTCCATTTCCTTTTTCACCTTTCAGTCCTGGAGGCCCAGGTGGTCCCCCCATTCCTTTGTCACCCTTTGAGCCAGGGAATCCTGGTTTTCCAATGCCAGGTAATCCAGGCTTTCCTGGCAAACCTGGTGGCCCTGGTAGTCCTTTATGGCCTGGGGCACCTGGCTGTCCCGGCACTCCTTCCTCACCTGGTTTCCCAATGCCAGGCAATCCTTGTGGTCCTTGTTTGCCCTCTAAGCCTGGTGGACCTAATGGGCCAAGTGGTCCAGGTGGTCCAGGCTGTCCTTGTTTACCTGGTTGTCCTGGCAAACCAGGTGCTCCAGGCTTGCCCACCCCTGGCAATCCTTTATGTCCAGGAAGTCCTGTAGGCCCAGGTGGGCCTTTTGGGCCTTGTGGGCCTGGATATCCAATTCCTTTATCTCCTTTAGGGCCAGGCAAGCCTGGAAGACCAGGAAGACCTTTGTGCCCTGGTTCTCCTTTGGGTCCTGTCAGTCCTGGTGGTCCTTGGCCACCTGGCTTCCCAATACCTAGTAAGCCCTGGGGTCCAGGTGGACCTGGTGGTCCTATCCTGCCTGGTAGCCCCTCTGCCCCACCATGTCCCTGTTCACCTTTTTCTCCTTTTGGTCCCATTTCACCTGGCTTCCCTTGCATGCCTGGCATTCCTGGTTTACCAAGGCCAGGTAACCCTGGAGGGCCAGGAGGGCCTTGAATTCCTGGAGGGCCTGGGATACCATTTCCCTTAGGCCCAGGAGGCCCTGGTGGTCCTTGTGGTCCTTGAGGACCTTGTGGTCCAACTTCACCTGGAATACCCTGCTGACCTCTAGGAATGGTCTCACCTGTATGCAGAAAAACATGACAATATTTGCACAAAACTCAAGGAATAGCATATGATATAATATTATGATATATAAAAAAATAAAATAAAAAAAAATTATATATATGTTAGTCTGCCTTTAAAATGTCCACCTCCACTACATTTACTCATCATTCTTCTTCCTCCAAACACGTTTAGTGGAATTATGACCCAAAAGTTCTATTTTGGTCTCATCTGACCACATGACTTTCTCCCATGACTCCTCTGGATCATCCAAATGGTCATTGGCAAACTTAAGACGTGCCTGGACATGTGCTGGTTTAAGCAGGGGAACCTTCCGTGCCATGCATGATTTCAAACCATGATGTCTTAGTGTATTACCAACAGTAACCTTGGAAACGGTGGTCCCAGCTCTTTTCAGGTCATTGACCAGCTCCTCCTGTGTAGTTCTGGGCTGATTTCTCACCTTCCTTAGGATAATTTAAACCCCACGAGGTGAGATCTTGCATGGACCCCCAGCCCGAGTATTTGAACACCCTGCTATTTTGCAAGTTCTCCCACCTCCCACTTAGAACTTGCAAAATAGCAGGGTGTTCAAATACTTATTTTCATCACTGTATATATATATATATATATAAATCATTGATATATATTGGTACAGGAATGATACAAATTATTACCTTTTTTGTCCTTGCCTTTGTTCATATGCATGGGTATCTGTGGCATTTCTTTTCTGTAAGGTGGATACTGCATATGAGGCATTTCCTTTCCTATACCTTTGTGAGGTATATGAGGTACAGGCTGATGCTGTTGATGATGTGGTTTGTAATATGCTCCTCCACATACAGATGGTAATAATACCACTTGTACTATAATCACCAGGAAAGGAACCACAGCCATGGCCTGTAAAAATAAATCAATCAATCAACCAGTCAATCAATCATAAGCACAATCACATACCATTAATAGCCATTTGTTTAGCCTCAAAACACGTCACTATTATTTACAAAAAATATATACATTTTTGTTCAATTTGTAGAACCAGTGCTGTATGTACAAAACTAATATATCTTTGATGGAGACATATTCAGTTAATGCATTTACAGTACCTTTTTTGTTTTCGTTTAATATGTGATTAATACTCTGTGTATTTTATTTCTCGATATTTTAATAATATAAACCCAAACATTTTTTTTTGTATATTTGGGATATTTTGTTTTATGACTGATATATTTCAACTTTTGCACAACAAACTTGTTGGCCTTCCAAAAACAGGTTTCTTCTGCCTTCCTTTATAGCACTTTAATTGCATACTGGTTGACACCGCTAAGTATGTGACTCGTAATAGCAAATAGATTGTAGCAAAATAATTTAGGGGTTAACAGGTGTGAATACTTAGACACCTAATTGTAATAGTAATAACAAATAATAATTGTAATAAAAAGTATAATATTTCCCCCTGCCTCAGTATTATGAACAATATCGTGAGTATCTTGATGTTTTTGGTGTGCTAGCAATACATCCTCCAGCCTTCTTCCCTAACAATCATAATGTGATGCAGGACAAAAAAAGATCATCCTGGGTGATTTAAATTCTTGATCCTTACAAGGCACAAGCGATGGTAGCTGATTAGGGAACATTAAATAAGGATTTTCTAATCTATTTCTTTCCCAATTTTGTCATTCCACTAGCTAATCAGGGTTGGTGAAGGCTAGCACCTGCCTCCTGTGAGACATGTTAAGCTGGCCCCCATGTATTCACAATGCTGTTAATGCTTTGTAACAAGGGCAGCTGAACACACTCTGAGGAAAACCACAAACTGTTCCATTAAACAGTACAAAGATACACATGATCAGCCAATGTTGCTTGGATTTGAGGAGAACATGGTCATCTTTGCTGTCTTGGATTCCCAGCCCTAATAGTAGAGCCATCACATTTCAGATGTTTTACCCACCACATTTACAAATTTAATGTAGCAAATAAAACTAAATCTGCACAGAAGGACAACACTGGGTTACCATGTATTTCCTATTCTTTAAGACCTTTGGTGCTTAAGCTAATGAAAATAGAATGATGCCTTTTTCTTCAGGCAAAACTTTCGTGTCAAAGTCAACTGTGTACAGAAATTATTTGCAGGGCATTTTGGAGTATTTGTGTATGGTAATAAAGCTTGTCCCAGTTGTGTGTTATTTCCTTTTTTTCCTCTCATCCTAGCCTCTGTGAGAAATAGAACAAGTCTGTGAAATATGCAGCACTCGCAGAATTGCACTTTTAGGTATGTGTGTGTGTGTGTGTGTGTGTGTGTGTGTGTGTGTGTGTGTGTAAATCAGTTTTACTGCACTGAGACCTTTGACAAAAGCATTACAATGAAAGGTAAGTGGGTCGGCTATAACTAATCATACGCACAAATGTCTCAACATCATTTTATAGCTGTGAATGTTACAAATCACAAGCATTGCAAAATAGCATTCAAACTTTGTGGGACACTTGAAGCAGATTGTACGATACGACTGAATCAGTACGGTAGAACGGTTTTCACGTGCTTATGCATTTCCTGCTGGCTTGTGAGCTGCAGATGCATACATCTGTAGTTTAATGGAAAAAAAGGCATTAAGAAAATCACTAACAAATGATGTCTGCCGTTACAAAAAAAAAAAAAAAACTATTCACCTGTCAAGAATAGAGCAGCTACAGATCAATTTCTCTTCTCTTAACCCTCCTCGATGTTCTGTTATTGTTTATCTTTGTGTATTAAACTACTTGGATTTCATTCATAAAGGTTGTGGAAATACATACTTTTTTATTTAGAGTCTCTTGCCATGAAGTATAGTTTTGAAATTAGGTTTCTCTGAGCCTGTCAGAGGTCGGAGAAAGTATCAGGGAATTACAATTTCGGAGTAGCAGCATGGAACTTTGACCTTTCTCACGCAGTTGGTGATTTTCCCATAGACATGCCATGGGACTCCTAGTCTTTGGTTGGTTCTTTAAGATGAAGCAGTAACGTCTGTAGTCAAGGGTAATGTCCTATATACAGTATATATATATATATATGTGTGTGTGTGTGTGTTTGCAATTTGTACAGTTGGAAATGTATGTGCTCATGGTACATTCAGGGCCAAAGTTCAGGGTTGAATCTATTCCAAGATTGTAGTTTCTGTATTCAATCTATGGTTTCACCGATGTATCCCTACCCCATGTGTGATTGTTTAAAAAATGAACTGTAATGTATGGAAATGAACAGACTGAAAAGTTTGTCCCAGTGTCATTCAGTTTTATTTTTAGCTAATACTCTATAGACGTAGGCAAGACCATTTCTAGCTCAACAGAGCTTAAAAGTTTGGAACCACCAGGGGGCACTATAAGAATGTAAATTTTTTTTAAATATAATACATACATGAAATATGTGCACACTTTCTAATAATATCTTCTGGTAATAAAAGACTTTGAGCCTGTAGATGCTCTGCAACTTTGAGAGCTATGATTGGGTAGGAAGTGTAAAGGGCTTAAAGTTGTATTTTATTTAGGGTTTAACTCTTGGTTTGGGTTTATCTAAGGATAGTAGATGTTTCGGTACAGTCACTAGGTTGTGTTTGAGTGCATGTAGGGTGTAGGGAGTTTTTTTTTTTTACAAATGTGCTTAAATATGTACTGTTGTCTAAAACAGAAGGGAAATTGAGCCACGATTATTGAGCTATGAGTCAATTTGAAGAATTTAGAAAGATTTAAAATTTATTTTAGCAACTAGATACTTGGTATGTCATGGTATTTTAAATGAAACAGGTTTGCTCTTATATATGATAACTGTATCTATATATCTAAATATATACTGTATATATGTAAATATATATGTATATATTTGCTTCCTAGTGCCTTATATATATATATATATGGCACTAGGTAGCAAATATAAAATATATCATCCCTGAACATGTATGTATGTGTGCACTTTTCCCTGAGACAGCAGGACTGTGTGAGAACTCCATAAATATCTGCTGAATTTTACTGAACACTTGCTGCCACTTTATAGTGCAAGCCTTTACCAGACATCTTTACCAAACTGTGATTATTAGTGCACCTTTTATCAAAGAAAGTGAAATATAAAAATGTATCTCAATTCTCTCAAATATTAGCTACAGAAATGTGCTGATAGTTAATAGGTAAACACTAGGTTTCAGGTTGTATATGCTTTACATGTCTGTTTTTAAAGAGGATTCTTCAGATTTCAATAGTTTTTTTTGTGTAACACACTTCCTTTGCATTTGCTTGAATACCCTATGGAATGTGAAATGTGAATACATACTTAAAATTGAACAAGTTGACATTTTGCTCCCATCAGGGTTGTAAAAATAGGTGGATTAAAAAGTAATTAATTAAATGTTTGGAATGTATATGTAGTGTGTGAAAGGATCTTAAGTGATAAAAAAATCAAGTGCAGATACTTGAAAGTGTATTAAGTACAAAAGCAAAGCAAGTATATTTGGTTATTTCTTGCTTATTGCTACACAAAAGACTTACAGAGCACATAAAGGTTTAAGAATGTGGAAAGGGGGGATATTTCTTTGAGGGAATTTCTTTATTCTTTGAAGCTGCGGTAAATTTCATGAACACGAGCTACAGAAAAAATCTCACGTATTCAGGTATTTAATGTATATTGTCTGTAATGATTAGATAAGCCCAGGTATGCAGAGATTATAACCAGAAAGCAAGTCCTACAGTAAACAGAACACATCCTGCTTTGCTTTGTCATGTCTGTCATATTGGGTGAGTTGGTTCTCCTGGCATTTTGCTATTAATTAATGTATGTGTTATGGGATTTAATTATAAATTGCTGACCAAGATGATACAACATGCATGAATACCATCTATTTTTTTTTTAAATGGTATTTTAAAAAAATATACATATAATTAATCACAAAATGCAGAATGAAAAATTCAAAGTAATTACTTTCTCTTTCTCATTTTCTTTTGCTCAAACACAAGGTGTTATTTTTTTTTATATATATAATTATAAACACAGATTTAATTTGATGCTCTGTTTTCTTTTATTTTCGCAGAACATGTTTTTGTGTATTGTGCATGTTAAAAATCTGTTCTAGCAACAATTTGATCTCTCTCTCTCTCGCTCTCTCTCTCTCTCTCTCTCTCTCTCTATATATATATATATATATAACCATATGCCCATTCCAATTACACATTTGTAATGCAAAGCTGAAAGCATGAGAGCTGCTCAACCAAACCCCCACACCAGTAAACAGTGCTTAGTAAAAATCAAGAGTAATAGTCTGAATGATTTTAAGTCTGTAATCTAGCATACCAGTATAGATTTATTCATAGCTAGAGACTCAAAGCACTTTTGCACGTCCCTCTGGACAAGGGCTTCTGCTAAATGCCGCAAATGTAAATGTAAACACAGGGTCTACAAACTGACCAGCCAATAACAAAATACTTCAACCAGATCAGTTGTACTATAATATAATTACAGTGACAGCACACACATTAGATATTTCAAGAGAAAACTGGCACTGTGCTGTACACATCACTGTAACAAGGCTAGCCTGAGCTCTGAAACTAATGATTCAGTTCAATTGTCACATGCGTGAAGTTTTAAGTCTGTGAAGTCTTTCCACGAAAATAAAAAAAACTCAAGTATTGTATTGAGAATAGTTTAATATTTGCTATTATTAATATTATATTTGTGAATTTGTGCAATCATTGCTTTCTGGGGATTTTTCTAGCATTAATGGAAGAAGATTTCAGTGTCAGTGTAATAGTAATAGGTAGAGCTGTAATTCTGTTAATTGCTGTTATAGCTAAGTGATAACAGGAATTCACTTGTTTCACAAATGTTTTGCAACATTACACATTCTGTCAATAGACAAAAATAAGTATGAGTATATTGATTCTAAATAAATTAATAATTAAAATCATTAGTGAACCACTTTAATATAATTATACATCAGGATAATAAAGGCCCTTGCATGACACTATTGATTATTCCTTTTCCTAAAAATGTCATACCCTGTTCTGTTTTATTTTTTATTTCTCACACTGCAATACAACAGTTCGCTTTTCATTTCTTAAAGTAAAACGCAACACTTTAGCTACAAGTTATCTGACCCTTGTACATATGCCAGTGTGTCATTCCCAGCCATATATTCAGTCACTGCTTGGATAATAGATCATGTGTCAGTATGACCCTCATACTAAAGGCCATACATGGCCTCTGCTCCCAGGAGTCAGGGAGCTCTCATCTACCTTTTGTTCACCCCCCTGCCCCCCCTCCTCCCCCTCTGTTGGAATCTCCCGCACCCATCAGCCAATAAACAAAGCTTGTAAAATTAACACCTCATGGCACAAATAGGGCAGGTTAAGCAAAAACACACACCCACACAATAGGCTTACTAGGATACAGATGGCTCATAAAAACTCAATATTTGCAGAGCTATCATCATTTCTCTATTCTCCTCCTGCTTTTAGTCATGATTCCCATTGCCTTTACATTCCATTTCTACTCTCACTTACTCTTCTTGTCTACATAGATCAGTAGACTAACAAAGAGACATCTAAATCATGAGTGAGAGGCGTGGCATCTTGTGACTACTGGACAAAAATGTGAAGAGCATGAAGAAGGGGAAAACAGGAGAGAGAGTGTGTGTGAGAGAGAAATGAAAATAGTTCAAAGATGCACTCAATCAATGCTTGGAACAAATATTGAGCCACTGCATTCTTAATAGTCTGGGATTTATACTATTAACAGATGTGAGAGACTGAAAGTTTGTTTAATTCTGTTTGTGTTTGCTAATAACTCTGTGGAACATGCCATCACATTGGATGTTGTCGGGTTTTTTTTTTCCAATGGTTTTTGTTTTTTGCCATACATCAGTTTCACTGATCTTTCATTCTATCATGCATCTGTGTTGCTTGCTCCTTAACTCGTAGAGTAGATGATTAAACTATTCTATCCAATGAGCTAAGCACACTAGGGGCAGTGTTCCAAAAAAAAGTAAATGAGAACAGAATAGTCAAAGAGGCATCATTACATTGTTGGTGGGTATGAATCAAGGATTGATCAATAATAATCTACAAAAAAATAACCCTATCAAATTAAGATAATTTAGAAATTATAAAATTGAAGCTGTAAGCTATAAATGTGAGCTGATTTCAAAATGACTTGCTTTTTTTCTGTAAGCGTAATTCAATGAAAGAAAAAGACATATAGTCCTACAGTTCAGAGTAACAGTCAGGCCTGTTTACTGTCCACTAGCTGCAACAGAGCATTCATTCTGTCCCCTCGTCCGCTTACTCAGCTTACAGCATTTTCACAGCACACTGATAATAAGAGTGAGAATCCCTGAAGGAACCTGTGTGTGTGTGTGTGTGTGTGTGTGTGTGTGTGTGTGTGTGTGTGTGTGTGTGTGTGTGTGCGTGTGTGTGTGTGTTTATATGGGTGCGTCTGCTGTAGGACACAAAGCAAACCCTGCAAAATGTTTCGGAATAGTGCTTGTATATTGTTGATGAAACTATAAGGAATGGATATTGATGGGGATGAGTTCCCTCTTGAGTCTGGTTCCTCTGAAGGTTTCCTCCTCATGCCATCTCAGGCAGTTTTTCCGTGCCACTGTCGCCACTTTCTTGTTCATTAGAGACAAACTAATAAGGACCAAACTTATAGGCACTAAACTTATACATTTAAACCTTATTTTGTCTCTATCTCTAAAATGTTGCTTTGGGAAAATGTCCATGGTTAAGTATGCTGTATTGTTTGTGCTTACTTCTATTTAGTTTTAAGTGTATTACAATGCACATTGGCCAATACAAGAATGTTTTTATATGTGCTATATAAGACTCTGGTGTTGTGTAATTACCTGAAAATGTAACATCTGTTCTATGAGTTATGTGTATAAACTGTAATTTGCATATTAGATGTAAATCTTTAAAGAATGATGATCTGAAAACAATTGTATACACAGAAAGATAGGGGTCTTATTTAGAAAAAATATTCTTTCTTAGTATAGACAATGAATTATATGAAATAAGTACTCCTACTGTGAGCCATAGCAAAACCGGTGTGGTTCAAGTCTTGGAGGATAAATATGGTATTTCTCTTTCAATCTAATTTACTCTTATCTTGGTTATATTATAACACATGTGATTGGTGTTAAACATTTAACTTTATCTATTAATAGAGGTGCACCAGAACACTGCAATGCCCACTCTCTAATCAGAGTGTCCTAAAAAAATGTATTTGTATGCTTTAAATGGAAGTTGAATTTCCATTTCATACTGTTTGATAGATGCATGAAATCCACCAACTGTAGCCATTATTATGCACATCTTAGATTGACTGGTTTGTCTTACATAGATTGGTACTGTGGGCTATCATGCCAGTGTTAAAAATTCAATTCAATTAATTGTTATTTGTATAGCGGTTTTAACAATGAACATTGTTTTAAAGCAGCTTTGCACAGATAATGTGGTGATAAAGAATGAACAAGATGTTCTTTATGTGTAAATTTGTCCCTAATGAAAAACAATGCATGCAGTATTTTCTTACTAACTGGAAACTGGGGTTTATTAGTACAACACGTGAATTTGAAACATTGAATCAACATTAAATTGAGCATTTAATAAGAATCGTTTGGGCACCAATGCAGACATTACGGTTTAAAAAAAAGTTTAGTTTGCTGTGAATCATATCCATATACTTTACCAATAAAGCTTCAGTTTCGGCCTTTTAATGACAAGTCATACATCTAGTGATGAAATAAGGACCTGCTACTTTATACAGTCATCCAGTGTACAAGTGTCTGAGAAGAGAAAGGGAGAAACAGAATATATCTTACCCTGACCCTGCTGTTTTCAGGCGTAGAGGTGATAATCTCGGGGGTTCTGGGCAATCCCGCACACAAATTCCCACACACACACCCCTCACCAGCTGAATGGATGGATGACTGGACTTAAACAAGCAGCACCCTACACACACACTCACCTTATATCTCCAGTCAGGAAGGAGGGGAGGAGAAAGAGAGCCAAAGAGTAGGGGGTGGAGGTGGAGAGAGATTGTCAGCATGGCGATGTCGATGTCACAGTCTTGTCTTATTCAGTCTAAATTCTAAACACTGGGGTTTGTTTGTCTTTCCAAAATCCCTGTGTGGGCATCATCACCCTCATTACTTTTCACGATGATGTCATGACACTCAGACATTGAGCTTGATGGATCTTGGATTGGCTTTTTTTTCCAGCCTTAAGGAACACAAGTGTGTGAGTTTGGAGTGTACCTCACATTTAAAATCATCCTCCCAGGGAATAAAAATCGGAATATTGTCTCATTAACTAATGGGACTTGGACTAATTGCTTGAATTAAACAGTTAGGACCTCATGGTTTTAATGGTTTTTAAGAACAATCTATACATTCTTGATTCAGGTCAAGATTCAGGCTTGATTTAGTGGAATTACTTATTTTCCAATAGGATATTTGATAGTTTTATGGTAGATATCAGCATCCTGAAAACAGAGGTCCAAAGAACCATTATTAAACCACAGTTGAATAAGATTTTGCCAAATCAAATCAAAAAGATTTTGCTGTAATGTAATGTAATGTAATGTTAAAGCTGGTTGTAGGTTTGATAAAGACATATAGAAACCAAAGCAGCTTTAACAGCCCTGCCAGTTCTATTGCAAACAGCTCTTCCTTTGACCTCCATTCAAAATGATCAATGGGTTATCAGCATTTTATTGTTGGAAGAAAAGAGCCTAAGTGGTGGTGCAGATAAAATGTGTGCGACCTGAAACGCTTCAGAGAGGTCAACAGTTAAAGCTAGTACCCCCTGCTGCTAAGTCAGACCATGACATTGTGTAACCAAGGCAATGAGTACGATGAGCGGAGATTTCCATGTATTTCAGAACAGGAACAAATTTGTGATATTAGCTTTCATTTACTGCACAGTTTAAGAGAGAAGATTAGTGTTTCTTATGAAGTGCTGAGTAGGTGGAAGATTTTGCTTCGATACATGCCAGTGTTGGATGAATGAACAGGCAGAGACAGTGACAGACGGAGACAGGGTGGAGGGCCATTCCAAAATAATGCGCCTTTCTGGCTTTCCAGGTAGGATGATCAGCTGCCCAATTCTCTCTTTTCTTTTTTTATTCGCTCAACCAATCATTTGTATCCAAGACACACACTCACCCTAGATATTAATGCCCATCCCAGTAGACAGAACTCTCCTCCAAAACCAGTTATGAGCACAAAGAAAGTTATTGAACTTCAGTGCGAGATTCATTATACACTGGTACAAACAAAATTTCTATAATTGGATCTCATGAATAAATAAAAAGGCAGCCAAAATGCTTTTCCAGAGCGAGGATGCTGTCCAGCAGGAGACAGGACCTTCCCCCAATAATGCACACACACACACACACACACACACACACACACACACACACACACACACACACTGCCTTGCGCACATGCACATTCTCACACACTCGCACGCACCAAACTCAATTAGCCACGAGTGCGTTTACCTACCAAACACACTTGCCTCGGCATCTGTTTCTTTGTTTGACCATAAAGTGGAGAGACAGAGGGTTGGGCAAGAAGGAGAAAAAGTTAAGGAATGAATAAGTAAAGAGCCAAAAGTCTTCATTTTCCAAATGTCCATTATCTGTTGTGTTTTTTGAGGAGGAAAAAACAACTTTGGAAAAATAGTTCTGGAAAAATATAGTCAATGTGCTTTTTTATTAGGAGTAAAAGAGTAGTAAAAGCTATCTATCTATCTATCTATCTATCTATCTATCTATCTATCTATCTATCTATCTATCTATCTATCTATCTAAATGCTGCTGTTGAATTCTACATGAGATCAGAAGCATTTCTTGTGGTTCTACAGCTTTAAGTGCAACTTTAAATGCCTTAATGTTTTGGGTCATATTAGGATATTGATTGTGTGTATATTAGGATATTTTTCGCCAAATAATAAAAAAAAAATTACACTGCTGTTATAAGTTTTAAGGTTGTATTAGTATCTCTATTTCATATCGGGACACATCGCATTGCTCTCTCATTAATTATTTCCATACAAAACCAGGATTCTTTACAGGTAACTTGAATATTATTGTTTCTTAGCGTCTAAATAAATCCATTGTATGTATCCCTGATTGGGACATACTCTGTTGTAAGGATTTTCATAGAACTTTTAAAAGTTCTCGCAGACAGACAATCAAATTTTCTAAGAGTGGACATTCTAGGATACATTTTACAGCCTTGCTTAGCAGCTGTACATCAGATTAATCCATTGTATAATGCTGTGCACTCATGTGTACTGCTAAAGTGGGTGACTGATGTCCATACGTAAACATTTGAACAGTTTATGGTTGGTTATGTCAAACTGACCGGGGTTAGTTTGGTTGCCGGGGGGTGCGGGGGGTTCAGGGACTGCATGCTCAATAGTGGTTGTAAAGTTCTGCACTGGCCCATTTTCCCACAGCTGTAGCTCTCTTTCTCTATACAGCGGCCTGGGAACACACTCAGCACACAATATGCCAACCGTCCATCACCATGGGAACCTGTCCTAGGATGGTTAGTGACCCCTATTAGACTATAGACTTTGCATCATCTTATACATCAAATCTTTAACCTATGAACTATTTACAGACATATGTGCACATACACTGGATTTATTATTATTACTTTTTCTGAATGCCCCTGAAACCTTTATATAAATAAAGTAAGTAATCACAAGTTTCAAGTATGCTTCGTGTATGTGTATGAGTGTGTGTCTGTGTGGGTGTTTGTGTGTGTGTGTGTGGTCTGGTCTAAGCCCCCTATGGTTTTGCTACCTGGTTCTGCTGATGAGGGTCGACTGGCTCCTTTACACATGACCAGTAATAAATCCCACCATGGACTCCAGAACGGAAGGTTTAAGTGTCCATGTTGGAATTTTTTACTGGTCATGTGTTAAGGAGCCATTCGACCCTCATTGCATTAGTTCACTTTCATGAAATGTGCTAATAAATTGGAGTTTACAATTATCTGACACATATAATTGCAAAATTCACTTTTATAATTCAGCAATTATATGTGTCAGATAATTGTAAACTCTAATTTATTAGCACATTTTATGAAAGTGAACTAATGAAATGAAAGATACATTATATGCACATAGATTTGTAAATGCCTGAGCATCACACTAATTTGTGGTTCTTCCCAAAAATGCTGCTATTTTGCTAGAGGCACACAACTGTATAGGGCGCCTTGGAACAGTGTAACATAATTTTTTTTCCTGGAAACCAAGAGACCCACAAATATACCAAAATGATAAAGCCTCTGTGCACAAAGCAGGTTCAGTGAAGATATGGCTTGCTAAGGTTGGAGTAGTAGAACATGAGTAGCCTAAATAAAGCTCTTAAACACACCATCTTTTGGATAAACCAGAGCGCTGATTTTTCAATTTTACTAATGTTCTTGTAGTTGAATGGGCAAATTCCCCCTACTGTGCTCCAAAATCTAATGGAAACCCAAGAAGAATGTTATTTATTTGAGCTATTATAATAGGAAAGCTTTTGCTTGTAGTGCAAAACACATTGGGACATTGTATTGTTTTATTAACACTTGTGCATTCTTTCCTAAAAAGCAACAGGTGTGCAAATGATTGGCATTAGGGAGTTTCCTATATTTAAATAAATAAATTATCTGTATTGGACAGATCACTACTATATTTGTCCTGAGTAAATTCCTGGTCAGGGTTTTAGTTTCTTGATTCAGTCTAACAGTTACTGTTTATAGATATATTTTGGGAAGTACTACTAACTGTAAGAAAATATTGCTTTTATGGACAAACTGAAGGAATAACTTTATGACCTTTAAAAAATATAAGCAATCGCTCAGCCCCATAGCGTGAAATTTAGAGAAATTACAGACTGGGGTGATAGCTGAGTCTGAAGAGCTGTCAGTGTTCACAGACCATGCTAACCGTGCTGGAATTTCTACTTCTATTTTTCTTTTTTGGAAGAAAATCAGAATTTTCCAAAAAGAATCAGAATCAGAATTTCCAAAAGGTTGATCATTTTTTAAAGAAAAAATATCATTTCTGCCAATATTTACATGACAGTTGTTTTAAAAGAGAACAACAAAGTAGTCTCTTTAAATATACAAGCAGTTGTACCAATTCTATTGACGGTGGCCAATAAAATACATTTGAAGTAATTGAAAATGTGATTGTAAGAATAACCGAATATTATAATACTCTAAAGGTAGTAGTGGGAAAGTGGTAGCTTCGTGGTTAAGATTTTGGACTTCTGATCAGAAGGTTGTAGGTTAAATTCCAGCACCACCAAGCCTTTACTGCTGGGCCCCCAAACAAGGCCCTTAACTACTCAGTTGGATAAATGAGATAATTGTAAGGTGCTATAGTAAAGGTTGTCTGACAAATGCCCTAAAAGTAAAACGAGGTAAGGACTAGAATACCAATTCCCTACAAGCTCGAATTTTTATTACACAAGTCATATTGGCAGAAATGCTGTCAGATTGGTATTCACTCTAGATAATTTTAGACTTAACTCTAGATCCACACACTATATATTCATACATGGGTGAGATATGGGTGTGATTTTCCACCCACTGAATAAAATGCCACTTGCATCATTGCTATTTCTGTGTAAGAACCTGTAAATCTCTGTTTTTAATATAACACAGAAACAGACTGTGTGAGTGTGTGTATAAAGGTGTGTAAAGTGACTAGTTTTTCACAATGTTGTGTTACTCTGCTCCTCCCTTAGACACCACATCTCTGTTATTTTCTTAATTTATCCACTTGTTGTTATCTACAGATGATTAAACCTGTGGTAACTGTAGTTACACTTTTCGATCAGGATTACTAGTAAATAAACCCCTCACACTGTCATGTTGTGGAGGTATAGGAAAACCTCTGCTTGACTATGATAGAGTACAGCAATGATAGTAAAGTTAAATGTATTTAAATTCAAACTGTCTTGATGATTGACCTGATGTTTGTGTGTGTGTATGTGTATAGTGTGTACAGTCAGTGTGTGGGTGGGATGTGTCTTTAGCTGTAAGGGCTCGGTCCTCACACCCTCATGCCTGTCCATGCACACTACCCACAATCCTCTGCCTCAGTCAACAACCTGTAACATTCCAACACTGAGGTCTTCAGTAGGAACGATGACGTCATGGCTTTAAATTTGCCCTGCAAATCCAGATGACACAGCCACATCAAACACGTGCCATCTTCACGGGTGATAAAGAAGAATGACTTTCATTATTTACAGTAGTTGTATAAAGGACCGAAAATAAACCTGCTAGCTCACTCATCTGAGACTTTCTTTCTTTCCTACTGCTATGGTCTTTGTAGCCTATCACCTCTCAATGTCAAAGATTACCGTGGCCCCTCTGCTCTGTTTAGACACTTAGGATGGTGTGTGTGGGTGTGTTTGTGTGTGCATCTGTGTGCATTTGTGTGTACATGTGAAAACCCCTGTTGATGCCAGACACATTCTGTTCGACACAAGACAAAGGACAAACACATGAATCATAATACAGTGGTGAAATCTGACACAGAAATTGAGGAAGCTGACTAGCATAGCCGTGTTAGAAGAAACATACACATCCTAATCTTGTACATGTGTGTGGGCTCTTGTCTTCCTATGGAGCATAGGTCACGGTTGTTGGAAAACCATGCACATGGCCGTCAAGCCCCATTTGGTTTAGACAGATGAACCTCTTTCCATTTCCCTTCCATTCACCCCAACATATGCACAAACAAACCCCAACATAAACACAATGAGTGATTTTAAATGATTGAGCCATTTTATTTCTTAAAACAGGAAAAGGCACATATTCAGATGCATATGCTGTATGCTGCAGTGCAACATATTAATATTAATGTTCTGAATAGGCAAAATGTTTAAATCTTTATTTGCACAACACATACAGCTATTACATGCATTGGTGGGAACATGTATACATTATTTTTACGAATATACTGCTAAATAATGCATAGAAATATACTTTGATGTTTTTACACACTGTAGTCATTTGTATTTGAAATACAAATCAGTTGATATTTAATGAAATAATGCAGAACTAACCAAGATGGAACTACAGAACTGCATAAAATTTACATATGTGTGCAAAAAAACACAATGTCCCAGGTAGCAAAGACTTCTGGCCCTGATTCGACATGAAGCTGCCACAGCTGGAATTCAGTCACCACTGGCGTAAGGCATGTGAACCGAACATGGTCAGGTTGTGTTGGAGATGGAACCATCTTCAAGGTGGCAAACAAGATATGAGCCAGTTGTTAAGTGTATTATTTGGCCCAGATTTAAAATATAGAACTGTGGGCCATATACTGTGTGTGTATGTGTATATATATATATATATATATATATACAT